>JABWTJ010000287.1:1179399-1779399 GCA_016801875.1 Solanum sitiens
TTTTAGTGGGTCAATGTTAATAACTCAAATCCTTGGGGTGTAAAGGAGATGACCTTGAGTTATTTAGTGGGTGGTTTCCTCATCTTTCATACCTAATTATATGCCAAATTGGGGAAAAGAGAGAGAGTTTGGGAGAAGAAAAAATAGAGAGAACAAGGAGAAGAGAGGAACGATCTATAGAGAGAGACAACCAAGAGGAACCAAGAAGCTTGAGAGATTGCTTGTTTGATCAAGGATCCTTGGTGAAGGTAGGTTATGGTTTTTGATACTATTTGTAGTAAACTCTTAATAGTGAATGATATGTATTGGTAGTATTGTAAACCCTTCTATATGCTTAATCTTATGCTTTCATGAATATGTGATTATGTGTTTGTGATAAAATAAGCTTAATGAAGCTTTGAATCCAAAATCTTGAAGAAACCCTAATTCACCTTGTTATTGATGATGCCTTGGTATAAAAAAAGGCTTGATGAACTAAAGTAATGAGATTGGTGATGCCTTGGTATAAAAGAAGGCTTGATGAATTGTTAGAATTAGGGGATCGGAGTGTCACGTTCCGACACATAGTATTAGTGGGTCGGGTGTCACGAACCGACACATAGAATTAGGGGATCGGAGTGTCACGTTCCGACACATAGAATTAGGGGATCGGAGTGTCACGTTCCCACACATATATTAGGGGATCGAGCTGTCACGAACCCGACACGTAGAATTAGGGGATCGGAGTCACGTTTCCGACACAGATATTGTGGTCGGTGTCACGAACCGAACATAGATTAGGGGATCGGAGTGTCCGTTCGACACATAGAATTGGGCATCGGAGTGTCACGTTCCGACACATAGTATTAGTGGATCGGGTGTCACGAACCGACACGTTAGAATTAGGGTCGGAGTGTCACGTTCCGACACGATCGGGTGTCACGAACACACGTAGAATTAGGGGATCGGAGTGTCACGTTCCGGACATTAGGGGATCGGAGTGTCACGTACCGACACAAGAGGAAGAAAGATAATAAATCTTGAGAGATGTTTATATACTCAATGTAATGAACCTAATTCCCAAATGAGTGTGGTATTGAGGCTTGAGTCCTCATGGATGAACTTGGTAGTACTTATTGATGATTATAGTACTTGTTACTACATGTTGAGTATTGTAGTTGATTTATGATATGAACTGATATATACTGTTTTCTATTTTGAGTTGGCCGATGATACCTACTCAGTACTTGTGTTTGTACTGACCCCCTACTTGTTGTTTCTTTCTTTGTTATTTGGGGAATGCAGCAAACGTACCATCGTCTTCAACTCAGCAGCACTTCTAGCCAGTCGTCACTACACCGGATTTCAGGGTGAGCTAATGCTTCTAGCTTGGACTGGATCTTCTCTTCAATGTCTTGATGCCTTGAACTTCCGGCATGGACTAGCCTTTTATTTATTTTAGCTTCTTAGATACTTCTAGATTTGTAACTTGAGGATAGATGTTCTTGTGATGATGACTTCCAGATTTGGGGATAATGAGTTTTAAGTCTTCCGCTTTGTATTTTTGTTCAATATGTTGGAGTTTTAGATTGGTTGGTTCGCTCACATAGTAGGATAAGTGTGGGTGCCACTCGCGGCTAGATTTTGGGTCGTGACAGTATCAGATGGCTTTGCCACCTGGTTTGTCAGGTGTTCATCCTGTATTTCATATTTCAATGCTTAAGAAGTATCATCAAGGTGGTGATCATGTGATTCAATGGGATTCAGTGTTACTTGATCAGAATTTGACTTTTGAGGAAGAGCCGATCATCATTTTGGATAGGCAAATTCGGAAGTTGAGGTCCAAGAAGATTGCTTCAGTAAAGGTTCAGTGGAAGCATCGTCCAGTGGAGGAGGCTACATGGGAGACAGAGTCAGACATGAGGAGTAAATATCCTCATCTTTTTTAGCGTTCAGGTTAGCTCTTTTCTTTCCCGTTCGAGGACGAACTTTTGTTTAAGTGGTAGGTGATGTAACGACCCGCTAGGTCGTTTTGAGAACTAGGACTAGTTTGACTTCTTTTGAAAATTTAAGGGGGTATTTTTAAACTATTCGAAACTAAGAATATCTAGTTGATGAAAATTTTATTGAATAACTAATTTAATTAATTTGAGTTAGTGGATTAACCACTTTTTATACTTAATTATTAAATTGAGTTAGTGACTTAACCACTTTTAATACTTTAAATTAAGATAAATGAGGGATTAGCATAACCCCATTTACATATTCTTGCAAAAAAAAAAAAACGTGTAGGGGGAAAAGAAATCGTCAACTTCAGGTGAACAACTGATTCTCAAACTTTTCAATTCTTCATTTGAGTATATTGTCAAAGTGAATTAAAGTGTTATTTTAAATTATTTGTTGGTGTGTGTATGAGAAAATAAATTATTTTTGGATCTATTCAGATCCTTTGTAAAGGAACGGAAAGGAATTCTTTTTATTTATGTGAAACTTTATCAACCTAAGGAGGGGAGCATTGAATGCCCACTAATGATGCTCATTATGAAAGTGGCAGATGACATGCCCAATTATTTAGAAATTTAGAAATTTGACCGAATAAAATTAAAGAAAAAAAAAAGAATGAAGGATCTCACATTTAAAGTGCATTTTCTGGTTTGTTAACTAGTGAAAATGGGTCTTAATTTATTTATTTACATAATTTAGTCACTAGTATTAGTATGTTATCATTAGAGAATTAAGTTTTTGATTTCATTGGATTATATAAATCTTCATATTGACGATGGAGGATATTATTAATAGTAGGTATTGCTGGAAAATTTTTGGGTTTTACAACTTGTTAATTTAATTTATTCCTAATGACTAGCAGGTAAATTAAGTGAGTTACCGTAAGTATTTGAGGGTGTTGGATTAGAGTAGTGGGAGAAATTTATTGTTTATCTTTCCGTGGTTGAAATTGGCTTATTAATATAAAACTTTAAATGGCCATAGTTATGCAGTACATGGATTGTCTATCTATTAATATTATCCTTAGAGGGTAGGAAAAAAGGTTGATTGGAAAAGTTGTAGGAAATCATTTAAGGATCATATTAAGGTGTAATAATTTGAATGTCTACAAAAAAAAAATTGCTTACTTACGAATATTGCATAATTGGTAGTTTGGGAACATTCCAAAACTTTGCAAAAAGAGAAGGAACTATCTTGAAGATTCGTGACACGAATTCGGCACTTGAGGTATGTTAAGACTTTTTAGACTTGTTGAAGGACGTTTTCCCAATTAAAAATAAAAATAAAGTGAAATAGACAATGGGTAAGGGAGAAAGATGGGGATCTCGTATCAATGGTGTGACGGGCATTGGTACGAGTACCGGTGTTAGAAAAGAGAAAGTTACTACTATAGAATGTGGATTGTAATTTGAGAATGCCAAAGCATATGGGCATTAGCTAATATATTTTTGACTTGAAATCCTTGTGTGATTGTGTTTTTCCTTATTACACCCGTATAGTTGTGATTGTTGAGGTGATTATGTATTATGTTGATACTGGATTGATTGAGGTGCATCATTATCCCCTTATTTGAAATAATATTGTGTACATGCATTGACATGAGATTGAGTATAAGTTGGGCACGTGGAGATCGTCCGTGCTTGGGGATGGTGAGATGTTAAGATTGTAATTTGGGCACGTGGAGACCGTCCGTGCGGAAATTGTTGATTTATGATTGTGCGTTGAGATCATCCGCACAGACACGTGGAGATCGTCCGTGTCGGTATATGGACCTCGCGAGTCCCCCATGGGTAATGAACTCTCGATGTATTTCCGAGGAGTATCATGTATATACGGTTGAGAGAGTACTGGATATTCTGAGACATGTCATTTCATGGTATCATATTGCATTGCATTTCATCACATCCTTCATTCTCGATGATTATGTGTTTTATTTGATGGTTGAAATTTTACTTAATGTTTGATTACCTTTATTTGATGAAACTTGACTGGTTATAGACTTGTATAATTGAAGAATAAATTTTTCTTATATAAACTCCCGTCACTACTTCTTCGTTGTCGGTCAATGAGATATACTGGGTACACGTGGTTTCGTACTCATACTACACTTGTTGCACTCTTTGTGGTGCAGATTCGATTCCGAGTAGGGGCACATCTCGTGGAGCAAATTGAGTCCGAGCTTGGAGTTTCTTGGAGTTGTGGTGAGCTGCTTGGCTGTTCTGTGGCCCACACCTCCCTCTATCTTTTATTTATTCTGTTATTTAGTATTCAGACAGGATATCCCTTATGTTAGATTTGTCATTTTAGTTTCCGACTTGCATCGTATTTTAGAAGCTCTTGTACTTAAGACACCAATTCTTGGGGTGGTATTTTCTTCTTCCGCATTTCGTACTTGTAAGAAAATTCAATGTTGGAGATTCTTGCTAAGTGTTTGTCTTTTTACTCATTTGTTGGTTAAGTTTGATAAATATGTTGGGTTGGCTTACCTATTGGTTGGGAATATAGGTGCCATCACGACTTGAAAAATTTGGGTCGTGACAATATATATATATATATATATAGAGAGAGAGAGAGAGAGAGAAATAGATTCGTTTTAACTATATAAAAATATTTGATAGATAATAAAACTCTTCACATATTATATAGTGATTAATAGAATGGAAGGTTAATTGAATCAAATATTTTGATAATATGTTTTAATTTCAAATGTACACCTTAAATTTTCAAATCAATGATTACATCTTTTTCTCTCTAAAATTAATACATGAGAACACCCCACGTGCGATATATACATAACTAAGTATATTAAAATATAATTTAAAATTTTAACATAAAGTTTTTATATACTAAATTTTGTGATTTTATTTTAATAATATATTAAAAATCGAATCAATTTATTTATTCCTTTATATTCAATTTATATTTAAAATTTTCAAAATATACATATTTAACAAAAATAAATTAATTTATCAAATCCATAAATAAATATTTGTCCTATTTTTAAATTTTATAAACTATTATATTAAATATTTATATTCACAATTCTATTTATTTTGATTTGATAATTATATTTTAATATACTTCAAAAGAGTTACAAAAGTATTATTTTGATAGTATAAAGAATATAAATATTTAATATTAAAATATATGTGTGGAGTGCAATTTACATATAAGTAAACTCAGGCAAAAGAACAGTTTTGACTCAAAAGTTGCAACATCATTAATTATGGGACTAATATTTTCACTCATTAGATTTTATTTTTCAACTACTTGTTTCAATTCATATAAAATAAAACGTGAAATAAAAAATAAAAAAACTAAAAGTGGGATAAGAAACAATAAATAAAATAATAAAAACACAAAGTATTGGTTCATTAAATTACAATCTTTTTTTTCAATTGTTATTTTTGATTTTGGCAAAAAAAATATTTTCTATCATAGTTCTTTTTATTTTCTTTAATGAATAAGTTGCAACACTGACATCGTATTGCATGGTCTTAATTAAATACTTTCAAAATTTAGTTTTAATATTTTTTAAATTTTCTATTCGTTAATCTTCATTCTAATTCATGAATATAAGTTATGAAGATAAAGACATACATATTTTTTAGTTTAAGAAGGGAAAATTAATGAGATTAATTTTAGGGAATGATAAATTTAAAGTTCTAATAATTTTTTTAGGATTAGTTTCTCCCCTTACCCATTTATTAATAGGATAAAATGAAAAGGTAAAGGTTTTAACTAATTAAGAAACATAAAATGTGATAAACAACAAATTACAATAATGAAAGTGTTCTACTCAATATTAGTTTTATTATTCACAATTTTATATGTATTCTCATACGACTTTATTACTTATTCACATTGTCATGTGTTATTCATTCACAATAAAAATATGTCAACTTTATATGTTTAATTAAAACAATAATGTAATGTATTCTTACATAGTGATATCGGGTGTGCTCATACAGAAAATATTATTATAAAAATTTAATACTAAAAATAAGATTTATTCATTTATTTTGTGATTGATTATTAATATGATAGACCATATCATATATTATTAGAGGCAACAATATCCAGTAGATATAAAAGAAATGTACCATAGATAATATACTTTTAATTAAATCATGGCAAAATTTAAAATATTAATTAGCTATAAACTGAAATATATATACATATATATATATATATATATATATATATATATATATAATGTGCATCTTTTCATCTTCAACTACAACAACAATGAATAGAATCTTCATTTTTTTTTGTTCAAAACGAAGAAATAAAAAAAAAAGAATAGAATAATATTAATGAGAATCAAAATAATACAACAATGAATCTTCAAAATGTTTGGAAATCATTCAAACTTTTATAGTACAAGCTTCCTTCTTTATTTCTTGAACTTATACCAAATAATGTGATGAATCTTTGAAGAATATATCTATGAGCTTCATCAAAGTGAAGGTCATATTGTGACATCATATTTTCTTTGTCTCTTTTTTTTTTATTATTAAGTACATGATTGATAAATAAATAGACGAAGAAAAGAAAATTAAAAACCTATACTACTAAAAAGAATGAATGAAAAAATGGAAATGAACATTCAACATCTTTATAAATAATTGGTATTTATAGATTGGATAAGCCAGAAAAATAGTTAGAAGGAAATTGAAAAGACATGTTATTTAAGTTGAGAATATCAATAGATTGAGGTTTTTTTGTAACTCATTATATATAATTACAATAGTAAATATGCTTGAATTTTTTTAATTAACAAACAAATTTTTTAATGAGAAGAAAGAAGAAAAAATGTCAAAAAAGAGAGGAAAAAAAAGATAAAAAGGAATGGAGACCATAAAGAGGTGCCACATTACCTCCTATATGATCCTCCTTTATTTATATATATATATATATATATATATATATATATATATATATATATATATATATATGATTTTGTGTTAATCAAATACTATCATATAAATAATAGGGAGAGTAGCAAAAGTAAGATGCATATGCAACTCTAAAAATAAATAGAAATATATGAATTCACATTTTGAAATAATATTAACTTTGATCTATCTTTGTAAGTTTCAAACTTTTAAAACTAACAAACTCTCCCAACACACATCTGACTACCTTTGAATTTATGTCATACATTCCCATAAGTCAAGTCATCAATAGATAACCAATACTATGAAAAGTGTCGAATAGAAAAAAAAAAAGAGGCAAAAGTATAAAAAGATCTTGAGGATTGGTACATTTATGGACCAAACTTGTTATGAAGTATGCAAAAAATTTCTTTTTGAACCAACCTAACATAAATAATTATTTTTGTCATTTTCTAGATAATTATTTTTGTTATTTTCTATAAAGTGTATTGAATCAGAATATTTGCATGTGATATGAGTTTTGACTCTTGGTATCAAAGAGATCCATACTATATATATATATATATAATAAAATAGGGAAAAGGCATAGATTTCCCCCTGAATTTATTTCGAAAAATCAGTTACACGCTTAAATTATTATAATGATCTAATACACATTTTTACTTTTTAAAAGTGAATTTATTTACCTCTCGAGACCTGTAGTACCACTCTCACAATATGTGGTGTATTACACTCGATGTCACATCAGTGCCACATCAGAAATTTAAAAAAATAATATATTTTTTTATTTTTAATTAACCTTTCTTTTGTTAACTATATTTTACACTAATTAATCTCCAATTAATAATTAAAATTCTCTAATGATATATTTTCTTTATAGCAAAATTACAACATGAAAATTTTAACAATGCCCGCCAAGAACACTAATCAAAATATGGAGCTAATTTATGGAGTGAAAAATTCTCTCGTTCTTTTGAAAAAGCCCGTCAAAGCTGCAGTGGCTACGAAATCCCCAAAATTTTATCTTGCCAATAACATGAAAAAATATTTTTTTAACAAGCACAAATCAAAATCCACAAAACTTAGATTGATGATAAGTAATTTGCTAAGTAAGCTAAGAAGAAGTTGAACAAAGAAGAAGAATAGATTTGTTTTTAAAAGAAAGAGGAGGACAATATGTTTCCTCAAGAGGGTGGGGTTGAAGAAGAAGAAGGTGGGTTGTGAAGAAGAAGAGATGTGAAAGGTGGGGGTGGGTATAATACCTGAATTTTAATATTTTTTTCGTACTTTAATAAATCTGACGCGCTTATTTATTTTTTTAAAAAATTATTTTGCCACGTCAGTTTTAGGGGGTTATTAAATTCACTTTTGAATATTAAAAGTGTGTAATAGATTATCATGATAGTTTAAGCATATAAATGACTTTTCGATATAAATTCAGGGGCAAATTTATACCTTTTCCCTATTAAAATATAATGAAACTTGACTTACTTCTCTGGTTTCTGTTTATTTGATGTTGGATCGTTATGTTGCTGAATCTTAGGTCGGTGCTTTGATAATATATTGGACATTACAAAATGGTCCATCATTTTTCCATGATAAGGTATTTCTTGACACACTTCGTTGCACCTTGAATAATTTCATTGATATTTATTGGAAGCATGCATAATTAAAATTCAAGTAAGAAGATTTAAAAAACACTTTCTCCGTCCAATAAAGGTTTTTCATTATACTATTTTGGAATGTCCAAGAATATGTTTTTAATATATTCATGTACTGCTCCTTTAACTCCATATGGAAGATTTCGTAAAGGTTTTGCAAAAAAAAAAAGAAAATCATCTGAAAATCATATCACCAAAATATCACACATGAAAAACTAAAAAAATTACCTAATTTTTTGTAATACGGCTTCTAAATGTCCTATATATTTGCGGGAAATTGTGAGATTTTGCGTACTTCTCCCCAACTCTCTATGAAAGGTTTGTAAAGGCTATGCAATAAAAATCATCTGTATGTTATATTCACAAATATTCACAGGCTAACATACATAAAAACTGAGAAAATTACATATTTCCTGTTAATGGCTCTTAAATGTATAAAATATGTGGAAAAATAATGAGTTTTCACGTATGGCTCCCCTAATTCCCTGCTAAGGGTTTCGTAAAGATTTTATAAAAAAAATCATACGGAAGCCATATCACCTAAATATTCATAGGTGTATGACTTCTAATTGCCCATGATATGTGTGAAATATAGTGAAGTTTCACGTATTACTCCCCCACCTCTCTACGAAGGTTTTCGTAAAAGTTTTGCAAAAAAAATATCCAGAAGCCATATCACCAACATATTCATGAACTAAATGAGAAATCAAGAAAATTGCCTAATTCATATAAAATGATGCCTAAATGTCAAAAATATGTACAAAAATAGTGAGGCTTCACTTAGTACTCCCCAAACTCCCTACAGAGAATTTGGTAAAGGTTTTGCAAAAAACCATTCCCAAGGGATATCACCAATATACTCATGGGGTAACACACACGAAAATCTATGAAAACTGTCTAATTCCTATAAAAATGACTTCTAAATGTTCAAAATGTATAAAAAATGGTGAGACCTTACATATTTCTTTCCCAACTCTACGAAGGGTACCATAAATGTTTTATAAAAATATCACCTGAAGCCATATCAGAGGAAGACATCAAAATTGGTGTGACTTCACTAGTAACTTTTATATCACTGTAGACATTGAAATTTTGCAAACTCTACAAGACGTGCCTAATTCAAATTGGAACTCTAGAAGGTGTGTTTAGTTTAGTTTCAATTAGAATTTTTGGAGGTTACTCAACCCTAAACCCTAGTTTATGCCTATATAAAAAGTACTAAATTTCCTTAAAATAAAAGGCTTGTCAGAAGATCCCATAAACTCTTGGGTATTTTTAAAGATCAAGATCTCGAATATTCCACAAAAGTCATGAAATATTAAATATAGAGGTCAAATATAAATCATCCTAGTTTGAGAAATACACCACTAACGCCTCTCGAATCATGGATAAATCTTAGGAGAGTAGAATCAAGGGAGGAACAAAATTGTACCCGTATATTTATCAATAAAATACTCATGTTTCTTCATATTTTATTTGTGTGGTTTATTTATTTTCCATATGCTTAAAATTTATTGCAAACAATTTGAGAACGCCTAGTGGGACCAGATCTGCCCTTCATCTTTTCTCTCATAAATCAAATCTGATAATCTGAAGCTGCAAATGTGGAAGAATTAGTACTTGAAGCCTCATTTTTGAGTTTCAACAACTCTAAACACCAACAAACCTTGAAGCAGGGGACATTTGTAGACATTGAAATTTTGCTGACTCTACAAGACGTGTTCAATTCGAATTGAAACACTAGAAGGTGTGTTTAGTTTCAATTAAAATTTTTAGAGGCTACTAAACCCTAAACCATAGTTTATGCCTATATAAAGGATCTAAATTCACTTAAAAGCCATCTCAAAAGATCTCATAAACTTTTCAGTATTTTTAAAGAATAAGATCCCGAATATTCCACAAAAGTCATGGAATATTCAATATAGAGGTCAAATCTAAATCATCCTAGTTTGAGAAATACGTCACTAAAAGCCTTCGAATCATGGATAAATCTTAGGAGAGTAAAATCAAGTGAGGAATAATATTGTACCCATATATTTATCAATAAAATATTTATATTTCTTTAAATTTTATTTGTATAATTTATTTATTTTTCATATGTTTAAAATTTATTGCAAACAACCATATCAAAGGAAGACATCAAAAATTTAACGTTTACACTACTATGAACTATGAACATTGATAGAATGTAATTTACAAGCAAAATTTGAATCCCTCAGTACATTACTTTGAGAATTTTGAAATTCGTAGGAAATAATTACTCACAAAGGTTTTACCATTGATTTTTATTATAGAAAAATTCACAAGTAACTAAATTTTTGTATACAATCTCCAGAAAAATTTCTATGTAATTCATACTTTTCTTGTAGTGTGTGTGATTACTTTAGATTTAACACTGGGCGAGAAGAAGAATTTATGAGATCTAATACCACATAGAATTCTCACTTAAATAATGAAAGAAATCAATGATTGTATTGATATGTTAAACTGTCGAGTACATCTCTTTATATAAGAGTGAATTGCAGTGTCCTGGGCTTGCTATACTAGAATCCTACTATAATACAAATACAAAATTTACAAGAACTACTACTACTACTACATTTATAACTAATCCTAGTCGACTTCAACTGACATGAGACATGGTAACATAGCTAGTCGACTTTAGTAGCCCAATTCATGTGTGACTCTAACTCTATTATAGTTAATAGTTGAACATGTTGATTGTACCATACACTGTTTAACATGTTCCCTATCTTCAACTTCCCTCATCTTCAACAACTAATAAATCATATTCCAAAAGTTTTTTCCATTACAAAAATCCCTGATTTTTCGTTGCTCTCGAATACATTTTCTAGTTGTCTGACACATTACAAATGGTACATAACTAAATGGAAGGAAAGTATCAGAGAGAGGAGATATGGATGTATCCTACAGTAGTATGAGGATGTATGTGAGGGGTATGAGGATGTATCCGAAAGGGCATAGGGATATATCCGGGAGGGGGTTTATGATTTTTTTTAAAATGGTAAACAATTTTAGAGAATATAATATCTTAAATTATGTTTTTATGTAATTTTTCGTATTTTTATATGAAGATATTTTCACTACTCTACCTAGTATATATCTCTCACAAGTTGCAGTTTACTTCTCTTACAAGACGCACACATACAAAAAAGAAGCTAGTTTGAGGGATTCAATTTCCATAAAATAGTACACCGAGGCTGACCCACTTGGTGGCATGAGGGCGCACGTGCATCTGAAAATATTTTTAATGATAATATACAACTCGGATATGAAAGGTGAAAGGAGAAAAAAATTAATCAGAAACTTGATTAATTTTAAGAGCAATTCAGTGCAATACATAATAAATTTAATCTGAAACTTTTTTAAGAATATTTTTAGAAAGTTTTAACATACTGAAAGTCAAATATTTGTTTCTAATATGGTAATAAATTACTTCCATCATTTTATAGTAAATGATATTTTTAGCTAGATTTTGTAAAATATCACTTATTTTGAAATTAAATTTAAAAAAAAAAGAAGAAGATAAGAACTCCATTATTCTAAAAAAAAGGGAGTATTTGAATTTTATCATCTGAACTTCCAAAGTTTCAGCCTATTCGAACATGTTAAGTTTGGAATATTTACCATAGCTTTCGAAAACGATGAATAATAAGTCGAAAGTAATTAAAACTATATTCGATTAGACAAATAAGCATAGTAGGTTTTCTTCTCCAAAAAAGAGGAAATGTAACAAATAACGTTTCTTGTACAAACTTTATACTTACATAAAACCATTGATTGGTATTTTATATATTATCTCCATCTGCATTATTAAGAACTGGGGAAGTATACTACGTTTTCTTCTATTGTTCCCTATGGATCAGTCTTGTTAATTAGTAGATTGCATTAAAATTGACCAGTGAAAAAATTGTTTAAAAAAAATGAATTATTTTCTCTTTAGTCTATTCAAAAAGAAAAAAAATCTTTCTTTTGGTAATTCTTTAATTTCAGTTTTTCATGTGGCATGTTAGGCCATAAGATTTTAGGATATTTTGGTAGATTGAACATAACTTTAATCTGAACAACAAAATTGATATTTTTTCTTTATTTTCTTATACTTCATGTCAAGTCAAACTATATCATTCTTTTTGAAACGGGACGAGTATTAATTAGTTAAACATTCAGTGCCACTCAATAAGTCCCATGATAATTAACAAGACTGATGCATATAAACGTATAATTAGTTATATATCATGTGACTCAATGATCAATAGACTATAGTAATCTTTACCACTGAAGAAATTTAGGCTTGCGTTTATAATATTCTCAATTGAACGTTTAATGTCCTCCACTAAGGTGAGTGTTTGAAAATTTTGTTCAGACAGTTTTAGTTTTTCATAAATAAATTTATGTAATAATTTCAACGTTGTTTTGTGATTTTTGCTTCTTTTTTCACCACCTATTTTTCCCACCTAATAACCGCGAATAACAATTTATGACTTGCATGGATGAACGATACAATTTCAGAAGTAATCAGATACATTTCAAGAAAGAAATTTAGTTTTGATAGTTGGAATCTTGAAAAGTTTGACCAAATTTAATATTTAATGTTAGTGAGGCCGAATTTGAGTTTTAATGATTCTACTAGGTATGACGGGTTATTATTAGCCTAATTAAAAGTTTGGCGCATTTTCCGATGCTTTTGGACCTTTAGTTGGGTATTTTAAGTGTCATAAGCTTAGAGTTGACTATAATTTTGGTCAAGACGAAACCAGAATGGTGTTTTGGGAGATTCCAAGGGTCATTCCGAAAATAGTTTGTTTTTTATTTTGTTGAGGTTTTCTCATTTGGTGCCATCACAATTGTAGAAATAAGTGTCGCCATAGCGAAACCCCAAAAGTGGAAACAATTTTGCGCTTGCAAAGTTGGCTTGTATCCACGACTCTCTTTTGGGCTTCTTAAGAACATGTTAACTAACAATGTCATTGTTCTAAATTCGATTTTGAGAGATTTGGAATGTGGATTCAAACAATTTTTGAAGATGTTGAATCACTTTTGTTCTTATGTCAATGTAAGTTGTCAATACTAGATCCTTCCGATGTTTTAGAGTACATTTGGCTTAACTGATCCAAAGTAGCTGTTGAAAGACACCTTACATGTTCTGAAACTTATGTTCATAAATAAGTTGCTCTGAATTTCAATAGAAGTGTTGAAGAGTAAATTGTCATAAACATATTTTCGGTTGAATTCCTAGATAGGAATTAATGATTAATTGCGATGGTTTAGTTTTTTGTTACAATTTAATTTTGTCATTATGACCTCACTTTAAGCAATGATTATACAATCCAATATTTGAAAAACTTATCGAATTCTGGAACCAGCGGCAATGCATTTGAAATCAATGAATAGCATAATAGTCAAATATCATGTTTTTAATAGATTAGGATCGTACTGAAGCTTTACAAAAGGAGAATGTTGTCATGTAATGGTTCATGATTTGCTGTTCAACTTCAAGATAATTTATGGCTTACTTCTCTCAGACTTATACTGGCTGGTAACTTATTGTATAAATGTCACGACCCAAAGTAGACCCTAGATATTACATGGCGTATAAGACCCGAGAGGCCATATACAAGCCACATAGCATACATCATACAAGATAATAGAGATAAAAAGTTCAAAAGACATTTTATATCAAAGAGGTTTACAAAATGATGTGGAAATCTAACATAGTCCCAAGCCATCTATTACATCCTGAGTGATTGTGATGTAACCCATACATAACATACAATCTTGAAAAGTAAAGACAAAAAACAATAAAGGGTTAGTTCCTCGAACAAGAGAACTCGCCACTCTACAAAAGCTACTACGGTGATCGATCACTAGCCACATGGATGTGGAATCGGAGCTTCGGAACCTACATTTTTAAAGAATGTGCGCAAGAGTATTCGTTAGTACAAAGAATGTACCAAGTATGATAGCAATGCATAAGAGTTATAAAGTCATGCTAAAAATACTTTACGTGATATGCAAAAAACTAAGTTAAAACATAAGATAAGAGATTAGAAGCATAATCATTATTATGGTCAATGTAAGTAAAAATAGTCTTTGATCACATGTGAGATACTTCTACAAGTAACCTTACTTCATCATTATTGTAGTAGCCTTAACCGACTTATAGACCATGTGAGCTAAAACGTGAAATCTAGTGTCTATCCCATACCAGAAATGGATGTCCTTCATCGCGAAGGTAAGAAACATAACTTCTATGGTGACACATAATTTATGGGATATGGGTAATCACCTCTTGTCCGCTCTGTGCTAAGCATAAATCCCACAGAAAAGCCATTAGTATTTGCTTGTCTTATCATTAAGAGACGTGGGTAATGGCCACTTATCTTATCATTAAGAAACATGGGTAATCGCCTCTTGTCATATCATACATGGAAGACACATCAAGTATCCAATCCAAACTAGGTTTCATTAGAATAACTCCTAAATCTTTATCATAGTTTAGTTGAGAAAACTTTTCAACTAAAAGAATCCTTTTTGTGAGTAGTATATATGTGAGAAATCTTTTCACAACAACAACATTTATGCTTCACTCTCAAAGCAATCTTAAACCATTTTCATCAATTTCATAAAGAACATACATATCTTCATAAACTCATCTCTCATAATTCACATCATATTAACACAGTCCAGAAAACACGGGTTATGCATGGGTTCAATGGGAATTCAACTTAAATCATGTAATTTCTTCAATTCACACATAAGAAGACATAAAAGAATCAATTGGGTCAACACTGAAAGGAACCATGACTGTTGAATAACACCCTAGTTTGATTAAGGAATCTAACTTTACAAAGTGGAGATTTTAGGAACCCTATCAACACATCATATCAACATAATATAGACATCATGGAAAGAACGACATAGGTGAAGTCTATCATACCTTGGAGTTCAAAGTCTTCAAGAAATTGGTGAATTTGGAGACTTGATCATGAAACCCTATAAACTTCTTATTCTTCCTTAGACAGAGAAATATTTGAGAGGGTGACTTTATCCATTTTGGAAATTTAAGAGAATGAATGAATTGGGTGGTATTGGGGGTAAAAGTGTTTATATAGGGCCTAGGTAAAATGACATAGTATTGAATTAAAACAATTGGAACAATATTGGAATGACCCTAACTTAAAATTGCCAAAGTGCTTCTTACGAGGAACTTCACGGTCCATCAATATCACCAAGGCTCGTCTAGTGGCTCATGAAGATGCGCTGCCCGACAGGGTTTCAAAAATATGGACATAACTTTTTACTCCGAGCTCAGAACTAGTCAAACTTTGTGGCTTTAGGAAGAGACTCAAATATCTTTAACTGATAGGTTATGGGCCACATAGTTCATTTTTTACAGAAATATATGATCGTTTGAAATTGATTCTAAACTCTAAGTCTGATAAGTCTCATTCGCGGACGACTTCATGGTCCTTGTGAAGCTTCATAGAGAGTTTAGACATTTGTGGTCATTTACAATGACCTTGGATGACACCCTGCTGACTGGTAACTTCTACGATCCATTTGACAAGTCGTCCAAGTCACCATGGTCAATCTAGGGCACCTTCTAAGTGACCCTGCCTGGGGAAGGTTCTGGAAAATGTTCACGATCCCTTTGACGGATCATGATCCCTTACACGACCCATGTAGGGCATTGTGAAGGGTCCATGTTCTATTTTGGGTTTGTGACATTCTTGTTTGTCATATTCTAGCATTTATCAAATTCGAGGTGTTACAATAAATCATGTTATGGATTAGGTATTAGATTAAATCTTGGATTGAAGTATTGATGGGATTATTTGATGTTGTGATATCAAAAATGAAAATGAGACTTTAGCCGATAAATGGATTGTGACTTTGTCACTCCCCGAGTCTTCACCCTAGACGTAGCTGGCATTCGAGAACCATTGCTAGCTCCCCAGAGAACCCTCGGCATGTATGACTACATAGAAGAAGACTTACTCAAGCAAATTGGCAACATTTAATACATAATTCAACCCAACTCAATAAATGTTTAGAAATAATTAATAAAGTGTAAGTGATAGTTTTCAAGATATCAGAAAAGAAAGGAACATACTAAGAGATTCATCAAATCTAAATATCTATGAATCTTCCAATTCTCAGATAAATGTCAAGAAAAGATCCATAATAACACAACAATAACTGGAAACAGGAAAAATAAGTGTGGATTCCTCTAGAAAGCAAAGAGCCTCCCAAAGCAATTTGAAGCGGAAAGTGATCTCAACGAAATGCTTGTTGATGATTCTAAACAAGTGAATATGCATCATAAAATATGCAGGTCAAAACACATCGGTATATTTGCATGTACGAGTGTGTAATATAGTTGAATAAAATAATAACTGAACTGAAAGATCGAAAGTAACTCAATTAAATCAATACATGAATATGAAGTGAAAACCCTTTAAGATTTACAATGATATATGCAATATAAGAAATATGAAAATCATATAATTTACTTCTGGGGAGTTTATCTAACCGACAACCATTGTTATGATCCTAGCAAGGATATAATGTTTCGTCCACATTGCAAGGGTCATCCTATACTTTGTTGGGGTACGGATTGATACCGTGACTATGGATCCATCTAATCTCAGAGGCAGTAAGGAGTCACACGAAGAATCAGTGCTATCATATCCTATGCTGGATACGTAATTTATCAAGACTTTTGAGTTGTAAAAGACCCTTACCCAATTCCGTGTTCGATACTACTCTGAAAATAATAAGAAATATCAATTATGCTCAACTTAACCTTACAAAGAAAGGGACTATTACTTTACCTACCATTTAACTTTTTGAAACATTTTTCAATACATCAACTATGCTCTTTATTAACTATCAGGCAGTACATATGAAAACATTTTATTCTCTTCAAGTATTCCGTTCAAAGCTTACACTTTTAAAACATATGATCATGACCTTGTGGATCTTAGACGTATTTATATGCATATTTACAAATTATTGCCTGCATATGTCTTGTGTTTCGAGAAAAATCTTTTAGCTATTAGAGATGTATAGTGAAACATGAAATGAATGTGCATAAGACATGTTATATAGGATATGCATGAATTTTAAAAGGTAAATGGAGCCTATATGAGCTACTATAGGGATGGGGAATGAGGCCATAACTTAAAGGAGAACACTTTGGATGAAACAAAGAACATAATCTGCATAGCGACCCTTGGCGCACTTCTAGTGCAGGGCGCCAGACCCTGAACTTTAGAAGTCATGTCTGAGCATACTGATAGCACGCCACTCCAGGCCCTGAACTGTTGAATACTAGCCTTGGTGCTTTCATGGCGCACCGCCTCCGGCCCCTCCTCAGCATCCCTAACAAATTCAAGTTAAATTAGGACCCCAATTTAGTTTAGAATTGAGAAATTATTCCTAAACTTTACTGGTTTTTCAAACCCAAAATCAATACATGAGAAACTTTCATACGATTCCTTTCGAAAGCTAAAATTTTCTAAATCTATAAGGTTCATGTGAGACTAAGCATGACTAAAATTATAAGATTCTCCAAAACAAAGGAAATCAAAACCTCATTTGTTATGGAACTATATTAAATATCAAGAACTATGAAAGTATCATTTCGTATGGGATTATTTCTGACTGAATTAAGATGTAGGATGTGAGGATGAACTAGTATAACACTATTCATACCCGGAAAGAACAAAGTTTCTTGGAGAAATCAATGGAAACTTGAATAACATTTGAAACCTAGATGTTTCTCCTTTTGGAACCTTTCTCTAATTCTTCTAAGTGTTAAAAACGTGAAATAATGTTTTAACACTAATTAAACTCTTAATTTTCTGAAGAAATAGGTCATGGGCTACTTAATTATTTATGTTATGAGAGATATGATTGCTTGAAGTTGACCCAAAACCTAAGAATTGATGGTGATTTGTATGTACCTCTCTTTAGACTTTTTCGAAGTCCGAGGTGTTACAGTATCTCCCTCTTTTGAACATTCGTCCTCGAATGAAATCAAACTAAGCACAACATGGGTGGAAAGTTTCTAACAACCCAACATAAGCACAAAACATGCAATTAGAATAAACTCTAACATATCAACTTAAAGATTACTTTACACAGAGTTAGTACCTTGGTATGGATTTGATTAGGATGGAAAGAGGTGAGGGGATCTAGTCTTCATATCCTCTTCAGCTTCCCATATGGCCTCCTCAACAAACAGATTTCACCATAAGACCTTTACTAATGCAACCTCTTTGGTTCTCAACTTACGAACCTGACCCATCAAGAATGTAAACGAGAATTTCCTCATAAGATATACTTTCCTTATTAATACCAATATTCTCGGTAGGCACAATAAATGATGGATCGCCAAACACTTCTTTAGCATAGAGATGTGTGATACCAGATGGACGGTTGCTAACTCTAACGGTACCTCCAAATCATAAGCTAAATTGCCAAATTTCTTAGATATCCTATAAGGACCAATGTATAGGGGACTAAGTTTTTCCTTCTTACAAAATCTCATAACACTCTTCATAGGTGAAACATTCAAATAGACTCAATCATTAACCTCAAACTCAAAGTCTTTCCCTAACAGCTGTATAGGATTTTTGACAACTTTTGTTGTTTTTAACCTTTCCTGAATAGTCATCATGTTGTCCATGGATTGATGAACCAATTTTTTCCATATCAACTTAGCTTCACCAACCTCAAACTAACCAATAAGAGATCTACATAATCACCTAAAAAGGGCCTCATAAGGAGCCATCTTGATACTAGAGTGATAACTATTCTTGTACATAAACTCTATGAGAGGCAAGTGGTCATCCCAATTACGTTTGATATACATGACATATTACCTCAACATATCCTGTAGGGTCTGAATTGTGTGTTTTTTAGACATCTATCTGAACATGAAAAGTTGTACAAAGTTTTACCTTCAAACCCAAGCATTTCTGAAAAGACTTCCATAACTGAGCGAGAAATTATACACCCTATATGAAGGATGGAATCCATGAAGTAGGATTATCTCTCGTATGTATAATATAACATAATCCTCCGTTGAATTTTTAGTCTTTACTAGCAAGAAATGGGCCGATTTAGTCAATTTGATCTACAATCACCAAAATTGGATCATGTTGCATGCAAGATTATGACAAAAAAATAATGAAGTCCATATTATTCATATCCTACTTCCATTATGGAAGAGATATATTCTGAGCCACACCACATGGCCTTTTGTTCTTTACCTTGAATTTTTGGTAATTTGGGTATTTAGCAACAAAATCTGCAATATATTTCTTCATACTATTCCACCAATAGATTTTTCTCAACTCATGGTACATCTTTGTGGAACCGAGCCATATCAAATATTTGGAATATGAGCTTCTGTCATGATCCTCTCTCGAAGATCATTCACTTGTGGAACACACAATCTACCTTGATATGTCAACACACCATCTCCCCCTTATTCCAAAGTGGTCACCTTCTACCCATGAACACTTGCATTTACCTCAAGTAAGATGGGGTTTTGTCTTATTTCTCCTTCACTTTTGACACTAATGATGATTCAGCGCCATTCATCACAACAACTCCACCTCTTACAAATGAACTCCCAAAACGTGTAACTCTGTGAACTTTCTTAGCCAATTCTTTCTTTCCTTCCTCGACATGAGCAGTACTATCCATGGACAACCTATTCAAAACATCAACAACAACATTAGCCTTACTTGGTCCATAGAGGATACTCATGTCATAATCCTTGAGCAACTCTAAACTCCTCCTTTGTTTGAAACTAAGCTTTTTCTGATTGAAAACATACTGAAGACTCGTGTGGTTGGTGAATACATCCACATGAACACCATAGAGATAATGGCGTTATATTTTGAGAGCAAAAACCACTACTGCAAACTCGAGATCTTGAATTTGGTAGTTTCTCTCGTAAATCTTAATTTATGTGGGGCATAGGCTATAACCTTACCATTCTACATCAATACATACCCAAGTCTAACTTTGGATACATCGCAATAACTAACAAAACCCTTTGTACCCTGTTGTACTGTCAACATTGAAGTATTAGTTAACCAAATTTTCCATTTCTAAAAGCTTCTCTCACAAGATTTAGACCATTGAAACTTAGTTGTTTTTTAGGTTAACTTAGTCAACAGGGACGAAATAGATAAAATCCTCTCGATGAACATTTTGTAGTAACCAGGAAATCCTAAGAAACTTCTAATATATGTTAGGGATATGGATCTGGGCCAATTTCGCACTGCCTTAATCTTATGAGTGTCAACTCAAATTCCTCACCAGGCACAATGTGGCCTAAGAACATCACAGATTCAAGGCAAAAGTCACACTTAGAAAACTTGGCATATAACTCCTGATCCTTGAAAGTTATGAGGACTACTATGAGGGGACTATCATGGACTTTCTAATTCTTCAAATATATCAATATGTCATAAATAAATACGATAACAAAAAGGTTGAGATACTTCTTAAACAATAAACACTTTGTGCATAAGATCCATTAATGATATAAGAGGGTTAGTCAAACCAAAGGATATGATAAGGAACTCATAATTACCAAAATGAGTCATCAATGTTTTATTTGGGATATCACTTTCTCTAACTTTCAACTGATGATAGCAAGATTTGAGGTATATCTTAGGTAAACAAGTGGCACCCTGAAATTGGTTGAAAAGGTCTTTAATTCTCGGAAGTGGATACTTATTCTTTATGGTGACCTTATTAAACTGGAGGTTATTGATACACATCCTAAGAGAACCATTTTTTCCTCATGAATAAGACCGGAGCCCTCCATGATGAGACACTCGGTCGGATGAAATGCTTATCAAGATAATATCTCAACTTCTCTTTTAAATCGCTTCACTCAGCTGGATCCATTCTATATGGGTGAATAGAAATGGGTTGACTATCGGGATAAATATCTATTCCGAAGTTTATTTCTCTCTTAGGAGAGACTCCGAAAGATCATTTGGAAAGACCTCTAGAAACTCACTCACAATTGGAACTGACTAAATACGTGGTGTCTCAACAAAAGATTCATTAACTCAGATTAAGTGAAAGATGAACTCCTCAGAAACTAACTTCTAGCCTTAATTTATGATATGAAATGACTCTTATGCACTGCTGAACTATTCCTCCACTCTAAAAATGACTCATTAAGAAACTAAACTTCACTATTCAAAAGTTACAATCAACTAAGGCATAACAGGCGTGAAACTAATTCATACCTAGAATCATATCAAAGTCCACCATGTCTAGCTCAACTAAGTGAACTATTGTGTCCTTTGTGATAAAAAGAGTTGGTACAATCATGATAAACTATTTATGCTAGAATAGACTCACCCACAGGTGTAGAAACACTAAAGGGCTGACGAAGTTGTTTGGGGAAAATATAAAACCTTGTGGCTACATAAGGATTCAGGAAAGACAAACTCACATCAGGATCATGTAAGGCATATACATCTATAAAAAAGACTTTAAGAATACCACTGATAATATCAAGAAAGCTCTCATGATCCTAGCGACTAGATAGAGCATACACATAGTTTGAACCTTCACTTGTTCCTAAAGTAGCACAATTTGGCGCAGTCCTATTAGTGGGGGTGCCAAAAAAGTTTGAGCCCTGCTGCCTCCGTCACCCTGGTTCCACGTCGCGAATTCCTTATAAAAGTGACATGTCCTTACGTACTTGTAACAACCATCAATACCAACACAATATTCCCTCGGGTGAATCTTACCACACTTAGGATAAAGAGGGTTGCGAGTGAACCCTTGTGCCACACTGCCCTAAGATGGAGACTTTGAGCTCTAAAATTTTGGGAGTTCTGGTTCCTGTAATAATTCATGTCCTTTGGTGTAGGCTATGATGGAGCATGCCTAGATGACCTTTTTTGAAAGGATGACCGACTTACATTCACGGTCTTCTGCTGGCCAAACTCGTGATTTGTTGTTTTAGCCCTCTTACATCAAAACTCTTCCTTGTCTTTCAACTTGTCTTTCTCAACCTATTGTTCATGAATCATAAGCCCGACTATGTCTATGTCCATTATCAACATAATGGTCTTACCTTCATTACTTGATAAGAGGGATAGTCTAGACACAAACAAACTAATCCTACTCCTCTGATTAGCCTCTATCTCCGGAGCATAGCGAGATAGTTGAGTGAACTTGAGGTTGTACCTATGCATGCTTATCGTCTCCTACTTTAGATTAAGAAACTCTATTGAATTTGCTTCCCTTAGCTCTTGGGGGAAAAAGCACCCCAAGAAAGCATTTTCAAACACAACCCAACTCAAAGGTGGTGCCCTCTCTGCCCTGTTCTTCTTCCATTGATCATACCATATCCTAACAACATTGCTGAGCTGATATCACACAAACTCCACACGTTCTACATCAACAAGATGTATGACCTCAAACACCTTCTAAATCTCTTCCACTAAGTTCGCTGGATCCTCAGCGTTTTACCTTATGAACTCTGGGATTCATCCTCAAAAACTCAGAGATTCTAAATGTATCAGTCACATACTAACGGCTTACTCCTTTTTATTAGCCTGATTTGCCACAACCTGAGTCAACATAGGGATAACATTCCCGAACTCAACATTGGTGACATCTCCCTGAGGAGGTTGCATTTCTGGTGCATTAGGAGCATCTTGAACTTGAGGGTTAACATTCCTCATAGAAGGACGTCCTCAAACAGATCTTTGTGGAGATATGATTTGAAAAGACACGCATAAATACGAGTCAGATGAAACTTTTATAGAGTTGAACTCTATCGCACGAACAAGAGTAAGAAGAAAATAAATGTTCCTAAATGTGGTAGCCTTTCAATTATAGATGTGATGCGGTTCACAAGGATAAAAAAAAGTACTCTACAAGACATGGATTCATACACACACTAGGAACCTTGAACATTGTGCTCTGATACCAGGTTTGTCACGCCTAGAGCCTACACTCTGGGTGTGGCCAATACTCGAGAACCATTGTTGGTCCCTAAGAAAACCATTGGCATGGCTGAATACTTACCGGAAGAGTTACTCAAGCAAATATGCAACTTTAAATGCATGTCTCATCTTAACTCAATAAATGTCTAGAAATATTAATAAAGTTTAAATAATATTTTTCAAGATCTTAAAACACAAACGAATATACTAAGAGACTCATCAACTCTAAATATCGATGAAACCTCTAATTCTAAGATAAATAGCGGGGTAAGACCCACGACAACTTAAGAATAACTGGAAAATAAATATGGAATCCTACGGAAAACAATGAGGCTCATTAAAGAATTCTGAAGTGCAAAGTGATCTCAATGAAACGTCTGTTGGTGATCCTCAACACCTATGGCTATATCAACATCATAAAAAGAATGCAGGTCGAAAGAAATCAAAACATTTGAATGTACAGTATGTAACATGGCTGAATAAAACAATAACTGAGTTGAAATACTGAAAACAACTCAATTAAATCAATACATGAATATAAAGTCAAAACTCTTTAAACTTTAAAATGAGATATGCAATAAAATCAATATGAAAGTAATATACTTTACTTTGTGGGGAGTTTCTCTAACTGACAACCATTACTATGAGCCTAGCAATGATACAACATTTCGCCCGGGTTGCTAGGGTCATCTTATACTATACCAAGGTATAATATGATATTGTAGCTATCGGTCCATCTAATGGACCTACTCGAAGGTAGTGAGGAGTCACACGAAGAATCAATGCTATTCTATCTTATCCTACACTAGCTACATAGTTTATTGAGACCTTTGAGTTATAACATACTCTTTTTTATTTGTAGGAAAGATATTAGGTAGGTCAATATTTTAGAAAGAGTTTTTCAAGGTAACTTACCTAATGAAAGGAAAATTCTATGAATAAAGTTAAGTAACTTATTGTCATGGTTACTAGCTTCTAGAGGACGAATTGCCAAAAAGAAACATATCAACGATAGTACCCTCCCCACCGATCCTACATCTAGCTAGGGGCAAAGATGAACAATCCATTGTTCAAAAAAGAGCATATACAAAAGAACCCTCCCCACCGACCCTAAACAACTCAAAAAAGCTTCTTTTCCTCATCCTCTTCAAATTCTGCAATATTTATTGATTGTACAACAATAAGAATTACTTCTTAATGCCAAACAAGTTAGCATCAATTATATGAATGCCTAGTGTCCAAGTCGCTCTATTTAACCCTTATTACTTGTATTTGGGGGAGAATAAACGGATCAAAAGTCTGGATACAAACGTATAACTAATAACACACTACAAGAAAATATAGAATTAGCAACAACTTTTTACCAACAATCATAATTTTGTTGCTAAATGTAAGGAAATTGCAACAACACGATTTAATTGTTGCCATATACCAAAACTTTTAACAATGAGATTTTTTTATTGCCAAATATCTTAATCTTGTTGCCAAATTTTATAAGTAAAATAATAAATTTAAAATGTTCTTAATTTTGCAACAATATATTGGTACCGTTGTTGATTGTTTTGTTTGTTGGTGACATATTAAATATTCTCAACAATATGATTTTAGTTTTGGCCTAAAATAAATTAATCTTTTTCAACTTTAAGTGAAAATAAGTGGGCAATATTTCCCTCCGTATAGTTTTGCCCTTTTCCCCCCAAAATTTCACTCTCTCTCTTTCTCTCTTTTAATTTCACATCTAACTCTCACCTTCACCAATTCACTCACACCTTGCAGTCAACATTTTTCACTTTTATTTCCATGCTTCGATTTATAATAATATGGTAATATTCTTTTCTTCTAATTTTAGTCATAATTTTTTGATTTTATTGAATTAGGGCATAAAAATTGAGTTGTGTCTGCTGAACATAGAGTCAATTCGATTCTGAATTAGGGCATTAAATGTTGGTTTTGCCTGCATGAACGTAGAGTCAATTGGATTGAGTTGATGACATCACTGGAGAGAATCACTAGTTGAACACGATATTAGCACTCACCCATGATAATTGCTGCTCACTAGTTGTTGTATATGAAATGTCAAAATTCACTTTATCTATCTCATGCTTGTGATGTTAAGAGTTGGACTCTTCAAATAGATTGCTAATCCTCTTTTCATTGTGTTCTTTAATTATAACTTTATGAATTTTGAAAATATTAGATTAAGTGTGGTGGTTGTTGAGAAGAAAGAATTTAGTTTCTTTATTAGAGATCTAGAGAACTGTTAAAGATAGCTATTATAAAGAGAAAATTAAAATTGTTGCCAACATTTATTCAAGTAGTTAAAGAGAAAAGTTTATTATGTATTTTTCCTTTTATAGTTGTAAAAGAGAAAGAAGAATGAGTCAAGGAATAAGAATCATGTGAAAAGGATTAGAATGTTAAGAGAAAAGTAATGTGTGCTTGGAAGCTCTTTCTTTGATTATCGTAGTACTTTACTTCAAGTGATTTGTGTTTAATTTCTTTTAAAGTGATGTGTGTCACGATAGGAATCTTAACAATATATCATGCATCATTTCATATCTTCTACTTGATGATAGGTATGGACAAACAAATATTTAGAAGCACTCCATGAAATGGCTTTGTCAAATTCACAAAAATAATCATCTGAGAAATTGTTAATTTATTGACTTCAACTATAGAGATAAATACTTTACTAGGTAAAGATGTCTATTCACTATGAATTAACATTATGTTTTTACTATTTATAAGTGTTGTTAGATTTATTTTCACTTTCACAAGTTGAATGATCTATCATAGGAGAGAATTATTGTTTGCTTCGTGTATCAATTTTAAAAAAGGCTGATTTTTTCCCAAAAATATTAGTGTAGGATACGACATCGACTTCTCTACAGACATACGCTAAAGCGGCAAAACTCAGGAATTAATGTATGTGCAGAGTCCCGTGTTCGAGCTTCCGCAACACAAGAAAGATACAATTGAAACATTAGGATTTGAATTGTTGAATAATGTTGCAATTCTTTTTTCCTATGACCTTTTGAGTAGTGAAATTGATACTTTTGGACACTTGACAACGGACATGAGTATAAGAGGTGAGTTTTTTTGTTTTATAGTTATTATTCAGTTTCAGGTGAGCCGCTTCTAATTGGTCCTATAGTTGGACAAGCAATAGTAAAATTTGAAAATATGTGTCTCCTCTTGAATCTATTGTGAGCAATTTGGAAATTGTGAAGAGCATTTCCTCCAGATCAAGTTAAAGCAATTTGTATGCATTGGGATAAGATCAGTTAAGTTACAATTCTTATTTTTTGTTCACTTCAAGTATTTTGTTTGCAATTTATGTTCATACTCTTGTGCAAAGACCAAAGAGTGTTATATTTCTTCTTTTCCATATATTATTCTCTTGACTAATTGTCCTATTCTAATAAATAAAAACTCTAAGTAGAGGATTATCATTCATTCATCAAAGAAAAAAATAATCTTAAAACACTAAGCTAGTTTCATTTTAGTTTGAGCTAATAGATAGACTAGATTTTAATTTGGCAATGTTTGTTCCAATGTATTTTTCTTTTTCTGTGATATGATTTTGTTGGATAAATATTTGAATAATAGAGTACAGTTTCAAGGTTGTTTCCTTATTTTATGTGCTTAGTGTATACTAAAATAATAGAAAAAAAAGAAAATTCACAGCCTGTTTTAAAACGCTACAAGCAAGTGTAAATTGTATTTGATTGAGAAATGAGAACATATGATAGGCATTAGTATTTTTTTTATTTTAGCTACTAAACTAGTGTTGTTGTTGGGTGCTATTAATTAATTTCAAAAGATATGTTATTAGTTTGTTGGAGAATCACATCTATTTGAGTGCATCTTATGATGCATATACCTCCAAAATTTGTTTGTTTAATTAATTACTCTAGGTATTATTTATGAAAATTTAAAATTGAATATTAAAACAGAGATTGTTCTTCTATGTTGCATATTGCAGAACAAATAACGAGGAGGCTTTTGAGAGAAAATTCATCACTTGGAAATACAATCGTAGAGTTAGAAAAGAAGAAATCGAGTGAGTATTTCGCCTAAATGCCTCTCTATTTAGGGTAAATTAATATTTAATATGAATTGGAATGTTATATTTATAACAAGTTAGGGCCTATGTTGCTATGAAATTGCATGTAATTCTAATAGTAGTGTGGCACCTTGAAAAACTTACAAATTAAATATTCAGTTGTCATAGGAGTTTCAAATAACTTTATGTATTACTTTTTGTTTTTATTTTTTCTTATTTTATTGGTATTTAGCTTATATTATATAATGTACATGTAGGAGGTTCTCATTCAATGCATGTTTATGATAAGTTTTGACCTCCTTAGAAGGATATTAATCTCTAAGTAATAAAATTCTAATAACATTACAACTGGGAAATATGTAAACATTAGAATTTTTTCTGAAGATATTATAATATTTAATGGGAGATCAAGTTAGTGTACTTAGTGTTCTATTATGTGAGTCTTAGTTTTTTAAATTTATATTTGTGTTACTTTATCAAAATATAATTATATTTATCTTTATTTGCAGGATAAACATGCATAATTCGATACAGCTGCAATACAAGTACTATTGGAAGAAGATTTTATTAAAATTATTAGTAGGTTTAGAATATAATGATCTTGTATATATATATAAGTAAAGGCATAGAACTATTTAGTTTTTTGGAAGAAGTAAATATCTAGTGCATCAATCTTTATGTATTGACCTTTGTAGATTTATATTATAATTTTTTATTTGAATATTTATATAAATATTTGAAAAGAAATATATATTGTGTATTTAGAGACTATCTCTAATTGTTAGTAAAGGTTTATTGAAACTTATTTGATATATTACAATAACAACTGTTGCTAAAAGCTTTTCTTACAAAATATCAACTTACTTTTGTTTAGTTTTTTGCAACAACTAATATTATTGGTAAAAAAATTAATTTATGGCAACATTAGATTTTGTTACTAAAAATTTTATAAGCAACAATTATATGAATGAAAGGCAACAATTTTTTTGGTTGCATTAAGTCAGTTTTTGGCAACAATATATTTTGTTGTTGCAAAACCTTTTCGCATCAGCGTTTATTGCAACAACATGCAATAACTTTTTTATTGTTTCCAAAAGTACTTTTGGCAACAACATCCAATATATGGCAACAAAATTTTTTGTTGGAAAATGTCTTTTTTCTTGTAGTGACAGATCAAAGATATACCCTGCCGTAACATCATGTTATTCCACAGATGCTAGTTGTATAGTGATTAAATTTTGAGTTTGGTAAGCTTCAAGAAGCAGCACAATAATACAACTACTAGAATCATTTTCTTTATGACTCTGGTGTTAACGTTCGCACACCTCAACTAATTTCATGAGATACCTGCCACCTCCCACCAACAACAGGTACCAGGTAACTTGTCTACCAAAACTAGGACAAATAGAGAGAATCACCTAGTTTTTTTTTGTCTACGTTATAATTTGAACCTAAGACCTAATGACTTTCAACCACTTCTAGGCCACTCTCTTGGGTGCGATAGAACTACTAGAATCTTAACATGATACAATCAGAAAAAATAACCACTTACATGCATAACAACAGTTTTAACCAACATTTCAAAACCTAATCTAGAGTGGATTGTATTTGCTCAATATGAAAAGTTTAAGATGTTGCAGATTACCACATAGTTTAAACAAAAGCCTCTTTAATATATTCTTCTGAAAATCTATCTTTATGTTTTTGATATTAAAAGAGACCAATGTGCCATGTCTCCTCATTTCACATTTTTCCTCCACAAACCTGTTCACATCTACATTTCAAAGGGAAAATAGTTTTTTGTCGGAAGAAAAAAGAGGCAAGAAGCCAGAGGTGTATTTGATATCGACGATTCCCTTTTCTTTAACCTCTACTCTCTTAAGAGTTTGTAGCGCATTAGTTAGAGCAAAATCTTTTCTAACTATTAAGTTATATGGTGTGGCATCGTCGGATTCTTTCTGAAGGCATGCTTCCTGCAACACTCATTTGCAGGATTCTGATGAATAGCACCGGATATATCCCTAGTATGACATAGATGGCATTGTTGGTATGCTTGGTAGAATAGATGAAGCAGTACGTGTTAGGAAACTTATGCAAATGACTGTTCAACTTCATCGACCCTTGGAGTTCCCTTAAAAAACGGTCATTCCCTCCCATGGAGTTCCATATCATGATGTTCATAAATCTATTCAGATGGGGTGGATTTATCATGTGAATGTCCCTTCTGTATTTTATCGAGGCATCCGTGTTCGGATTCCTCATTGTTGGTTTCAATTAATAGCACATAGTTTCCCTATATGTGTGTTAAAAGGGTGCTTAATTGTAACACCCCAAAAATTTCAAAGTTAAGACCCGTACCATTCTTGAATTGTGTATCAGGTCGTACCGAGTGATTCTTAATTGTTCTTACATTCTATGGTCAATTCATCAATGTGAGAATGATTTTGGATATCAATTAAGGTCACTAGAATTTCCTAACACAAAGTAGAGTTGAAAACTTCCATACCAATTAAGTTTTAATGCAAGATTCTACTTAGGTCAACTCAAAACAGTCATATATCTTAGCACTTAAAGAATTAGGTGGCCAATGACCTATCAAATTGAAAGTCTTTGATTTCTCTTTCCAATGCCGCCAAATTTGCTTCATTTTAAGCTTAGAGTAAAATGATATGCTCGTTTTAGTGGAACCTTCTTTTTAAGGAATCTAAATCGTCTTAGACATGTAGTTTGGTCTTTCTCCACTCCTTCTAAGCCTAATCCAAATTTTTCTTCACCTAATTAAAGGTCTAATCAATGTTAAAACATCTTTTCACATTCTTTTACACTTAGAAGAACTAGAGCAAGGTTCCAAGAGGGGAAAAAGCTAGGGCTCAAGCGTTCTTCCAGTTTACATCGATTTTCGCTAAGAACCTTTCTTCTTTTCAGGTATATAAGGTTATCATAATGTTGGACTAGTTCGTCCTCACACCCTACATCTCAATTTAGTCAGAAATCGTCAAATCTAAAGGATCCATTAGTAGTTCTTGATATTGAATTTGGTTGTTTAACAATTGAGGTTTTGATTTGTTTGTTTTGTCTTATAGTGTTGTTCATGCTTAGTGTCTCATTAAGATTATTGATTTAGTAAAGTTATGTTTTCAAAAGAAATTGTATTGGTTTTTTATTTGAGAAACAAAAAGGGTTTGGGAGCAATTTCCATATTATACACTAATTTGGGTCCTAATTTAACTTGATAATTCGTCGGGATGCATGGGAGGGACCTATGGTGGTGTGCCAGTAATGCGCCAAACCTTACCTTCAATAGTTCAGGCCCTGACCGGTGCACCAACAGTGCGACCAGGTCTGACTTCTGAAGTTCAGGGCCTGGCGCCCTGCGCCAGTAGTGCGCCGAGGCCTGACTTCTGAAGTTCATGGCCTGTTTCTATGAGACAAAGATTTGTTAGGAAGATTCTTTTCTTTGTTTCATTTCGCGCATGTTACATTAAGTTGTGGTCATGTTTCTCATCTCTTTATTAACTCCTATAAACTCCATTTGCTAAATTCCTGCATATCATAATCACATGTCTTAATGCACATTCAAAATTAAATTGAGTTGAAGAGGAAAGTTCAAGAGCTTTTATGGAATTATTATTGAGAATCATTTTTAACCAACAATGATCTTAAACTAAGAATTCCAAAATATAACTTTTTTACACTTAGAAAAGAAAAACCTCGATTTCCAAAAAGACTTTATGAGTTCAGGATATTTCAGAGCAGTTACCTCTTTTAAGAGGTTATTTTGAGTGTTTATCCCAAAATACGAAAGAGTATTTCTACTTAAGCATGAGTGTTTATATATATATATATATATATATATATATATATATATATATATATATATATATATATATATATATATATATATATATATATATATATATATATATATATATATATATGAACAATTATTGAGCATCTATATGGGGATGAGTTCATACAAATCACATTCCTCATAAACCATTAGCCTACATACATAAAGGATCATACTTTTTATATGACTCCTTATTGCTTTAGAGCATAGTTTTAGTTAATTCACTTAGTTGAGGTGTTCTATACCCCGTCAAGGTATAGAACACTCCTGACATTGCGGATGAGACATTGTATCATGACATAGCTCATAATGATAGTTGTTGGTTAGAGAATCTCCCAAATAAGAGTAAAAGTAATTTAGTATCTTTTATTTATGAAGCTTTAAACATTTCATCTTTTATTATTCCTTTGTATTGAGTTGAGTTGAGGTTAATATTTTTCCAGACTTATAAGTTTATTCCTTTGTATTGAGTTGAGTTGAGTTGATTCTTTTACTAACCTTATCTTTTCAGTAATCTGTGCATTCGGTTTTCTTTACATACTCATATATTCAAGTACTGATGTCATTCGAAATGAAGCTTATTATGATGCACATGCAGGTGTTTTGAGTCATCAACAACCTCTTCATTGAGATCACTTGCACTCCAATTAGCTTTGGCGAGCCTCCTTGCTTTCTGAAAGATTTTACATTTATTTTTTCTGTTATTATTGAGTTGTCTTGAGTCTTGTCCCGTCATCTATCCTATTATTAGAGGCTTTATAGACAGTTAGAGTTGATGAGTCTCTATGTATGTTCCTTTTTGTTTTGAGATCTTGAGACTATTACTTATACCTTATTAAGTACTTCTAGACATTTATTTTAGTTGAGTTTAATTAAGATTATTGAGTTTAATTATACATTTAATGCTTCCTATTTGCCTGCGTAAGTCTTTGTTAAGTAGTACAGACCGAGGGTTCGCTTATGGACCAGCGATGGTTCTCGAGTATCGATCACGTCCAAAAAGTAGACTCGTGGCGTGTCATGAATAACTATTAAAATTTTTAAGAGATTCAGCAGATAGATAAGCATTAATTCTTATTGTATTTCTTATTGTAAATCATTATCTTTATCTCCTTTAACGCAACTATTTTTGTCCTTATTTCTATCATTAGTCTAGAGCTCTTCTATTTCATAGGTTTTTTACTCACAAGTCTAAATTGAGCTAGGTTTATAGGAGGAATTTCAAGGTACCCCTTCTGTAAACCTAGCTCCATTTAAACTTGTGAATACAAACACCCAAAAATTAGAAGAATCCCTACAACTAACGAGAGAAACAAGAACATAAATAATTGTGTTAAAGGAAATAAAAGTATTGATTTAGAATGAGAAATAAGATAAGAAGCTCATGCTTATCTGTTTATAGAATCTTTAAAAGTTTAATAGATATTAGGTGCCCTATTAAGTTTTAACCGTCAGATAGGAAATTATGTACTAATAATGAACCCAACATTATAGAATCCAAACACAAATGCCAACAGAATTTAAAAAGTACATTACTATTATAAACCCACCTAATGTGATCAGATCCTTTAGCATCATAATATAGAACCGTAGGAGAGGGAATGTCCTGAATTTTAGGAGAAATGTTAGGTCATTGTTGCATTGGCATAGGCCTCCCTTGGTAGCCTTGTGGGAGACAAAATGCTGGATTACCAAGTTCTACTTTATGATTTTTCTTTCAATAATATGATTGAGGTCCTAGTTATAGGAAACTCTAGTGGAATTGTTGTGTTATGGGATGATAACCTCCTGAAGTTAGATGAAATTTCTAAAAATGCATAGAGAATACATGTTATGGTCAAGGTAGGTATACAAATACCTCATGGCTATTTAGTTATGTATATTCCAGTATTATAGAAATATTTGCATTTTTTATTGCAAAATATAAAATTATTAAGGATAACTATTATAGTAAATGATTAAAAGGAGAAGATTTTAGTTTTTCACGAACATCTGGCTTCTGAAATGTTATTGATTATTGTGAATTGGTGAAATGATCTAATGGACCCTTATACTTGTACGTGTTTGTATTCTAGACCCTCCTACTTGACCCTTTGTCAACTAAACCCTTAAACTCAATAAAATTCAATATAATAAACCTCTTTGACCATTGACTAAGCTTATGTGACAACTAATTGTTGACTTGGAACAAATGTGTATTTTCACGCATAAAGAGAGCATGACACAAAAATTTAAATTAAAAATAATTAAAAGAAAAATAAAAATACGATAAAAAGACCAAAAAAATTCAAAATTAATTTCACTTCTATCTTCTGTTTTCCACCTCCTCCCATTTCTTGTTCTCTTACGTTTTCCCCACAACTCTCCAAGTTCTTCTTTTCTCTTTTGTTCTTTCCCGCTCAGTTCTCCTTCCCCATGGATCTCCAATTTCTTCTTTATTTTTTCTTTCTCCCCAAAATGAAGACAAGATCAAGCTACAATTTGTGAGGATACAAATCTGATAATTTTGATGGGTAAAACGTAATTGTTAAATGTTTCTTATGAAATCATGTGGAGTGGATTGGGTAAAGTTGTGTATAAATAATAAGATATATTGAAGTATTTTAGTGATAATTTGTAGACATAATGGAGAAAAGAACTTTATGGTGTTTAAGTGATGGACGAAGTGGTAAAAAATTGTGATCGGAAGTTATGGATGATTAAAATATAGAGCAAAATGGTGAATTTTAGTGATATTGATGGTCAGAATGAAAGATTGTGATGGTGAGATCTAATGTTAAAATGGAGAGAAGGGTAGTCAAGAAGAATGAAGAGGAATGGAGTAAAAAAAGAAGAGAAATGATTTTTAAAAAAAATAAATAATAAGTGATGTGTAATTTTAAATCTGATGTGGATGATGATGTGTCATTTTTGTTGAGAGTTTGAAGTACACGTAGAGCCAAGGGGATTTAAAATGCTAAGTTACATTGAGTTTAAGGGTTCAATTGACAAAGAGTTAAGTAGAAGGATTCAGAATATAAATGCATACAAGTACAAGGGTCCCATTTCGCCTTGTGAATTCATTGATATAAGCTAATAAGGAAGAAGATATATGTGGCTAAATAAAACATTGAAAAATAGAAACCAAAAGAATTTTGGTTCATGTTTTAATTCAAATCTTTCCATGAACCATGTTCATATATGTTTCTTTAGCATACAACATGTGATTTCATATATAAAAAAATTGACTCATGCCTGAAACTTATAAGAAACATTCTAATAAAAAATGAATTGAAATTGTAAAAGAATACTCACTGATCCAGAATAATAAAATATTTAACTAAAGAATACTTGATAACGCAACCATTTGTTCTATACATAAATATTTTTCTCTCTTTTTTCTAAAACATTAAATCAATAATAATAATAATAATAATAAAGCTTAGTTGTGGGATGAGAATAAAGATTTGAGGTCTATATATATGGAAGGAGACAAATCTAATTGCAAAAAAAAATCTTTTTTAATTAATATACAAATTATGTTAGGATTTTCTCATTAATTGCACTTCTTAATATCCATAAAAGTCTTTCAAGTAATTTGATTATAATTTTAAATAGGTTCTCATAATAAATGTAATTATCTATTTTTAAATATAGTTAATAAGGTGGTTATTACATAGCTTAGTCATTACACAATACAATTCTTACGCATGCTTATTTGTCACATAATCTATATATGCAATAAAAGAGAAGCATAGATAAGCTGATATGTCATCTCTCTATATATAATAAAAGAGAAACATAGATAAGATTATGTGGAACCTCTCTATATAAAAAGATAGTTGTTACATAATTTAGTCATTACGCAATATAATTCTTACACATGACTATATATTTATTTATTTTCTTTTTTTCTTGATATTTTTTTCCTAATAAAATCTATTAGTTTATTTTAAAAATAATTTACTTAATTTATTACAAATAAATATTTTATTAATGGAGGTACATTTACAACAAAAACTCTTCACATACCTAAAAATCTATTAATTTTTTTATCTCCTTTCACCAAAAAAAATTACTTCTTTATTTTAATTAAATTAATCAATTATTTAGTAATTAAAATATTATTACATTACTCTTATATATAAACCAACAAATGTAGGACGACTAACAAAGCTATGACAAGTTGTACCAAAAGCATTCTAAATGGTACTCTAAAATTGCTACTATCTCCCCTCCACAAAAAACATGTGGCAACTCCATCGTTCTTCAGGAAACACCTATCAACTCAATTGTGTTCTGCAAAAGTGTACCAAAAATAGGTTCATTCCCCTTTTCTTCACAATTGCACTAAAATATCGCTAAAATTGATCCCACTAAGTTTTCGTCAACTGTCATCGGAGATGAAGTTGAAGCAGCACATTCTCTGCTACTAGATCGAATTGTCCCCACTCGGTCTCTCCTTAAAGACAATCAGTCAAATATTGCAAAGGACCGGAAAGGGTCTTCAGTCATCATCCTAAACCGTGTAATTCGATTTTGTTTGCGATCTAAGGTGAAGGTTAAATTCTATTTTTAAACAATAAATTGTTAGATGGCTTATTGTTGACAGAGATAAATTTGAGATAAATGATATGTAGTGTTTTGCAAGAGCGATGGTGTTTTACCGACTAGAAAGATGTATTATAGTTTGGACTTGCATAGTTTATGAAAGAGTTGGTTTTGGTTCTTGTGGAATCAAACTAAATGGAAGATGAATTAATATGAATATTTGGTAGGAAGATAATTAGTACAAAATACAAGTCAAAGATTGTATCTTGGTAGGTGAAAGTTAGGCAAACCATAAAATGGTTTCATGTCTTAACCTTGACAATTTTGACACATAGTGATGTCATAGATGACATCAATAGGATAAATTTATTCCTATAAATAGGTAGCTCTTAATTCATTTTCAAATCATCCTCTCACTTGCCTTCTCATCTTCTAAGACATTTGTGTTCTCTCTCTTATAGTATTTCACTTGTATTCTTTGTAGAGTGAAATAAATATTGGTGCAGTTGTTCTTTGGTGGACGTAGGATCATTTTGATCCGAACCACGTTAAATATTGTTGTTCTTCCTTGTTCTTTAGTTTCACGTTTCCGCTAACAGTTTAAGAAGGGAATAAGTAATTGTTAGATTGTTAAATTTCTGTAATTATAATTTATAACTAAAGTTGAAGTACATTAACCACCTACTCATGGATGTTCGAAAATATATTTTTTCCTTCTTATTCTTCTCACTTCTCTCTATTTTTTCTTTGCATTTGTAGTAACAATCTGTTAGCTATTTTATTTCCAGCTCTTTTATTGTGCATTTTCTTCTTTTTGAGTAGTTTATTGTATTGCACTTTCATGCTCCTAATTTCTTCTTAGCATGCCAGGATGCTAATTATTTTTCTCATACACAAAAGCCTTTTCTTATGCACTTATTTATTAGTTGAATTATATGTCGAGAAGAATTTTCTAACTATTAAGTTCAAATGAACATGTTTGTTAGTGAAAATCGCAATTTAATAGATTAAGAAATTGTAGTGAGCATGCTAGCAAGTCAATGTCCTCTATCTGTTATTTAACATACAAAGCATAAATAAGTCATAAAAATAAAAAAGTTTTTCAAAACTATTATTGTCGTTATTCATTTGATTAATGTAGAAGTTTGAGAGAACTCACACTATTTATAATAGTGGCATGATTTCTTCGTCGAGTTTCTATGTTGGTACCCCATCACAGAAAATAAAACTGAAAATTTTTGCTATTACATCTTCAGTTATAATTTCTACGCTTTGTTGCACGTTTTGATTCTATTTCTTAGTACACTTTCTCAAATAGTCATTTTAACGTAAATTTATTGTTAAAATATTGTACAGTTCATTTTTAGTTAGTTACTCATTTTTAGTTAAGAAAGTTAGCTAATTTGTTATAGAGTTAGTTAGTCCATATTGTAAAAAGATTAGATCACATGTTTTCTACTTCTAGATTTGTATAAGTACTCATTGATACAGTTGAATACACAAGCTTTACATTTCACAAATTAATAACTCTGTTCTTCTCTCTCGGATGGTTATCATTGTCAGTAGCTTCCATTGTTGAGCTTACTGAAGCTCACAGTGCTGGCAATTCACAGTTGTCTCATGGTATCAGAGCAAGTTCGACTCTGATGTATTCATCCTCTGTTACGATTTGTTTTTCGAACGAGTTTTCTACTTCTTCTTCTCTTTGCGATTTGTTCATCTTCTTCTTCTTCTGGATCTATGGAAACTGCTCCAAATTCTAGCCAATCTGGTGGTTCCACCAGTCAATCTAGTGGTTCAACATCTTTTTCAATTGATCCCAATAGTCCTCTATACATGCATCCTTCTGATAACCCTGGAGCCATGCTCGTACCAGTGCAGTTTACTGGAATTGGTTATCGTTCATGGCGACGTTGTGTTTTGAGGTCACTATCAGTCAAAAACAAATTAGGCTTCATCAATGGAGATTGCCCACGCCCTCAATCCAATCATCCTTCATATCGTCAATGGGAACGATGCGATGATATTGTTACATCCTGGATTCTGAATTCACTGTCAAAGGAAATTGCAGACAGTGTTGAATTCATCATGAGTTCTGCAAAATTATGGAGGGAGCTCGAAGATCGTTATGAACAGACTAACGGTGCAAAATTATATCAAATTCAGAGGGAAATTAATGATCTATCTCAGGGATCTCTTGACATTACAGGGTATTACACCAAATTAAAAAAATTATGGGAATAACTTAGTACTTTGAGTATCACAGCTCAATGTAGTTGTAGCTGTATCTGTGGAGCAAAGGATCTCGTTTATAAAGCTGAACAAGATCGAAGGTTAATTCAGTTTCTTATGGGTTTGAATGACATTTATAGTGTGATACGTGGTAGTATAATCATGATGAATCCATTACCCTCTATAGCACAAGCTTTCTCTCTTTTTTGGTTCAAGATGAGCACCAAAGGAAAATTAAACCATCTAATCACTTCAATGTGGAGTCGAGTGCATTAAATGTTGGATCTGGAAGACCCTCTCAGTCCTACAGAACAGATTTATCACCAGCTCAATCACGTAATCCTTCATACAAAGATAGGTTTTCTAACTACTGTAAGAGAACAGGTCATATCATGGAAAAGTGTTATAAACTCCATGGCTATCCATCTGGTTCAAATCCACCTCAGAACTCTAGAAATTCCAGAGCTCCTCCAAAGCCTCCTCAGAGTAAAGGAACTGGATACAGGACAATAGCAAATGTTCATTGTGCACAAAATTTGGCTCATGGAAAAGGACCAGTTACAGATCAGAATAAGGAATTATACAGTGTAAGTCTCACCAAGGATCAATATGGTCATCTACAGAACATGCTTAAGAACTTCCAACAAGAACATGAAAATGAGGGATCCACCATGAGCGCAGCTCTTGCTAATGGACCAACTGACTTTGCAGGTATTATAATTTGTACCTCTTCTATAGATTTTGGTAAACAATCATGCAAATGTTTCAAAAACAGATCTGACTCATGGATTTTGGACTCAGGAGCCTCAAACCACATGACCTTCAATATATCTCTTTTGCACAACATTACCTTCTTGCCCTATCCATTGTTAGTTGAGTTACCTAATGGATATAAGGTTAAGGTGACTCAAATTGGTAGTGTAACATTAGGACCTATGATCAGTTTAGAAAAAGTCTTGTTTGTGCCATCTTTCAAATACAATCTTATCTCTATCCATACTATGTCTGCACATTCAAATTGCACAGTTAGTTTTAACAAAACTTCTTGTTTTATGCAGGCCCCTTAAATGAAGAGGCCTCTGGTCATTGGTAATGCTAGTGATGGTCTCTATTTTCTATGTTCAAATTGCTTGAATAAATCCTTCACTAATTCTCCATGTAATAGTTTACCTTCCTACAACAAATGTACTACTTGTGTAAACAATATTCCTTCTTCTAAACAATGTATTCCTTTAAATAAATCTTGTTTGAATGTCAAGAATCCTTCATTAGGTGTTCTTTCACACTCTTATGACTATGTGTCTGATCCTATTTCTCATACTGATGATTCTCATACATGCACTAGAAATGATGTAAACATTATGTGGCATAATAGGCTGGGGCATGTACCTTTTGTCAAGATGAATGGTATTTCTACCATCCCTGTCAAATTCTCTTATAAACAGCCATTCATGTGTTCTATATGTCCCATGGCAAGACAGGAAAGACTACCTTTTAAGTCTAGAACCACAACAACCTCACACATTTTTGAACTTCTTCATGTTGATATGTGGGGACCATATCACACAACAACTTACAACAATTTTAAGTATTTCATCACCATTGTGGATGACTTTAGCAGATCAACTAGGACTCATTTGCTAAGTTCTAAAAGTAATGCATTGCAAACGCTAAAAACTTTCGTTGCAATGATAGAAAATCAATTTGAAACTACTGTGAAAACAATAAGAACAGACAATGGTCTGGAATTTGTTAATACAGATACAACCACTTTCTTTCAAGCAAAAGGAATTTTTCATCAGAAAATATGCCCCTACACACCACAACAAAATGGTGTAGTAGAAAGAAAACACAAACATTTACTTGAAACTGCTAGAGCATTGCTTTTTCAATCTAAACTACCTGTTAAGTACTGGGGAGAATGTATATTGTGTGCTACATACATTATAAACAGACTTCCTTCTACTATGCTTAATGGTTCATGTCCATATGAAATTCTATACAAAAAGAAACCTTTTTACTCTCACATGAGAAGCTTTGGATGTCTTTGTTACCCCACTGTACCCATACCACATAGATCCAAATTTGAACCAAGAACCACTCCTCACATTTTTGTTGGATATCCTTATGAGACAAAAGGGTACAAGGTCCTAGATATGTCCACAAAAAGAATACATGTTTCTAGGGAAGTTGTTTTTCATGAAAATATTTTTCCTTTCCATAATACTTCTTTTCCTACTTCATCTATTTCTTGTTTACAGCTTCCTACCTTCATTGATCTTTTAGATAATTCTGTTAATCATGGCACACAAGATAATAAAAAACAAACTGTATCAGATGGTCATAGTGTTGCATACAGTCCATCACCTGATCCTATAATGCCTTCAACCTCTCCATCACCTGATCCTATAATGCCTTCAACCTTTCCTTCTAACCCCATTTCTGTTCCCACCATGCATCCAGAACCTAGAAGATCCACTAGATATCCTAAATTTCCCAGTCACATGCATGATTATGTATGCAATATGCCACAACTTAAACCACATAATTCTCAACATCTTAACAATACTGCTACTTCTCTCGAGGCTCTTTTCTCCAACCACCAACACATGGATCACAGCACATTAGTTCCTAGTAGTCAAGATCTTGTGAGAAATGTTTGTATTGACAGGGAACCAATTTCATATGGAGAGGCTGCAATTGCTCCTGCTTGGCAGGTGGCCATGACACAAGAATTTGATGCTTTGCATTGCAATCATACTTGGGATTTGGTTCCACTACCTAATGAGAAGAAAGGCATTGGTTGTCGATGGGTTTATAAGATCAAGCACAAGGCAGATGGTAGTATTGAGAGGCTAAAAGCAAGGCTTGTTGTCAAAGGCTACACACAACAGGCGGGTATTGATTATACTGAAACCTTTTCTCCTGTAGTCAAGATGACCACAGTCAGGGCTTTGTTAATCACAGCAGTTAAACAAGGATGGACTATGTATCAATTAGACATTAATAATGCCTTCCTTCATGGTGATTTGCATGAGGAAGTTTATATGGAAATACCACCTGGACTTGCAGTTCATGCTCCTAATTTGGTATGTAAATTGAACAAGTCTCTGTATGGACTCAAGCAGGCTAGCAGGCAATGGTATGCCAGGCTCACTGAAGCCTTATGTTCTAGAGGATATGCTCATTCCATGTATGACTATTCCTTGTTCTACAAAAAGAAGGACAATTTGGCTGTTTATGTGGCTGTGTATGTTGATGATATAGTTCTTACAGGAACAGATGCTATTGAAATAGCAGACTTGAAAGTCTATCTCCATAACAGATTTAAGATTAAGGATTTAGGACTGTTGCATTATATTTTGGGTATGGAAGTACTTCACACAGATCATGGAGTTATAATTTCACAGAGAAAGTTTGTTGTTGACATGTTAAAAGAGTATGATTGCTTACAAATGAGCTCTTTGGCTTCTCCTCTTGATCCCAATGTCAAATTGAAAGCAAAGGAATGCAAAGTTCTTAGTGATGGAACTTACTATAGGAAGCTGGTTGGCAAACTGAATTTTCTTACAAACACCAGACTTGACATTGCATTTAGTGTTCAACATTTGAGTCAATTCATGCAAGATCCTAGAGAGCCTCATTTACAAGCTGCTTTTCATCTTCTGAGATATTTAAAGTATGATCCTACACTGGGCTTCTTTCTCTCTAAAGATGATGATTTTACTATTAAGGGGTATTGTGATTCAGATTGGGCATCATGTCCAGATTCTAGGAAGTCTGTTAGTGGTTTCTTAGTGTTGTTAGGAGGTAGTCCAATCAGCTGGAAGTCGAAGAAACAAGAAACTATTTCTTTATCATCTGCAAAAGCTGAGTACAGATCTCTCAGAAAAATAGTTGGAGAATTGGTATGGCTGAGTAGGTTACTTACTGAACTAGATGTTCCTTTTTCAAAACCTATTTCAGTTTTCTGTGATAGTCAGTCTGCATTACATATAGCCAAGAATCCTATTTTTCATGAAAGGACCAAACATATTGAGGTCGACTGTCATTATGTGAGACATATCTTGCAGCAAGGATTTATTTCTTTGCATCACATTACTACACAAGACCAGTTGGCTGATATCTTAACCAAGGCTTTGACAGGGATCAAACACTCTTGCATTCTTAGCAAGTTGGCAGTGTTGTTCTCACCTCCAACTTGAGGGGGGGGTGTTAAAATATTGTACAGTTCATTTTTAGTTAGTTACTCATTTTTAGTTAAGAAAGTTAGTTAATTTGTTATAGAGTTAGTTAGTCCATATTGTAAAAAGATTAGATCACATGTTTTCTTCTAGATTTGTATAAGTACTCATTGATAGAGTTGAATACACAAGCTGTACATTTCACAAATTAATAACTCTGTTCTTCGCTCTCGGATGGTTATCATTGTCAGTAGCTTCCATTGTTGAGCTTACTGAAGCTCACAGTGCTGGCAATTCACAGTTTTCTCATTTATGATTTCATTATATTAGTTTAGTTACATTATTATGTTTTCTCCCATAAGTTAGTGTGTGCGCGTGTGGGTGGGGGTCTAGGTGTGTCTTCTGTTAGATCACCGATTTGAGCACACTCTGTCACAATATGCTCCCTTTTGTTCGATTGGTAAGATAAAACTAATCCTCTGTTATAATCATAGCCTCTTGCTACGTATATGCACAATCTGCATATTGAGAAAACCGTCATTACATTGCAAAACTCTGCTCAGATGGTTTGACACATTTAGCTTTTAATCGAGAAAGACGGAATTGAAAATTGGCTTATTGCCCCATGTCTTGCCTATTTCTGAACCTTTGACATGTGAACATCAGGTATGTTTTAACTTTTATTTAAATTCAAACCTCTCTGAAAGTGGGGATCTGTGCCTACTCACATGATTAGTTAATTCATTTCTTATTTGCATTCTTTACATACCCTGTCAAGCAAATTTAGACACTTTATAATTGCTCCACTTGAAGTTGTTTTCTGATACACACATACATATCTTCAAACTGATAAGTGCCAACTTTTCCTGTACTAGCCATCACATTTTCGCATTTATAATCGGTGATTTTAAAGTGAATTTATGTTTGGAGTACAATTATGATAAATCTAATATACACAAACGTAAAAACTTTTTGACATCATTGTTATGGGCTTCTTTTGTTAACTCTTGCTGCCCATAACGCGTTTTAATCTGCACATAATGATATTTCTTACAAATCAGTCAATATAACTTTCATTTGGCATTCAAGATATTTGTTTAGCAATAGTTGACATATATCCAATTGAATGGTCATGTGATTGCCTTCTCATCACTTTAGAACTTAAATTTTTGCATTTCAAATGGTTACTGCCTCGGTATTTGTATCAAGATACAATTGAAGAACCTGATTTCGTGCAGGCTAGAGGCAAATGTCAAGCTAGATTATTCATATGATAAGGTGCATGCTCTAGCTATCCAATATGTCGTTCCATTTCTCATTGCAAGTACAATTGTATTATTGAAGTCTTCTTTCTTCAATGCTAGATAATATGCATCTTTGGACCCATCACATTAGACATCTCAAGTTAACAAAGATATATTTAATATGCATATTTGATACGTTGTGGTCAGTAATTTTTTTTATATATAATGTGTTTCACTACATTTAAATTTAGAACTTGAAAACCAAATATTAAGACTTCCAGGTGTATTGCCTACATTTGTATATGTAATATTGGGTTTCTGATTGTGCAGATCTCGAAGACCTCAGATAGTGTTGCACGACGAGCTACAAACACAACTCAAAGTTCTACAACTTTCAAGATAAAGGAGGAAAAAATTATTTCTGGTAGTTCATTTAGGCATTATTAGTGGTATTTTGTTTTGAATATGTAAAATGACTATATAACCTGAAAAAGTGTTCTCCAATATAATTACTAAGTACTTATTCAAAAAATTTCTGCATCAATAGAGCTAAAAATGATTATAGATTGTTTATCTTCAATCATTCGCTACTTTAAAATGTAAAATATTGGGCCGTGCTTAGCACAAACCATACACCTCTAGTCTAATTATATATAATGTGTTACAGAAAACTTTTTTAATTCTCCATTTATACACCATATCTCCTTAACTTCCTTCTACCTAATTTATTATGACTTAACCCATTTATAAATAACAATCATCTTTAGCAATTTTATTTTCATTTTCATTTTCATTTTCTCATTCTTCTTCATCTATAGTTATATTATATTATATTTATTTTATCTTTTATTATTCATATTTCTCCTTCATTTTTAATGCAATTATCTATTTTTAAATGTAGTTATTAATAAGGCTATTACATAGCATAGTCATTACGCATTATAATAATTACACTTAACCACCCCATCCTAAACTTGACAACACAACTTACTTTAACACATAAACTACATGGCATTCAAATTTTCCCTTAACATCTTTCAAGTAATTTAAACACCCCCCTTAAGGGATAACGTGACAGAGAGAGTGAGTGTACTCTCCTAAAAGCGCGTGAAAAGGGGGGGGGGGGAAGTTGATTTTTTTAAAGTCCACATTATCTTTTTTTATTGGTCAATATATAACAAGTACTTCAAATAGTTTTTCTCATATATTAACTATTTAAAAAATTGTAAATTTTCTTATTTAGAGGCAAATGAAATTTTTGAGTCTCCTTTTTAATTTTTGTTAAAAAACTTCTTTCATGTTGTTGTCTTCTTTAATACACCTTTTTTGTCCATTGAAACACCACCTTCTCCATCTTCTTCCCCGTCTCTATTAACTATTTTAATTTTACTAAACCTTTACTAATTCGTAAAATTCAATACCAGTATCAGTTTATGGACGTCGATTTCACTCCATTTTATTGATGTCGATTTCGCAAATGTAAATTTTCTTGAACTTTGAGTGACCCATTTTGATTTCTAGATACATTCAAACATTTCTCATAAAATTAATATTTTTTTGATCAACTTTCTTATGCAATCTTCATTTCTTATTTAAATTGTCATGAAAAAATTGCTTTAAAAAAATCGTCCTCTGATGTACCGTGATTTCACGGTACTTTCAATGTATTTTCCTTAAGTTTAGTGTGTGTCTAAGGCTTTTTTGTATTAGTTTTAATGTATTTTTCTCTTTGTTTCCAGGAAATCTGTCCAGAATGAAAACGCGAAAGAATTGTGCTGAAATTGCAGAAGTAGCTACCTACGGAGCCATTGGCGGTTCGTCGACCCCTCGACGGTCCGTAGGTGTCCACCGTCGTATGAAGGAAAAGATGCTGAAGGAAGATTGAGGAATTCTGACTAAGTGTGGGGCTACGGAGGCTCTCGACGGACCGTCATCTCCACGACGGACCGTCCTGCACATCCGTCATCGTTAACAGAAAGTAGCCTCAGTACCCATCTTGAAAAGAAGCTAAGTGTGGAATGACGGGGGACCACGATGGTCCGTCGTGGCCTCGACAGTCCGTCATCCAGGTCGTCAACTCAGACGCCGTTTTTGGGCAGATTTTCCTTAAATATATTTCCTTTTTATGTTAGGACTCTATTATTATAAATACTTGTAAAAACCTCGTTTGTGAGGTTAGACTCTTGGGTATTTTTCAGTTTTTATTGTTCTAGTTGTTGAACTCGAGATTTTGGAAATTAATCTATTTTTCGGAATCGTTTGTTGCAATATTATTGATTAATTCAAGTAATTTTCTGGGTTTTCTTCAATCTCATCAAAGTAAGTACATGAATTCTTATCAAACTAATATGAATTGTGTGATTATTAACATGGGTAACTAAATCCATAGCTGGGGTTGTGGGAACCATGGGTAAATAACAAGGTAAAAACTAGCTAAAATAACAATGCTAGAATAGTGTCTTGCATGTATTGATAATTCTTTCGTTTAGAAGTATTTTTAACGAGTGCACGCGTTAGAACTCGCCTTGTTGCTACTTGCCGGACCAAGGAGGTAGATAATAAGAAAAGAATTATCAACGTAGATTTAGTATACACTATCTAATAGGCTAGTGTCGATTGGTGCGAAGTAACAACTAAGCCAAACATCGATTATGATGCTTAATATGTGGTAAATGTAAGGTTTAGTAAAGCATACACACGTAGCCAGACCAAGGTGCGGAGTGAAATTTCTAGTTGCCGGACCAAGGAATTAGGGATACATAACTTACCACTTTGCATGCAAGATAGTAGGAAATGATTGTTATAGCTAGAATTACTGAGTTATGAACCTGTGGGGAACACTTAAGCCCTAGTTACTCTCATTACTTGATAAAAATCAAATCTTTGAACTTGTCTATTTAGAAATAGCTAATTATATTCGTTACTTTAAACCCCCTTTTTTGTTATCTGTTATCGGAAAGGACTTGACTAAATAGAAGTAATAGTAGGTTAAAGTTAAGTCTAAATCATTTTCCTTGTGGGATCGACCCCAACCTCATAGTTGGGTTCTTTACTTGATACGACCGCTTATACTTCTTTTTGAGAAGTAAATTTGAGCGTATCATCCTCCAAGAGAGTAAATTCGTTATCCAAGAGGCTAAATTTGTGGAGAGCGTTCGAAGTAGATAATGTGAATATTATAGTGAATATTCTTCTTTAAAGGTATTAGTAATAGTAGTAGTAGTAGTAGTAGAAGAAGAAGAAGAAGGAGGAGGAGAAAGGAGAAGGAGAAGGAGAAGGAGAAGGAGAAGGAGAAGGAGGAGGGGGTAAATGGTGAATAATAAGGAAGTAGAAAGAGAGGAGGGTATGAATTTAATAATTATTTAATTGATGTAATTAATTTTAAAAAGTCTTTAAGAAAAAAATGGTGAATAAGTAAAAATAAATAAAAGTTAATGACATGGTGTCTATGTGGTTATGATGTGACACTTACGTGTCTATGATATAATGGGTGAGTGTGGTGTTATAGTCTTAAGGTGGGAAAAATCACTTCAAAGATGTTATGGGGGTATTTAAATGCCCCCATGTAGTTTCAGTGCTAAAGTATTGTGTTGCCAAGTTAGGGGAATTTTTATGTATTTTCTCTATTAATTAACAATCAAATATTTGTAACTCATGTTGTAAAAGTAATTGATATATAATCTTCAATTTAATTAGCTCCAAAATTTAATAGAACACCTTTTGTAAAAACATCATGGATCAAATATTTGATAAATCATTAATATCTATAAATATGATGTCATGATAGCTGAGGTGTTCTATACCCCGTCAAGGTATTAGACAGTCCTGACAGTGTGGGTGAAACGTTGTATTATCACATAGCTCATAATGTAGCTGTCGGTTAGAGAATCTCCCAAATAAGAGTAAAAAGTAATTTAGTATCTTTTATTTATGAAGTTTTAAACATTCCATCTTTTACTTTTCCTTGTATTGAGTTGAGTTGAGGTGAATATTTTTCCAGTCTTATCAGTTTATTCCTTTGTATTGAGTAATGTTGAGGTGATTATTTTTCCAACTTTATCAGTTCAGTTATCTGGGCATTCCATTTTCTTTACATACTCGTACATCCAAATACTGATGTCATTCGATATGAATCTTATTATGATGCAGATAAATGAGTTTAGAGTCTTCAACAGACGTTTCGTTGAGATCACTTGCACTCTAGTTTACTTTGGTGATTGTAACACCCCGTATTCAAAACAGACCAAAAATCAGCTTTCTAGAAATTTGCAGGTGCAATCGACGGTTACCATCGATGGACCGTAGCCTGACCCACGACCCGTGCTGCTTATCCATCGAATGCGACTGAAACTCTCCCAAGACACAGCCAAGAAAATTTGACTAAATGTCAAACGACGTACGGACCTACGGTCCATAGTCTGTGTCCATAGATCAAGACCCCATTTACCCACTCTCTGACAAGAACCATGATTGACCAGCACAGTCCGTAGATGGACCTACGGACCGTAGGTATGACCGTAGGTGGATTAGCAGACAGTTAGGGGAAATTGGAGTTGGATCAACTTCAATTGATCATAAATCTTAGAACAAAATGAATTAGGTGTCCCATTACCTATGAAATGATATATAATTGAATTAGTTTTGCATAGCCACCGACTTTTCTAAAATCAGACCTCCGAGTAAAAAGTTATGCCTGTTTTAGTAAAGCTTGTCGAACAGACCCAATCTACGGACTCAAACGATGGACCATCGATTGAACGACGGCCCATCAGTCCAGGTCATCGTTTGGTCCGACAGCAATTAACTCAGGGGTATTTTGGTCTATTCCCACTTCGTTTAAACCCTAAGATACGTCGTTTTGACCCTAAATTATCAGATTTTAGTCAATTTAAACCTAGAAACATAACTAAAACTTACCTAAGTCAAATCATTAAATCAAAACTTATAAAATTAGAAGCTAGAAAGGAGAAAAAGGTCAAGAACCCTAGTTCAAGAATGCAACAAGGTTCCAGCAGTTCCAACCCCAAAATCTAAATATTTCTTCGTGAATTTCATCACAGGTATGTGAGATTTCACTAGTGGGTTCCTTTCACCCATTGGTCCCTAGTTTTCAGTCAGATTCTTGATTCCCATATCATGATTAGACCTAGGGTTTCTAGAACTTCAACAGAACTTCATGAATTAATTAGTTATATGTTCCAAATCAGATTATAAAGTTATTATTCAGTTTATCGCATGAATTTCAGAACCCTAGCTATGTATTTCTTTAGTTCTTGAATTACACATGCTAGGTCAGTTATTTCAGTTACTTCAGATATACATACCTCTGTTATAAATGCATAATTACCAAATTAATTATTGCATTCTCAGTTTGCATGTTCAGTTTTGAGCTATCCACTATTTACAGAAACACAGTCATAATCAGTTAATTACATAATTCATTGGGAGTAGCATTAATACCGAGTTGGACTAGGGTTCGCGTACCCAATAGGTCCCAGAACTACTAGCCAAGTAGGTTGTAAGTCTCAACTGTGGGCACCAGTTTAGTGATCACGCCAGCATGCCTTTATACCTCTGGCCGGGTATATTGGGTCCTCTCGATGGGGCGTATACATTGGACTCCACATTTAGCTCATGTGGCTTTATTATCGGTTATTAGTAGCTCCCACAGATCAGTTAGATTCCACTGCATTGAACATTTATCAGTATATTCAGTATTCAGGTCCAGCATGTTATAAATTGGTCATTGCATTCAGTTATCTCAGCATTCAAAATCTATATCATGTTCAAATTATATACTTGCTTTTGTGCTTGTTCAGTTATGTATTATTTCAGCTTTACTCTATCGTACATGCTCAGTACCTTTAAGTACTGATGCATACGTGCGCTACATCTTCTCGTAATGTAGGTTCAGGATCTCAGCATCCACATCGCGCTTAGATCGATTCCCGATCTCCAGTTCAGCAGATTCGATGGTGAGTCCTCATTCTTCGAGGACAATAGTCATGAGTTCATTTCAGTCTTTTAGTCATTTAGTTTCAGTTTTTGCTAGACTTAGCTGGGGCTTGTCCCAGCATTTCTAGTCAGTTAGAGTCTTATTTCAGACATAGTTAGTTTCAGCTTAGTAATGAGTTAATATCTTCTTTGTATTAAACTCATCAGCACTTCATTTATCTTAGTTATAGTATATGGGTATTCCCCATCTTTTCATATTAATTATTATTTAGCTTCCGCATCAATTTATTTTCTTTAGTATGCTCATAATCATGCCAGCAGGGTTAACTTGGGATCACTTGTGGTCTTAGGTTCCGTGTCCGCATCTCGAGGATAGTTCGGGGTGTGACAATGATCCTCCTTGCTTTCCGGAGAATTTACATTTATTATCGTTATTGTTGATTTATCATTTTTCTTGTCCCGAAATCTATCCTATTATTAGAGTCTTTATAGACTGACAGTTGATGAGTCTCTTAGTATGTTCCTTTCTATTTTGATATCTTGAGACTATTAGTTATACCATATTAAGTATTTCCACACATTTATTTTAGTTCAGTTTAATTAAGACTATTGAGTTTAATTATGCATTAAGTTTCCTATTTTCTTGAGTAAGTCTTTGATAAGTAGTCAGGCTGGCCGAGAGTTTGCTTGTGGACCAGTGATGGTTCTCGAGTGTCGATCACGTCCAAGCTGTAGACTCGAAGCGTGAAAAGAATAAGTATTAAATTTTTTAAGAGATTTAGCATATAGATAATTATTAATTCTTATTGTGTTTCTCATTGTAAATAATTATCTTTATCTCCTTTAACACAACTATTTTTGTCCTTATTTCTATCATTAGTCTAGAGCTTCGATTATTTCATAGGCGTTTTTACTCAAAGTCTAAATTGAGTTAAGTTTATAGGAGGGATTTCAAAGTACCCTTCTTGTTAGTTTCATTTAAACTTGTGAATAAAAACACCCAAAAATCAGACGAATCCCAAGAACTAATGAGAGAAACAAGAACATAAATAAATGTGTTAAAAAGAAACTCATGCTTATATGGTTATCGAATCTTTTAAAAGTATAATACATTTTAGGTGCCCTTTTAACCCTCCGATATGAAATTATGTGCTAATAATGAACCCAATAGTATAGAATTCAAGCACAAATTCTTCGACAGAGTTCAAAAAGGGCATTTCAATTATAAATCCACCTAATCTGAACAGATCCACGAGCATCAAAATATAGAACCATAGGGGAGGGAATGACCCGAATTTCGGGAGAAACATTAGGTCATTGTTGCATTGGCATAGGCCTCCCTTGGTAGCCTTGTTGGAGAAAGAATGTTGCATCATCAATTTCTACTTGATGATTTTTCTTTCAATAATATGATTGAGGACCTAGTTACAAGAAACTCTAGTGGAATTGTTGTTTTGTGGGATGATAACCTCCTGAAGCTAGATGAAATTTCTACAACTCCATAGAAAATACGTGTTATGGTCAAGGTAAGCTATAAAAATGCCTCATGGCTATTTAGTTACATATATTTCAGTATTATTAAGGATAACTATTACAGTAAATGATTAAAAGGAGAAGATTTTAGTGAAACAAGTCATAATTCGGGGAAAAGGGGGAAATACCCTTAGATTTTCATGAACAACTGGCTTCTGAAATGTTATTAATTATTGTGAATTCATTCATATAAGATTGAAAGGAACCAAATATATGTGGCTAAATAAAAAATCGAAGAATAGAAAAAAAAAGAAATTTGATTCATATTTTAATTCAAATCTTTCAATGAACCATGTTCGTATATGTTTCTTTAGGATACAAGTGGTGATTTCATATACAGAAGAATTGATTCATGCCTGAAACTTATAAGAAACATTCTAATAAAAAATGAATTGAAATTGTAAAAGAATACTCACAGATACAGAATAATAGAACATTTAACTATAGAATACTTGATAAGGCAACCATTTGTTCTACACAAATATATTTTTCTCTCTTTTTTCTAAAACCTTAAATCAATTAAAAATTGTGGGAGAAGAATAAAGATTTGAAATCTATATATAGGGAGGAGACAAATCTAATGGGGCAAACAAAAATCTTTTTTTACAGAATATGAATGGATTTTCTTATTAAATGAACTTGTTAATATCCATAAAGGTCTTTCAAGTAATTTGAATATAGTTTTAAATAGATTCTCCTAATAAATGCAATTATTTATTTTTAAATTTAGTTAATCAGGTAATTATTACATAGCTTAGTCAATACGCTGTACAATTCTTACACATGTTTATATGTCATATAATCAATATACATAATAAAAGAGAAATATAGATAAGATGATGTGACACCTCTCTATATATAATAAAAGAGAAACATAGATAAGGTGATGTAGAAACTCTCTATATAAAAAAGTAGTTATTACATAGCTTAGTCATTACGTGATATAATTCTTACACGTGACTATATATTTATTTATTTTCTTTTTTTGACATTGTTTCCTTAATAAAATCAATTATTTTATTATAAAAATATTTTTTATTATATTACAAATAAATAATTTATTAATACAGGTACATTTACAACAAAAACTCTTCAAATGCCTAAAAATCCTTTTATTTTTTTTATCTCCATTCACAAAAAATACTTCATTATTTTCATGAATTAATCGATTATTTAGTAATTAAAATAATATTAAATCTAATTATATATCATGAGTTACAAAAAAAAAAAACTTTTTGCATCCTCCACTTATACGATATCTCCTTAATCTCCTTCTACCTATTTTATCACGACTTAACCCATTTATAAATAACAGTCATCTTTAGCCGTGTTGGATGTTCATTTTCATTTCCATTTCCTCATTCTTCTTCATCTATAGTTGTATTACATTATATTTATTTTATCTTTTATTATTCATACTTTTGTCTTTCAGTTTTTAATGCAATTATCTATTTTTAAATATAGTTATTGATGTGGTTATTACATAGCATAGTCATAACGCAGTATAATAATTACATTTACCCTCCCCCTCTTAAATTTGACAACACAACTTACTTTAGAACATAAACTGCACGGGCGTTCAAATTTTCCCTTAACATCTTTAAAGTTATTTAAACACTCCTCTAAGGGATACTGTGACAAAGAGAGTGAGTGTACTCTCCTAAAAGCGCATGAAAAAAAGGGAAAAAGCTAAATTTTTTATAGTCCTACACATGACCTTTTTAATTGGCCAATATATGACAAATACTTTAAATAGTTTTTATTCATATATTAATTATTTAAAAATTGTAAATGTTCTTATATAGAGGTAAATGAAATTTGATTTTTTTTTAATCATTTAGTTGTCTTCTTCAATACACCTGTTTCACCATTGAAACACCTCCTCCATCTTCATCCCCACCTCTATTCACTATTTTAATTTCACTAGTTCTTTACTAATCTGTAAAATCAAATACCAATATCATTTTATTGATGTTGATTTCACTCCATATTATTGATGTCGATTGTGAAAATGTAAACTTTCTTGAATTTTGAGTGACCCATCTTGATTTCTAGATTCATTCGAACATTTATCATAGAATTTATATTTTTTGGATCAACTTTATTATGAAATCTTTATTTCTTATTTGAATTTTCATGTAAAAATTGGCTTTAAAAAAAATAATTCTCCGAGTGAGTAAATTCGTTATCCAAGAGGGTAAATTCATGAGGAGGTTCGAAGTAGATAATGTGAATATTATAGTGAATTTTCTCCATTAAAGTTATCTTTAAGAAATTATTGAATAGTGAAGACAAAGAAGAAAGGAAAGTATTAATGGTTGAAATGGTGAATAGCAAGGAAGAAGAAAGAAAGGGGTGGGGGTGGGGGTGAGGGTATGAATTTATAAATTAATAAATTGATGTAATTAATTTTAAAATGTGTTTTAAGAAAAAATGGTGAATAAGTAAAAATAAAATGAAAGTTAATGACATGGTGCCAATGTGTTTATGATGCGACACTTACGTGACTATTATATAGTGGATGACAGTGGTGTTATAGTCTCAAGGTGAGAAAAAATCACTTCAAAGATGTTAAGGAAGTATTTAAACTCCCCCGTGTAGATTAAGTGCTTGTTGACACCCAATTTTGACCCTCCCCGATACTAATTAATGAACGAGCTTCTTAATTCTAAACGTTTGGAAATAATTAGTTTTATTAAGGTTTAAAAGGTTTTTCAAGTTATTCCAAATAAATCTTATTGTTTTTCATAATTCTTAGATATTACATATGATTTACATAATAATGTATATAACTAATATATTTTATGATTATTCGAAATTCGTCTCAAAAGATTTTATTTTGTTTAAATATTTTATTAATTAGTTTAGTTATATAATGGTTTACATTTTTGAATTAATTATTTTATAATTACATCGATTATTTTATTTCGTTAAAACTTAAAAGCTTGTTAATTAATCATATTAATTTGTCTTTAACTTTAATCAATTTAGCCAATGATTTGGCTATATGGGCATTCTTCTTAAGACAAATTTGGACCCTTTTATTTTTCAGCAGCCCCGTCCCAGACCCAATCTCTCCCAACCAGCCCACTCATTCAGCCCTCTCCTTTTGCTATAATTCTCAAAGGATGAGAGGCCCAGCTTCAGCGGCCCAGTCCATATTAATTATTTTAGCCAAACCAAATTCTAGTATTTCACTAACTCACTAATATATCTAGCCCAACTTCCCCTCAAGACCCGACCCAACCCCATATCTTCTTCCCAAAAGAATTGTCCAACGCGCTTTGCAGAAGAGTCCATCCCAAAACCAACCCTTAACTCATTTCCTCTTCTCAGCGCGTGAAAAAACCAAGAAACGAGCTAGCGACTTCACGCGTGAACTAGAACCGAAGCTCAGAACGTTGACGCGTATTGCCAAGCCCGATTCACCTTCCTTTCGATAGTACGCTTGCGCAGCAGAGCAGACTGGCTTTTCAGTTTTTCCAGATGCATTTTTCGTCCTTGCTCGTCCGGAGATGGCAACACGTAGCTCAACAAGGACGCTCTATCGATCCGAGCCCTCCACGCAAGTTTCCATCCGTTTCAAATTGAACAATCGTTTGGGAATATTCTCCTAGGGTTGGAATTCAAATTCTGAAATTTCGTGGGCCTGGGATTTTCTTTGAGCCTTTTCCCCCACCTTTAAAACCCTAATTAGGGGGTTATATAAGCTGGGGTTCTCTCCAGAACGAGTGGGCTTTTTTTTCCCGAAGATTTTGTTTTTTTTCTCTCTTTGGTTTTCTGGATAGAAAGGAATAGGGAGCGTTTTCTTTGTGTTTGCTTTTGATTTCCTGGGAAAGTTCTTTTTCTTTTTACTGTTTCTTTGGGCTTAGAATACAGAAAGGCACTTCAAAGCTTAGCTAAAAAATTTCTAAAAAAAAATAAAATCGTGTGAGCTGCTGTCAAGATTTCTACTCTCCCACTTGTGTTCAAGTTTCGTGGTTGTGGAGTCACTTCCGACGCGCTCTTGTCCCGAGTTCGCTGCTCCAAAAGAGGTACACTCTTCTCTTATTCTCTCGCCTTTATCTCATCTCTATGTGATCTTTCAAGGTTAATAATCGTTTCTATTTATATGTCCATAGTTGTTGGTCATTGTTGATATGCTAGTATTTGACATTATGTGTGTGTTTTCAACTTATTTCGTCAGAATCGGTTACATTATAGAGTTGAAAGTTGCGGGTCTTTGCTATGAGTTGTGGTCGTTATGTGCTTTGAATATAAATTTCTTGCCACATTTTTTTATTTGTCGTCACTCTTACGAAGGTGACCAGAAACTGAAAATTCGATAATGTTTCCTATGTTGATTTGTTGAATGTTGTTCTTGTCTGGGACCCTTTGTTTCTATCCAATTTTTATTTGCAGAAACACTTTCTTGTTTTAGGTTATATATATCTTGAAGTTCTAAAGTGATTATTTTGTTGTTTGCTAGTATAGCTTTGAGTGTAGATTGGAGATTTTGGTGCATATTGGCATACTTGTTTTGTTTTGGAATGGTTTGCTACTGTTTATTAATGTGTCAAATAGCTCTTCATTTTTCAATTTTTTTTTATTTATTTCGTCATTTTTCTTTCATCATTTTGCTAAGATGGATAGGGTCGTAAGCATGATTGTCGTTCTTGTGAGCCCAAGAGTCTCGAGTCAACTGATGCCATAAATCTTTCTGATGTTATTATTTCATTGTTTCCGTCTTAATCTTTTTTTTTTTAAATCTTATAATATTATTGTTATGAACTATTTTGTGGGGTATTCTCATATGTGCATTGTTTCAAATATTGGGCTATCTTTAGGCGCTCATTCTTCCCTTTCATGTCGTCGGCAGTCGGGCCAGTTTGGTTTTAAGTTTTCGGGTCAGGTTTACTGTATTTGCCTTCATCTTGAATAACTATGGATATGTTCTTTCTAAGTCCTTGGTCGAGTGAATCTAGAAATTACCTAAAATAAAGCTAGTTGATCTGTTAACCTTCATCTGTTTGGATGTTATTGATAAATCATGATAGCCACTGTAAGGGCTACGTTTGTTGTCTTTTGTGCGTGTTTCGCAAATATGTTAAGTCGGACGAAGTATTTGCCTTGTTTAGACGTCTGAGTAGTTTACTTTGTTGGCCTACTACTAATTAAGGTATTCTGTTCTTTAGGTTTATAGCTTAATAAATTTTAGTTTCCATTGTGTAGTTGAAGTTCGATTATGGGGTGAAGTGCTTTGTTTGATAAACGTGTAACATGTTCCTCTCCTAGTGTTTTGGGGGTTTTTGTTCGATTGATAACTAGATATTCCTAAAATATAATGTGTATAAGCTCTTTTCACTGCCTCCTTTAGTTCCACACATTTTGCTTCTCTTTTGCAAATTAAAAGCGTGATACTAAAGTTGAGAGTTTTCCAATTTGACTAATCCTTTCTTACCATCATTTGCTTGCATGTGACACTCCCCTCCGAGTCCCTTGGACTCCCACTTTCTTCTATCGCATTCAGAAAAGGGGCCACGGAGGCCCAATTCTTTGTTTCGAGTCAAGCCATAAAAATCGATGGACAGGTCCCAAAGTTTAAAGAATTGAAGAAAGTCGAAGAAGTTGGATTGGAAGACTCTTTTATTTTCATATTTTGTATTTTTGTTATCTTTGGGCCTAAGCCTTGTTGTCTTTTCCTTTTCGTATTTAATATTTATCTTGTATGTTTAGATCAGGACAGGTGCATAAAGAATAAATGAGTCCAAAACCCAAAAGAAATGGGTCAAAAACCCAAAGCAGGTGGGTCCAAATTCTGGTCCAGGCGGACAGAAAACCCGGATTTGGACCCAAATCTCTTTCCCTCTCTCTTATTTCTTGTCTATTTACTTGCTTTATTTATTAGTTAGTTTTAAGTTAAGAAAACTCCAAATTCTCCGCAAACGCCTTAAATGCTTTATCAACATAAAACCAAGAATTTTGCAAATAACTCATTTAGATAATAAGTTAATATTTTAACTCTTTACCCTTCTATGTAATTTTCGAAAATTAAGCAATTTTAGCCAAATTAAGTTAGTTGCTGGAAAATTATATTAACGGATATTTTAGGTGCCTAACACCTTCCTAAAATATAAATTTGAATCCCCAAACCCCTCTAAATTTTTCAAAACGATTTTCTTTCTGTTTAAAGTCTTTTGAAAACAATAGTTTTCTTGATTTTTCTCAAAATTAAGTGGCGACTCTAAAAAGTCAAAAACTTAATAAAAAATATTTTTTTCGAAATTGAAACTATTTTTTCGATAAAACAGAAATGGCGACTCTACTGGGAAATTTGGAGGATTCAAACCTTAAAACTAACGTGTTTTGGCTATGTGAGTTAACTGTTTATCTGTTTATTTATCGCTTTATTCAACTGTTGCATTCATGGCATATCATAACTTTGTCAAACGACGATTATTTCATTTCCACTAAAGGACGATTATGGGGTTCACAGTCGTTCATTAACCAAATATTTTCTCGGGGCACCCTAACGAGTGTAGTTGGCTACTTGATAGTCAATGATCGTTAACTGTCCCAGCCCAAGTAGTCCGCTTGGGTTACCCTTTCCACTTTAAATACAACCCACTCCTAGTTAAACTAAGATAGAGCGAAACCCAATCTCAAAAATAGCGCATTGGACTAAGACGACCCAACACCCAAGGAGTGTTGGGCCCATTAGAAAGATCGCCTTCAGTCAAAAGAGCCCACGGCTCAATAGGAAGATCATATTTGTGTGTTAAATCTGAAGGATGTATTGCGTGTTTAAATGTTTGTTGTATCGTGGGGGGTGACAATTAACTAGTTGTATGTTTTTGTAGATGTCGAGTCAGTTCCCCCATTTCAACATGGTCACCAAGATGCCAGACATTCTCCGCGTATGGTGGGACAACCTCAAAGATTGTCAAAAGAGAGAAATCTCGATTCACCTGGGTCACTTACCTTCGATAATGGACTTCAAGGTTTAGCCCACGTTTATCGAGGTAATCAGTTAGTTCTGGGACGATAGGAGGATAGTTTTTCGATTTGGAGATGTCGAAATAACACCGACATTGGAAGAAACTAAAGATTGTCTAGACTCTATCGGAACATGCGGCAAGAGAAAAAAATGTCCAGATCATCACATTCTTCTACCAGATAGGCCGACTACCGGAGAATTGAGAGACATGTTGTTACTGGTAAGGGCTAACTGGTTGGATGCCCAAAGTATACCACTAATGAGATTCTTCGAAAGATGGGGGCACGATAGCTATTTCGCGCAATTTCCAAACGAATTCCATAATCACAGTACTTGGAGGCAAACTCAAGTCATTGCATTCTCCGCATGCCTTTTAGGAACTATGGTGTTCCCTAAAGATGAAGGAAAGGAAATCGACACCTGGGTCGTGATGGTAGTGGATGCCATTTTCAGAGGAATAGGTAAGAAACAAGAAGAAAAGAAATACTGCAGTTTGGCCCCGGTTATTTTGGCCGACATTTATCGATCTTTGAGTTTGTGTAAGAACGGGTTCCCATTTTTCCAAGGTTGCAACATTCTACTTCAATGGTGGATGACTGAGCATCTCTGCAAAAGGGACGGTGCCCAACCACAAGAGTTGGCCAAGCCAAGCCAGACGAGTCCCCTTGATAATTATGAATTCTACCTAAGCATCTGCAGATTCCCAATTCATACCACCAGGGATGCGTGGGCAAGGGTATTTTATGATTTGAAAGAAGGAGATATACAGTGGATGTTACCGAACTTCAAGTCCGAGAGGATAGCAACACAAGGGGCCAAACTTCCATTTTTAGTCCTTCCCGGCATCAGAGGATTGCGGCCCTACAACCCAGCTAGGGTGATGCGGCAATTTGGTAGAACACAAATCACACCCGTCCAAGGGGATGCTAGCTCTTTTATTGTCGATTATAGCGAGAGCGGCAAAATACCTTTCGCCAAGATCATCCTACAAGAGTGGGCCGCACGTGTCAACATAAAATGGGGTATGGATGAAAACAGATACAAAGCTGGGTATGTCGACGAATACAAGACATGGTTGCAAAATAGTCTGTGTGGTGTAGTGAACCCAACACCACGCGCAGGTCGAGAAATTGAAGACGTACAGACAAGGCTTCAGATCCACGCATATCATTTTCAACAAGAATGGGACCGAATGGAGCAGGAATTTCAGCAAAGGGAACAAGAATTTCAGAAAAGGGAGCAAGAATTTTAGCGAAGGGAGCAAGAGTACCAGTTCCGAGAGTTAGAAAGTCAGAGGGTTTTGGCTGTGACATCACAAGAGCTAGCCGATACAAGGGCTTGTCTGATGCATTAGGATGCAACCCTGGATGAGTAGATGAACACTCTACAAGTCGTACCGATATCTTCCAAAGCTGTGTACGCTGAGCCGAACGTGTTAACAAGCAAGTGCATCATCCGCGAAGAAGTAGAGAAAGCCAGAAGAAGAGCAGAGTCATCAACCTTCTAACTCCCCTGCGTGGGATTGTTTTCTATCTGTATTCGCATTGTATTCCCCACTGAAAATATACCCCGTTTTGATTGAAATTATGTAACGAACGTTATGATTTTAAGTAAAGTTTATTTTGGGGGGTGCAACAATATGTTTCAAATAATGCAATACATCCTTCAGATTCGCTAGGCCTACCCTTGGCACAAAGGGTCACATGCATGATTAGGATGCGATATATATGCTATTTAACTGCTTATGTGTTGTGTTGCTGTGAATGAGGATATTGAAAAACCACTCTTTTTCAGAAATTTCCAAAATATACAAACAAGTCACTATTACAAAATGTCCGACCAAAATTTCCCGAGTCTTAAGTTTCTCACTCAAAAGACACCTCCCATACCACAAATTCTAAAATGTTACTCTACTGCCTCAGGAAAAGCAAATCACTGCTATAGGAAAGGGTAAGAGTATCAAAAGAGAGCTTACAGGAGAAAAGTTGCAGAGAAAGATAGAACAGATCACACGTGAAATCCAGGAGGTTAGAGAAGAAGGACTCAGAGTCAAAGTTGCCACATCAGTCTACAGAGCTGCAACTATGACGCTGGATGAGGATCTGACATCAAAGATGAAGAGGAAGCAAGACGTTGAGATGGAGACAGAGGACTTGAGTGAGAAATTAGACATGCTTTGACTGAAGGTGCAAGAAAGGAAAGCGAGAGAGGCAAGGATAGAGTCGGAAACCGCCATTCTGTTAGCCAGAAATGCAGTACTGGATGAGGAGCTGACAGCGAAAATGGCGGAGTTCATCACTATGAAGTAAAGAATGTCCGCACTAAGGAAGAAGAACAAGGCGTTCCACCATAACATGATAGACAAACTTCAGAAAATGCGCGGAAAATACTCTATTCGCGATTGGCGATGACACTCATTCTGGAGCGATTGGCGAAGACGCTGACGAGGAAATCCTCTACAAGCCTCCATTTCTAGGCCGTCTGAGAGGTGGAGACAAATGGATTACTCTTCCGGTCTATGAGCCGACACACCGTGTGGGGGGCAAGGGTCATGACTTGCGCTTTGTTATATAAGCATCTTGGATGGGCACCTGAGGAAGGGTCATTTTCATTTATTGAGCAAGGAAGCTATTCGAAAGTGTGTTCCTTCCACCCAAATCAGCGAGGACACACTACAGAGGAATGCGTGCGACTCAAAATGAGGATTTACCACCAGATCGACATTGGGGATATCCCACACATGTGGGATAATAATACCGTTCTCACTTACGATCCGTCAGAGCCAATTGAGCGCACTCAGCTTGTTTGTCACTACTTCACTCCGTTCAAGGAATCTATGTTGCATATCTACATGGAATTGGTGAAGAATGGGGTCTTAGCCTCCCTTCACGATGATGACAGAGGTCTCGATCCCGTTGGGGGAGAATTCTTCAAACCTTGCGCTTATCATGATGCCATAGATCATAGCCTTTCAAGATGTCTTGGATTTCGCTACGACATCGAATACCTCATCAACTTGGGAAAGATTCGAATCGAGTTTGTTTCTCGTGACTGATGTGGCGAACGAGAAGAAGAATGACTAAGATGCAGTCATTATTTTTATCTTTAAAGCTTTGTTGCCTTTCAATTTCCATTGTAGCAGTTCTGAATGAATGTAATGAAAATCAATGTTTTATTTTCTACTCGAACTACTTTGGGCCAAACTTCTCCTTGTGAGATACGTAGGCAGACTTTCAAGGCCCGGCCCCTATCTTTAAAAAAATTTCATTTTTCCCTTACGATACAAGGAAATATGAAGACCAGATCAACGGACGTCGAAGAATAGCTGCAATAAGACCATAGCTCAACGTGATTTAGCCTTCTGAGACAGTGTCAAATTAAAAAATAGGCAAACTCCTGTTTGTTTGAAAATCTATTTCCGTCCTTACTCATGGGTTGAAGATATTCCTCAAACATAGCAACTTGTGTGTTTATCTGCTCTATGTTTGATATTATGCGTTTTGTATTCTGAATCCAAGCTGACAAATCTGCCTTTGAGTTGTTTTCCTCCTCAGGTATTTTGAATTGATCTGTGTTGATTAAGCTGGCAGATTATCCTTACTTCACCTGATCGAAAGGTCCCGCAGATTCCTTCTCAGGGCAAAATTCTGATAAAGAAAAGACGACTATGGGAGACAACAACGAGGAAGTAGGTCTTACTGATGTTGTGGTGGCTCAACCCACCATAGCGGACCAAAACGAGTTGATTCTGTAGTTGATGCAACAAATTGCAGGGATGAGGGTAGAAATGCAGAGAAGGCAGGATTTGCCTACGCCAGGATATAACGTTAATGCTACAGATGGAAGCCCTCCTATCTACTTCCCTTCCTCGAACGTGGATCCATCTCAAGGCGTGCTGCTCGCTCAGAGTCCCCCTTCTATAGACCCAACTACCCAAAATCTACAATATGCTTCAGCCTCTTACCAAACTCCACCACCTCCTCAAAATAACCACTCCTAAATGCCGCCTCATCCTAAAAATACCCAACCTCAATCCGCTCCACCACCGCAAAACCAAAGTCAAAATCTGAATTAGAACACTTTTAATCCTCAGACATTCTACCACCATGTAAATCAGAACACCAATCCTCAGACTTATCCTCAAAATTACCAAGCTGCCCAAAACGCCCAGAGTCCTTCCGTAGCTCCACCCTTACCCAAAAGGACCACTTTCCAAATCCCCGTCCCTTCTAAGCACGACGTGCACGGATTTGAGTTGGACCACTACGAAGAACAGGAAAGAGAGTGGAGGGCGAAGGAAGAAGCAAAGATAGATATAAAAGAGGAGATCAAGAAAGCCATGAAGGAGCTTCAATGCGTCCCTGATGTCGCCGGCCTAAGTTATGAAGATTTATGTATTCATCCAAATCTGGACCTTCCAGAAGGGTTTAAAATCCCAAAATTTGATACTTTCGGAGGAGTGGGGAACCCTATGGCTCATTTGAGAGCCTACTATAACCATCTCGTTGGAGTTCGTAGGGATGAAGCTTTATTGATGCGGCTCTTTAGCCGAAGCTTGTGCGGAGAAGCTCTCGAATGGTTCACCTCGCATGAAACCAGGCAATGGCCCAGCTGGAATGCTCTGGCAAAGGATTTCATTGAGCGATTTGCTTACAATGTAGAAATCATTCCTGATTGTTACTCTTTGGAGAAAATGAAGCCGAAGTCGACCAAGAGCTATAGAGAATTTGCCTATAGGTGGAGAAAAGAAGCGGCGAGGGTGAGACCGCCCATGTCTGAAAATGAAATTGTTGAAGTGTTCGTGCGGGTGCAAGAGCCCGACTATTATGATAGAATTATGTTGCTCGTTGGAGCAAAGTTTGCCGAGATAGTCAAAATAGGTGAAACTATCGAAGACGGCTTGAAAACAGGAAAGATAGCCCATGTAGCCGCATCGCCCGGATCTTCAGGGTTGTTGAAGAAGAAGAGAGAGGACATTGCCGCTGTCTCATATGAGGGGAAGAAAACCCCCAGAAGAGCCTCATACTTCCAAGGTCGTTCTCGATTTTCTCAAAACTCCTACTAAGTTAGTCAGAAAAATAATCCTCCTCCAGCATACCAAAATCCTCCTCCAGTCTACCAAAGTCCACCACCAAATTACCAAAATCCATCTCCCACTTACCGAAATCATCCTCCACCATATCAAATTCCATCTCCTCATTATCAAGGTGTTGCTTCCAACTGTTCTACCGTTCAGTCGAGCTATAGAGCACCCCCTCCTGTTTATCAAGTCCAAGCTCTACTATACCAAAATCCCCCTCCGAATTACCAAGCTCCATTTCCAAACTACTAAACAAATCCATATCCCATAAATCAAGATCCCCGTCCCAACAACAGAAATTATCAGCAGACGCCTCCTCCACAAGGAAGTTATGATCCACCACGACCTAGGTTTGAGAAGAAGCCTCCGAGGAACTTTACTGCGCTCACCAAAAGTCGAACAAAGCTATACGAGCGACTGGCTGCAGCCGAATATATCCACCCTATGGGGCCCAAACCTGTCGATATCAATTCAAAATTCTACAGGACGGATCAGAGATGTGCTTATCATTCCAACAGTGTTGGGCATGATACTGAGGACTGTATAAACCTCAAGCACAAGATTCAGGATTTAATTTACCAAGAGGTGGTCTCTCTCCAATCTGCTGCACCTAACGTCAACATCAACCCTTTGCGGAATCATGGAGGCGGCAATGTTAGTATGATAGAGACAGATGACGATTGGTGTGTGACAAAGGTGATAACCCCAATCATCCTTGACGAGTTTGAAAGGTCTGTGGCTTCATTGAGTATCAAAGAGAAAAAGAAGTTCTTTATATTGACACCCGCAAAGGCTGTTGCCTTGGTGCCATCAGAAACTCTTGTCAGGCCAAAATTTGTGATTGAAACTGCTGTTGCACAAGGTATGACCCGATCCGAAAGATGTTATACTCTTGAGGAGATTGATCTCGGAGGTCAAAATAAGGATCAGGCTAAAAGGCAGATAAGCAAAAGCGAAGCAGAGGAATTCTGGAGAAGAATGCAACCGAAAGATTACTCTATTGTCAAGCATTTGGAGAAGACTCCAGCCCAGATTTTTGTGTGGGCCCTGCTGATGAGTTTCCAATTGCATAGACATGCTTTGATGAAGGCTCTTGATGATACGTATGTGCCCGTGGGCACAAGTAGCGATAACGTGGCCGCTATGATCAACCAAGTCATCTGAGGGCATCGAATCATCTTTTGCGATGACGAGTTTCCTTTTGAAGGGAGGTCCCACAACAAGACGTTGCACATCACTGTTGTATGTCGTGAGAAGGTCATCAATCTCGTCTTGGTGGATGACGGATCCGGTTTGAATATTTGTCCATTGTCAACATTGAAGCAGTTACGTTTTGACTTGGGAAAGTTAGAGTAAAACCAAGTCAACGTGAGGGCTTTTGATGGGGTCCAAAGAGACACCTTGGGAGCGGTAAATTTGGTTATCCAAATGGGTCTGTCCGAGTTTAGCGCGCAGTTTCAAGTCTTAGATATTGATAACAGCTACAACCTTCTTCTGGGAATGCCTTTCATTCATATGGCTGGAGTTGTGCCTTCTACCCTTCGTTAGATGATGAAACTCGTTTGGAAGAATGAAGAGTTGGTTATTCATGGTGAAGGTAGTCACTCCGGCAGACAGGCGCCAATTATCGATGAAGTGTCTCGAGGTACATATTTCTACACAGTGGACTTGGTAAATGCCACTGGTGAGGATTTGGCCCCACAACCTCCTATGCCTGCCGTGTACAAGATGATAGCCACTGTGATGTTGCAGAATTATTTTTGAACCAGGTTTCGGATTGGGAAGAAATTCCCAAGGAATTATTGAGCCTATTCCAGTCCCCGTCAAAGGAGCTAGATATGGTTTAGGATACAGCCCCACAGGTGATGATATGAAGGCGAAGAAGAAGATTGATCAAGCATTGGCTAAGCCAATCCCTCATCTGTATCAATCATTCTAGGTCCGAGAGTATGCCGAACATGACGACATTGGGGAAGGAATCTACGGCCTTTTCGAGGAGATCGATGGTCTTATTGAGGAAGAGGTCGAGCTAGCTGGTATCCGTGATGCTGAGCCTGGGGAGATGCTGCAAAATTGGACCTCCACGCCGATCCTGATTCCCCGAACTCCTTGGTAGAAGGGCGTCGTTCATGCATATTTAAATCGGTGGTAATCCGAAAGAGGCCCGAGACCCACCATTTTGCATTTTTCTTAATTGCGTGCATTTTAAAATTCCCTCGTGTTGTTTAAAAAAAGGCAATATGGCCTTTTGCCATAGCCAAAGTTTGCATTATTTCCCATTTTTGAATGAAAGCCTCTTTTATTTAAATTTGGTTTATTACTTATTTGCTATATTTTACTTGTCTAACTTTGTCTATTTATGGTTTCAGTAATATAAGTTTTAAACCTGCCAATGTCATGTCATGTCACGAGCTGAACGAACAAAGTGAGGCAGGTGACGACGAGGTGGATGATTACGAAGAGGAAAATGAGGTACCGGAATATGTGGCTGAAGAATTTCTGCAGTTTGAAAATCAGCATAAACCGAATTTAGAGAAAACTGAAACTGTAAATCTTGGAGACCAAGAGTGCGTCAAAGAGGCCAAAATCAGTGTTCATTTGAATGAAACTCAGAAGAAGGATCTAATACACTTACTCACTGAATACATTGATGTGTTCGTCTGGAAGTCGGCGATATGCAAAGGTTGAGTACCGATGTTGTATCTCATAAACTGCCGATTAATCCAGGGTTCGATCCGGTGAAGCAAACGGTTCGGAAGTTCAAGCCCGAGTTGAGTCTAAATATTAAAGAGGAGATTACCAAGAAGATTGAGTCCCGATTGGTGGAAGTGACCCAATATCCGACTTGGTTGGCCAATGTTGTTCCGGTCGCCAAGAAAGATGGAAAAATTAGAATCTGTGTCGACTACAGAGATCTCAACAAAGCTAGCCCTAAGGATAATTTATCGTTGCCAAATATTCATATTTTGATCGATAACTGCGCTAAGCATGAAATGCAGTCATTCGTGGATTGCTACGCAGGGTATCATCAGATTCTGATGGGCGAAGAAGACGTAGAAAAGACAACTTTCATTACACCTTGGGGTGTATATCATTATAGGGTAATGCCATTTGGCCTAAAAAATGATACTTTAAGGATGTAGTTTAAGTTTGGGGTATAGTTAAAGGATGTTTTCTGCTAGAAATGATACTTTAAGGATGTAGTTTAAATTTTGGGTATAGTTAAAGGATGTTTTTGGCCAAAAACTCCTAGATTAGATCTATCACTTTATGAATACTTTTTCTCTTCTATTCACCACTTACACTTGGTCATTACCTATACAATGTCACTTCATCACAAACTCATTTCTTGTTAAGGTATACTCTAACTCATATTGACTTGCAAATCTTACTCTACCTCATATCCTTAACTCTTTACAACTCTTCACTTTTTAGTCTACCACAAGGAAAAATCTTCATTAATAACTTATTTGGTTCGTGACTATAGAAACATAGCTTGTCAAATCACCATCTTCCTTATTAGGATTACTAAACCTCTACATACTTTCCTCTAACTCTGGATCTTTCACTAGTACTACTCATGATCTCATAACTCATGCTACTCTTTCGGGTGAAAATCTCTCCCAAGCTCTAAATATACTTCTTAAAAAAGACCTCAATTGAAACAAGAAATAAGGAAAAGAGTACAACTCGCTTTTAGCTCAAATGCACGATTCATATGAATATGGGTGCATTCCTTTAAAACTGAACACTTAACTTACTCTTGGACTACTGTTAAGCCGCTCTAGAGTCTCATGACTTTCTCAAGACTCTTTCTAAAAAAGACTCATCGATAAGGATCTTTAAACTTTAACTTTCAACCACCTCTAGTATGATGGGTAGTCAAATGAATACGAGAACGTACGAGTTAGAATAGATCTCTATGACTTAGCTCTTTCGCACGATTAAGAGTATGAAAGAAGGGAAACTTTTCTCAAATGCCTATAGTACCTCATTCATAGAAGTGGGGCCTCACAACTATAAATAAGATCCTATTGACACGGCTTCATATACACCCTAGGACACTTAAACTCTATGCTCTGATACCAAGTTTGTCACAACCCGAGCCTATACCCTGGACATGGACGACACTCGAAGACCATTGTTGGTCCCCAAGCGAACCCTCATCCTGGCTGACTACAAGCGGAAGACTCACTTAAGCATACAAACCTTGAAAAGTGAGATACAATTCATAAACTCAACTTTAGAAGCTTTAACTCAAATGAACAACTTTGAATAGAATAATATATTCAATTAGCCATAAAATAGGCAACTTTAGTCTTTAAAACATTTTATAAAATAAATGCAAAATACAGACGCCTTAACTAAATTGACTATCTATCTATGAAGCCTCTAACTGATAATGATGGAAGTCGGGACAAGACCGACGACCTCCTAACTAAACTAAAAAGTAAATGAAATCCTCCAAAAACAAGGAGGCTCACCATGTCTAACTCAAACTCTGGGATATATCAACGAAGCTCCTATTGATGATCCTGAATACCTGTGTCTGCATCATCAAAAGATGAAGACAAATGGATCAGTACGTGGAAAGTACGAGTATGTAAGGGGAATTTTAACGCATAACATAAGCTTGATACTTAAATAAAAAGGAAACATACTTACCTCTTTTCAACTCAACTCAAATCAAGAATAAGATAATCAACTCAAAGATTAGACACTCAACTCGAAGATTAGATACTCATATTCAAAGATATGATACTTGACTCAATGAAGCACAGACCAACTCAAGATACTCAACTTAAGGTACTCAACTCGAAATACTCAACTTATGATACTTAACTGAACTCATTTCAATGTAAAGCAGTTTAAAACAAGTGCAATATAAAGAAAATTTGTTTAAAAACATGATCTTAACTCAAAATAATAATATCATAAAATACATATTATGCTCCCTCTCAAAGTCTACTTGTGCAATGCATGAATGAAGTCCCATACCCCCATTCATACTAAGCAGAACTCCTTGAAGAACCATGTAACTAATACTGTGGGAGTTTCTCTAACCGACAACCACCACTATGAGCCTAAGTGGTGATACAACGTTTTGCCCACGTTGCCAGAACTTTCCTATAGCTTGCCATTGATATAGGACATCCTCTACCAAGTGGATCCACTGGCTAAACTTACGTGATCATCTAAAAAGTATGACCCGTCAATACCCATGGTGGCTACATAGTTTACATGTGGACTTGAGTTATCTGAACTCTCATTCCCACATCGGTGCTTAATACTACTCCCAAAACATACTTTAGCTCATAACTTTAATAAATTTTCCTTCCTTTAGGTTGAGATAATTTACTGAACCCTTTAGCTTTAAAAAGCTCCTTTTGGAATCAATGTTCCCCTTTTAGTTCAAAACTCTTTTGGAAATATTCGTTTTCTTTTAACTTAAATGGGAAACATTTATAAACCTTTATGGAATACTTAGTTCCCCTTATAACTTTAGAGAAATGAACTAACTCTTGCTCTTTACTTAACTTGAAACTTAACTCTTTGGGAATACTTGGTTCCTTTATAACTTTTGAGATCTTTATTCAACTCTTTACTCTTTCTTGACTTGAACTTTAAGTCTTTTAAACACAGTGAAACATTTGTGAAAGACTTTAGAAAACTTTAGAAACTTTACTTTGACTTGCTTCTTAACTTCTAGACTTGACTCTTAACTTTCCTTGAATTGAAGTATCGATTCAAGGCTCATGATCTCATGTGGATGATTTCATGATTTTCAACTTGAAGTGTTCATGAGGAATTATGAGCATGAACTATTGAACTCGAGAACTCAAAAATACTTCTCCACTCAAGATTGTTCGACTTATAGGGTTTATGCGGAAATTATGGGCATGAACAACTCGACTTGACTCGAAGGTCTATGTAACTAGATGGAACTCATGTATATGAATATCTCATTCTTTTATTTACTTCCTCAAAACTTAGGTTATATCAATGATGGATCTCAAAGAATTCACAATTTTACTTAAGACTTTCTTGAACTCTACTCTTAACTCTCTCTTGAATGTGAATTATGAACTCAAGAGTTTTGGTTCATAACATGGAGGATCTTTTGATTTCAAGGTAGACTAATGAATAAATTCTCTTCATCCTCATACTAACTTACTTGAGTCTTGAAACAAGTTACTTGAAGTTGTAGAAGACTCATCAATTGGAATCAAAAGTACTTTCTTAGAACGTTTGAAGAAATCCTCAAAAACTTAAATCTCAACTCTACCTTGAATTTAAATTATGAAATCAAGGTTGTGATCATGTTAGCACTGATTTTACGTGTTTAGAAGTAGCTTAGATTAGTTAGAATCGAAAAGGAGTGAAGGCGCACTTTAAACGAACTCAAACGGAGTTACTGGAGGCAAACTGGACTGGGCAGACGACCCTGGGTCTATGGGTGGAATGGAGCCCCAACCCTTGACGGACAGATATGGGTTTGGGGCGCTCTGTCAGGCGCACCGCACAAGGCCCCAACTCAGAAATTCTGCGAGCACTTTTGCTCATTTTCTCACCCTGAATCGCCTAAATTCGAACGGTTTCTTCTCCAATCACTTTGATTCGATTACTTAACTTATACACTCTAATATACTGGAAAAAACACTAAAACTACTCAATTTGATCTCAAGAAATCATCAAAACTCCAACACAATAAGATTTAGAATGAAATTCAAGAACACCTTTCAAGAACTTATCAAGAACTCTAATCTTTAAACTTTTAGCATGAGATTTCGCTGAAAAATAACATGATTGGCGTGTGGATAAACTAACCCAACACTATGTAAGCTTACATACCTCTTTGGGATTAGACCCATGGCGAAAATCCGCAACTAGACTCAAGAACGTTGACGAACGCCTTTATCCTTGCCTCTTTTCTCCTCTTTTCTTTTCTTGCCTCTTCTTGAACTCTCAACTAAAACCCTAGGTGTTTATTATGGTTATAAAACTGAACCTAAAATGATTACACCCCTAAAATATGACTAAAAACGACTTAAATCTGATTGGGTAAGGAAAGGACCAAATACCCTTCACTATTTTCGGCTAACTTTCCTTATCTGGACAGCCTAACTAAAAAAGGTCATATCTCATTCATCCGAACTCGAAACTTAGCAAACTCGGAGGCTATGGAAAAAAAATTCAAAGATATTTCCTATGGTATCTTATAGAACACATGAATCATCCTGTTATAGGATTTATGGTTGTTTGAAGTTGACTAAAACTCATACTTAGCTTAACTTGCAAAATTTCAGATTATTGCTATTTCCAATTTAATTCTTTTGGAACTCTTGGTGCTTAGTGAACTGACCTTAATACTTAATAAATTTTTAATTTCTTTGTAAAATTCCAATCACTACAATGAACGATTCCAGTCTTAGTTTGAAAAAATTTCTGGGGTGTTACATTAGGTGTAGCATCCCGTTCATGACTTTTTTGGAATATTGGTACAAGGACTTTAAGATTCTAAGGGGTTTTGATTCTGTGCCGACCCAAACCATCATTATTTGAGAAGGGAAAAAATTCACGAATAACTTGGACCCTATCCCGCTATTGTAGGAGAGATGCTGTTAGCGCGGTGGCGCTGCACTGACAATTTACCCCGCTACACCAGGATCGGCGAGGCAGAATTATTAATTACGAGAAATCCTTATTTTTCCATCTTTCTAAAAGTAACCCATTAATCGTAAATTAACCTAGAAACCTGAGAAAATTGTTCCAAGTTTGGGAAAGAAGGAGAAAGAGCTTTCTAGCATGGGGATGACGGAATCTTGCGAAATTTTGACAAAATTCACTATAATAAATCTGGAAAAGCTTGAGAAGAAATCAACACTCTGTTAAATTGCTTGGCGCCCAGGTAGGTTAGGTTTTGTGCATTGAGTATTTGAAAATCTGTGTTTACCTTGTCGTATACAAAATCAATCGTAGGAAATATGCATAGAACTTCGTGCACTGAGTAAATTCCCTGGAAAATTTCTATATTGCAACATATTTACGGTTAGTGCCTTATGTATAGAATTGATGACTAGTCAAGTATTCTTTGTTGTTTTCTTGAGTAGAATTCCTTCATTTAGAAAGGATATCCGGTAGAAGGTAATAAATTTCGATCTATACTAGGTCAACCTATTGAAGTAACAAGTTGATGAATGTTATTAATTTAGGTTTAAAACCCTAATGAGGAACCTTAATGAAGAACTGGGGTTGAACTTGGTCTATGGTGTGATAAGAATTGAGGGAAATTCTTAGGTAATGGTTGGGATTTTATGATTGTGAGGTATGCATGTTCTTGCTTCATTATGGTTTTTGTATGTATATGAACGTTGCAATGATGAACACACTTGTTTTAAATGAGATAGATTAATGATGTAGCCATGAAATCATGATGTAAATGTATGATCTTAATGATTTACTTGTGATTGTGATTGTGGTGTGTGAATGGGGATCAAATTGCCATGTTCTAGCAAGCTAACTTTATTCGGTTGCCATATTTTGGCATAACTTTGGGTCGGGTTTCCATGTTCTGGCACAACATTTGCATCGGGCTTCCATGTTTTGGCACAACTTGGGATGTGATTGCCACATTCTGGTAAGCTAACAGTTTGAGTTTGGGTTCCGTGAGAGTACCAACTACTTGTGATAAGGGTGTAGGGTAAAACATGTTATAGTTTGGTATTGTAATTTGTATATACTTATGATTGTTAAGTTCAAATCTAATGATGACAGGGTGTAGGTTGAACCATGTGTCTGTGTGTGAGTGTGGGGTGATATGTAGATATTTTATGCGGTGTACTTGTCAAAAAAGAGTGATTTGTCCAGGCATTTATCTGGGTAACTACCTAAGGAGAAACTATATGGCTTGGGTAGATAAGGTGACAATAATTTAAGAGTGTGACTTGATCGATTGGTAGGATGGGATGGTAACAGAGTGTGAGATTATCCAATGAGGTTACATGTTTAGTACATGATTCAATAGAACTAGAAATGTTAGCGGTTGGAAAAGAAATTTGTCAGTGTTCAGTGTATTGGTGTAAGTTGAAGGTGTTCTAAGAAAGGGCAAGGGTGGAGAAACGAGTGGTACTTGCATGACCCTATTATTATTTTCTTATATTATGAGGTGAGCGTCGATTTGACCGATGATACCTACCAGTATATGTGGTTGTACTAATACTACTCTTTCTATGTCTTTTGACATAGTCTAGATGCATGATTGGTGATGTTTCATTAGCTGAAGACGAAGAATTCATCCGGCATCTTCGATTCTTCTTTCCGCAAGGTGGGAGTTGTGTTATTTTATTATTTATCGTCCAAAAGTTACTCTTAGTATCTCTTGTACCTGTCAAACTATATCTATGGGGTTGAATTATTTTACAAGTTTAACAAGGAGTGTACTTAGAAAGTATTATTTATAAATCTCCTTCACTTTGTTTTCCATCTACTTTAATTTCTGCATGTTTTTCTCTACTAGGATATGAAGGTTCTCCTACTTAGGTGTTAGAGTGGATTCCCACATGGCCCGATGGGTTGGGTCGTGAAAAGTTCGTATTAGAGCTTAGGTTACTGGTCTCTCTGTACAAAAGCAAGTGTGGAAAAGTCTCCTGCATATTGGTGTGTTGACGTCTACATCTAATCTGCAAGAGGCTAAGAAGCATTCTAGGAATGGTTTCACTCCTTCTCTCCTTTCGTGCAAAGTGTCACTTGTGGTATATGTTGAGTCCAATTGGTATCTCAACCATGTAAGTAAGATGTCTTGATTACGACTAAAGGGATACAAGCAAAGTTCATTGTAACTGGGAAGGTTCCAATTGGTATCTCAGCCAGGTAAGTCGGATGTCATGTTTATGACTGAAGGTATACAAGCAATGTTAATTGGAACTGGGAAGGTTCCAATTTATATCTTGCTTTAAGGGTTGTACGAGGCATAGATGACCATTAATAGTCATGTATGGGAAGAGCTAACTAATAAATTTAAACTTCATGAGCATCTTATTTGGAAAACTCTGAATGTGTGTTTCTTGTTGCCTGAAATAATTAGAAATGTGTACTTTGTTTTTTGAATTTAACTGTACTTGTGCATTCCTTGTTGAATGAGTTAATTGTGTATGTGGAAGTATTCTATGATGGCTTAAATTACTGACGATGTGAAGGAATACAGTTGAAGTGGGTTACCGGACTAAGGACACCCTGTGGAAAGTTAGAAGTCGATACGAGTAGAACTCTGACTGAATTGTAAAAATTGTGCAAGTTATAATGTCTAGGTGTATCCTGGGGATGTGTGGACTGTGGTGTCAAGTTTTTTTTCAGCATTAGGACCCAAACCTTGGGTATCCTAGTTTGGATAAATTTAGAGGCTTGATGGGATGGTTAAAATGGAGACCTGGAAAATCTAGGGAAGTGAAAAAGTTGCCAGAAAATATTTGTCGGGTTCTGGTCCCGTCTGAGCCGCTGCAGAGTGATTTCTCCCATTGGCGTGGTGCTGCTACAACGGAATTTATCTCGCTAGATCGGGACGAAGGGAGGTAGAATCCTCGCCAGTTTGTTCCCTTGAACTCCCTACTTTCAAAATACCAACTAGGAAGAGATCCGAACCAATCCCTTCAACTGCCAAACCAATGTTCAACAATAGTAGTAGCGTAATTTAATTAAGATTCAAAACAGGCTGCCTCATACAACAAAAAACAAGCATCCACGTGCTACAAAACCTAGAAATGCCAAAAGTGAGAGAAAAGGTAGTTGTCTGAAATTACAAGCCCAAGAGGGGTGAAAGGAAAGCAAGTCAGGGACTCTCAGACAGGGTGGCGTCCACGTTAGAGTCCATGTACTCAGGGCGTTCAAAGCCGGCCCAATCCTCTTTCAGCATCGAGAACTATGAAAAGTCCTTCGGGTCGAGCTAAGCAACAAAACTAGGTATGAAAATCTTGGTTATGAAACATTTAAAAAGCAAGGTATCTATATATGCTTTTATGTCTTAACTAGTTTAATTCATGGACTTAATTAATCTACAAAACTAGGGGTTTTAATTTCATTCAAGGAACTAAGCAACAACATGAAAATCTGATTAGGAATATTCTATCATTTCATTCACAACAATTTCTAACATTCAAGAAACCCTAGGTCTAGATAATATGAAGGAAATCAAGACTGTAATTCAATTCTAGGGACCTAATGGGTAAAAGGAACCCAATCATGAAATTTCACATACCTGGTGATGAACTCCAAAGAGAAATATTTTGATTCCGGGGCTGAAATTGAGGGAAACTTGATGCGTTCTTTGAGCGATTTAGTACCTGATTTCTCTCCTTTTTCTTAGTTAACCGATTTTTCACAATGAATTGGTTAGGGTATGTTTTGAAATATGTTACAAGGCTAAAACTTACCAAAACTACGTAGTTTAGGGGTCCAACGCATAGGGAAAAGAACAAGAGAACCCTGACTTAAAAGTTTGACGCAACTAACCACGACCCTTCTGATGGCCTCTCAAAGGGACCGCAAACCATCAATATGGTTGTGGTCCTTGAACCGTGGCTAGTGGTTCAGAGGGTGTCCATCCACGACCACTGCCATGGCCTGTTGTCAGGACCACGGTCCGTGAAGGGCCCCATGGTCTAACATCTGAGCCTGATGAACTCTGGCTGGCTATCACAAGCACCAGTACGACCTGTGAGGTGGTCCACAACCCGTGAAGGGTCCCATGGTCGACCAGTCCTAGGGTGCGTGTAAATCCACAGGCAGGTCGATGGACCGTGTTCCCTTTCATGGTTTGTGTACCCTATCATGGTTTACTCTTTTGGGTAATTTTCTAATTCATTTTTTAAGTATGATTTCCAAGGTGTTGCAATTATTATGATCCATTGCTCATTTTTTTTTATCTTGCTATTTTAATTATTTTTTTCTTTAATCCTTCATTGAAAACTTTTGTTTTAAGCTGATTTTGTTTTTTAAAAAAAATGACCTCTCAACCTCTTTATGGTAAGGATAAAGTATCTTTGTTTTCTTCTCTCTAAATATCTCACTTGTGGACTACATTTGCTATGTTACTGTTGTTGGAACCTCCAATATGAATGCAATTCTTTTCTTCAGAAGATAGTACTATAATATTAATTATTTATATCTTTTTACAACATTTATGATATACAAATTTTCTCTTTCTCAAATATATTTAAGTACTAGCAACTAGTTGTATAAAAATGGGAAAAATAATAATTTTCAAGATTTAAATAACATCAATTCTTTTAGGTTTGATCTTTTAATCAGTTTAGTAAAAATTCATATACATTTACCATACTATTCTATCATATTAAATATATCACATGTATATGGTTTTGAATTATAATATAAACAATTATTTTACCTTATAAATTTTAAAAGATCACATCCTAGTCAAGCTTTTGAACAACTTTCCATAACCTTTCAACAAGGAAACAAATTATAAATGGAAAAATATTAAATGTGTTTGATATTACTCTCTATTTCAATGTCTAAAAATCTTGAAAAAGGCAATATAAATATCCTCTAGCACTTTGCACTATAATATACCTTATAAAGTAATTTGAGATTAATTTTAATTAAGAATGGACAAGTTTCTGAACTTTGCTCTTTGTTTTCTTCTCATTATTTCAGGTTTGTCTTTTATATTTTTTAGTCATTTTTAAATTTTAGATTTAGCCTCTTCAATTTTGTAATATATTGATATTTAAACTTTTGAGTTATAAATTTTATATACTGGATATTTCATTGGTTTCAATAGGTTCTTTCTTTGTTTTTCAAGAAATCACATTTGAGTTTATATAGAGAGTGAATTACCTAATGTTATTGGTCAACTTCACCTAAAAATATAAATATTCTTTTTGTTCATAGAAGAAAAAATCAATAGGTTACTACTATGACCGACTATGTATATGTCCCTAAGTTAATTTTGCATGACAATGCACATATAGATAGTAATATGATAAACTTATGATGGAAAAACAAATTGCAAACTTTTGTTTTTGCATGTGTGCGATCAATGTTGTTTTTATGAATTTTGTAGAAGCTACATTGGATATTAGTCAAGTGAATGCACGACACAGATGTACCGAAATTCTAAATCCAAAAGGATGTGTACTTTGTGATTGCAAAAAAGAATGCTTTCAGAAACACAATGGGAATGGTATTTGCTCAAGTTGTTGTACTATTGGCTAATATGTTTGTACTTGAGTATACAATTGTACCCTTGATTAATCAAATTCTCCATATTAATGTTTATTTCAACAACTAAATATTTTACAAGTGATTTATTTGAAAGTTGTTATTTATTTAAGAGGATACTTTTTATCCTTTTCTAACATTGTTTTATGTTTTTATTTTGACTATCTAAATATGAAACCTTATAATGCAAATTTTATTAATCTATGTAGACTCATTAAAGAAGCAATACAAGTACTTTACATGAAAATAATCTTCATTTCAAGGGAAAATCTAGTACAATAGTCGAGGATTTAGTTGAACTTAAGTAACTCCGGTTCAAATTTTAAAACTGTGGTATATTTATGGATTTTCTAATCTATGAGGATCAACCTTTTTTTCCTTTCCCATACCCTTATACAAAAATAGACCCTCGAGTTTTGGTCGACACATTTCCATCAAGTTTTGTGAAACTCCTAAGGATGTATTCGGCTTTGAAAAGACTATTGAGTTCAAACTTTTTATCTAATGTCTCTGACGACTGTGTATGAATGTTCACTAAATTGTTATATAAAATTAGTTTTTGAAACCTAAAATTGGATTGGAGTCTTTTTCACAAACCAATTCTTACGAGAAATATCTAAATGTGTCTTTATTTAAAATTAAAAACAAAATACAGTTTAAATATATGAATTTCATTGGCATTGTTTGATATTTTATATTCATTTTTTTTAAAATTTAAAACGTACCAAATAATTTGGTGTAGTTATAACTATTAACACACTAGTTTATGGCATACACAAATGAAACTCAATTGTGACTTTGTTCAACTGCCGATAGTCAATGCACATCCTGAGAGAACCATCTTTATTTTGCATGAACAACACTGGTGCACCCCATGGGGAAATGCTGAGTCTGATGAAGCCCTTATCTAGAAGGTCTTCCAACTAGTCTTTCAATTCCTTAAACTCAGTTGGAGCCATTTTATAAGGATGAATAGGAATAGGCTGGGTGTCTGAAAGGAGATCGATTCCAAAGTTGATTTCAATTTTAGGAGGAACTTCGGAAAGATCTTCTTGAAACACTTCGCAAAACTCACTTACTTTAGGAACTAACTCAAGGGTTGGGTTTCGGAGCTTGAATCCTTAACCCAAACTAGATTACATATACCCCTTGGATATAATCATTCTAGGCTTAAGGTAAAAAATAACTTGACTTATTAGCACTGATGTACTACCTTTCTATTCTAAGACTGCCTGTTCTAGAAGATGGAATGGAACGATCATAGTCTACAATCGACTAAGGAAGACAAGGAATGTAACTAATCCATGCTTTGAATGATATCTAAGTCTAACATTTTTAAATCTACAATATCTACTGAGTTGACATTCTGAGAGACTATGAAAAGGCAATTTATGTAAACCCGTCTTGTAATAACTGGGTCACCACCTAGAGTAGAGACTAAAAAGGTCTCTAAGAGAATTTCTAGTCTGACACCAAAGTTCAATGGTATGTATGGAGTTACAAGGGAAAGAGTAGCCCTTACATCTAAAAAAAGCATAAACATTTAAATGAAAGACTTGTAATATACCGGTGAAAACATTAGGAAAATCATATCGATCCCGACGAGCTTGAAGAGCACCCAACCTATTCTAGCGCTGACCGCCACATGTACTAGATGAACAATCCTTTTGAGTTCGGCGGTCTACTGGTGCTGCTGAAGGTGTAGACAAAGCCCTACTATTGTTACCTCCTTGTCCTTGTTAAGAAGAAGGGCATTCCCTTAATCTATGGCCAAACTGACCACATATATAACACCCTTCTTTCCCTGTAAGACACACCCGATGGTTCTTACTATATTTTTGACAAGTTGGGTAGGTCCTATTACTTGAAATACTCTGCTGAGACTTAGATATTGATGCCCCACCTTTCTGATCCTGTCTGCACCTGAAGGATGGATCACTAGTTGATGAAGGTGTTAGAGCTAAAGATTTCTATTGAAACAAAAAGGGATTTCCACAACCTGACTTTTTCTAAGAATACTCATAGTTAGGTCTCCTACCCGTCTTATTTCCTTAGCATATTCCCTAATCTTGTCTCCCTTGACGTGCTGGTCATGAGTCATAATATATTGATATCTTACAACGACATAGCATTCTGACACTCTATTTTCAATAGGTTAGATACTCCAAATAGAAACTTATACATCCGTGCCCTCGAATCAGATACCATATGTGGAGAATACCTGGAGAGTTGGGTGAACTTGATTCCGTACTCTTGCATTGACATGCTACCTTTCCTCAAATTCATCAACTCCTATGCTTTTGCCTCCCTCAATTCTCTTGGGAAGAATCAATATGGAAAACCTTCATTAAGACACTACCAAGTGATAGGAATGGCATCCGTAACGCTATTTTCTTTCCATTGAGTAAACCAGATGTGATCTACATCCTTAAGATTGTAGGAAGCCAACTCTACCATGTCATTTCCAGTCATTTGCATCACTTCAAAGATTTTCTTGACCTCATCAATGAGGTTTTAAGGATCTTTTATAACCTGCGATCCTAGAAATTCTTGTCGATTCATGCGGATGAAGTCTCAAACCATGGCTACTACTGACCTAACATTAATATTTGTAGGAATTGGGGCCTGATGATTGTTTTGGTTGATCAAACTCTAAGCCAAAAGTTGAATAGCCTTAAGAAAATCTGGATTCAAAACATCTTGGTCACGAACCGGAGAAAGTGCTTTAGCGTTGTGTGCATTCACATTCTTTGCGTAAGATGTATGAGGAGGCACCATTTGAAACGCATAAGAACGAGATAAAAGGTAGATCATAACCACACATAATAACAATCACAAGAAAGTAAAGTTTTCCTAAAACACTTCGTGTCCTCCTTCTCATTAGATGTGGTGCACTTCACACCCATGAAAAAGACTCTATTTAGTGCATATTTTTAGACATCGTAGGACACTTAAAATTAACACTCTGATAACAATTCAGTAACACCCCGAGTCTACCTCCTTGACGTAAAGACAAGACCTAGGATCATGAGTGACCCCAAGATAACCCTGAGCTAGCATTGCATAAACATACTTTAATAAATACTTAGAGAAAACTAAAAACATGACCAACACTAAACAATGGAGAATAACCAATTTAAGTCTGAATATATATAATTACTGATAATGAGTTTAAAATAGTGAACTATAAATCAAATACTAAAGTTGAACCTATCTATGTCTGAAATGAGCCTCTAACTGAATAGAGATGATGGGACATACCCCAACTAACTCTAAAAAATACTGTAAACTGAAATGAGAAGACTAAATATAAAATATGTCTATTGTCGTTGAAATATGAGGAATCATCATTGAAGCTGCTAAAATAGAGATCGAGAGACGATCTATGCGTGATCTAGATGCTAAGTACCTAAACCTACATCCGGAGATGTAGCAGAGAGTATGCGTTAATATTTGAAAGGTACTAAGCATGCATGATAAAATATAGCTGAACAAACATATAATGGAAAAAAGAATAGTTAGCAATGATATAATCTGAACATAATAAAAGATACGTAGATATTTTGAATATGAACTAAACTTAATGCAATGACAAACTACATAACATGCTGAAACTCAAAAGTGAAATATAACTGAAACCTGGTCAATGCCTGAGAGTCTGAATGTAGAGCACGAAGTATACACTCCATCGAGAGGACCCAATATACATTTCCAAGGGTATAATATCATGCCTTACTTGATCATTAAATATAATGCCCATAAGGGACTTATAAACCTACGGTGGCACGTAGTTCTAGGACTACGAGGGTGAGTGACCCTAGTCCACTTTAGCATTAACTCTACTCCCAATTGAATATATGTATAATACAACATAAATCAAATATATTGGATAACTCAATGTTCTGACCTGCTAACATAAAATGCAATATTAAATACTGGTAATGAAACATTTCAAAACCAAGGCATGTATATCTGCATTTTTTGTCCTAGCTAGTGTAATTTATGGACTTAACGGATCTCCACAACTAGGGTTTTGAATTTCATGAAAGGAACTAAGCAATAACGTTACAACAACATGAAAATCTGATTAGGAATATTCTAACATTTAATTCACAAGAATTTCTAACATTCAAGAAATCCAAGGTCTAGATAATCTGAAGGTAATAAAGAATATGATTGAATTCTAGGGACCTAATTGGTGAAAGGAATCCACTAGTGAAATCCCATATGCTTGGTGATGAATTCCACGGAGATATTTGTAAATTTAAGGGATGAAATGGAAGGAAACTTGTTGCTTTCTTGGATATGGATTTGGTCACTGATTTCTCTTTTTTCTTAGCTGATCGATTTCAGGATGCATTGGTTACAATAGGTTGTGATTATATTACTAGGCTAAATATGACAAAAACCTACGTAGTTTAGGGGTCCAACACAATTGGGAAAAGACAAAATGACCCCTAACTTAAAAGTCGGACACAACTGACCACGACCCTTGTAATGGCGCGTCAAAATGGCCATAGACCATCAAGATAGTTACTGGTTCTGAGGGTGGCCTTCCACGGCCAATGCCGCGGCCCGTGAAGTGCCCCGTGGTTTGATGTTTGGGCCTGATGAACTCATCTTAGCTCCCACGAGCACCAGTACGGCCCGTGAGGTGGTCCACTGCCCGTGAAGGGTCTAATGGTACACCAGTCCTAGGCTGCGTGTAAATTCACATGCAAGTTTATGGACCGTGGTCCCTTTCATGGTCCATGAACCCTATCGTGGTTTATTCTTTCTGGTGTTTTTCTACTTCATTTTCTTAGTCTGGTTTACGAGGTGTTACATTTAATATGATCAATTACTTAGTTGTTTTGTATCTTGCTATTTTAATTATTTATTTTCTTTATTCATTCGTTAAATACTTTTATTTTAAGATGATGCTTTTTTTTTTTGAAAATGACCGCACTACCTCATTATGGTAAGGATAAAGTATATTTGTTTTTGACTCTCTAAATATCTCACTTGTGGATTACATTTGGTATGTTACTGTTGTTGGAACCTCCAACCTGAATGCAAGTTATATTTTTCAAAAGATAATACTATAAGATTAATTATTTATATTTGTTACAACACTTATGATATACAACTTGTCTATTTCCCAAAAATATACCAGTACTAACAACTAGTTGTATAAAAATTGGATTAGTTCAACATTAAAATAACGTCAATTCTTTTGGGTTTGATCTTTTAATCAGTTTAGGAATAACACATATATATTTACCATACTATTATATCGTATTATGTATACAACATATATATGATTTTGAATTAGAATATAAATAATTATTTTACCTTATAAATTTGTAACTATCTCATCCTAGTCAAACTTTTGAACAATTTTCCATAACTTTTCAACAAAGAAACATATTATAAATAGAAAATTATTAAATAAGTTTGATATTACTCTCTATTTTAATGTATCAAAATCTTGAGAAAGTACACTATAAATAGCCTCTTGCACTTTGCACTATAATATACCTTCAAAATTAACTTGAGATTAATTTATATTAAGAATGTAAAAGTTTTTGAACTTTGTCCTTATTTTTCTCTTCAGTATTTCAGGTTTGACTTTTATATTCTTTAGTCATTTTTAAATTTGAGATTTAGCCTCTTCAATTTTGTGATATATTGATATTTAAACTTTTGAGTTACAAATTTTATAGACAGGTAAATTCATTGGTTGTAATAGGTTGTTTCATTTTTTTTCCCTCAAGAAACCATATTTGAGTTTAAGTTGAAAGTTAATTACCTAATGTTATTGGTCAACTTCACATGAATATATAAAAATTCTCTATGTTCATAGAAGAAAAAATTCAATAGGTTGCTACTCTGACCGACTATGTATATGTCCCTAAGTTAATTTTGCATTGTCATAGATAGTTATTGTAGATACGTAATTTTTGACCGAAGTTAAATTTTATACTCTTTCTAGAGCTTAATACTTTTTTTTTTATTTTAAATTTTGACTTTTATCTTATTTTCATTAAGTTTATTTAAAAGATTTAAAAACAAACAACATAAATATAATTTTTTTAGATAAGTTTAATTTAATTGTTCAAAAAAAAAAAAGTTACAAATATATCTATCTATCTATCTATCTATCTATCTATCTATCTATATACCCCCACTTTACCCACTCCCCCCACAACCTGCACACACGTACACACTACTGCACACCTACATCACTATACATATACAGAAACCAAAATCAGAAAAGGAAAGGGAGAGGACAAACGTGAAAAGGAAAAGAAAAAAAAAATACACACAAAAAGGAAGAAAATCACCCACAAAAAAAAAAAAAAAAACCCAGCAAATATACTTACATTTTTTTCTTCATATTTTGCTTTCACTCACAAACAAAAGTTGAAGTTGAGGTTTACTTTCGTGGTTTCGAGTTCGTGGTTCCTTATTCGGATTTTATTATATAATTTAATATCATGATTATACAAGCATTGATTGCAATATATTAAAATTGTCAAATTTTGATATGTGGTTAAACCATTATGTTTTTAAATGAAGTATGTTCAAATATTTCATATCAACTTTATGTTTAGATCCTTTATATAGATATATTTAGTGTGAAATTGTTATAAAAAACCGTAGTTTATTTCATATTTAAATAACCCATAGTTTATTTCATACTTAAGTAAAATTATTATCCAAGTCTATTCTTATTTTTCATATTTAGTTTTATAATGATAATATGTGTAGTTATTTTGTAAAGATGTTAATTTTATAATGATCATATGTGTAGTTATTATGTAAAGATGTTAATTTTAGTTAGTAGATTTTTCTTTTAATGTCAATGACGTTAAAAAAGGAGATTAAAAAAATTAAATAAAAAAAGGGAAGAAAACATAAAAATAATAAAAAGGAAAAGTTTTAAATAAAAATGTGAGAAAGAATATAATAAAAAAATAAAAAAGAAAACAGAATGAAAAAAAATAAAAGGAAAAGGAGTATAAAAATAATTCTTTTTTTTTAAAAAAACGTGCAATGAAAAAAAAAAACTTTTCGTTTAGAAAGTTGCTTTATCAAAACAGAAAAATAAAATAAAACAAAATAAAACAAAATAAAACCTTAAAATAATAATAATAATATTAACAATAATTATAATAATAATTGTTAAGTGAAAAGAAATCAAAGCTTACATAATGTTAAAAAATATGTAATGATTTTTTATTTATTTGTTTGTTTAAAGAAATATGACTATTTTTTTTAAAAAAGGAATAGAATATAATAGTATAAAGATAATAATAAAGAAAAGTAAAAAAAAGAACTTTGAAAGCATAAAAAGTAAATAAACAAAATGTTTAAAAAGTTATACGCTAATAAAATAAGATAGTTTAAATATATTTAAATAAATCAAAGAATGAGAGTAAAATAACATTTTTTATTATTAAGTTAAGTAATATAATATCATAAAAAAAAATTAAGTCAAGTCATAAAAGTCAATAAAGCGACCGTGCTAGAACCACGGGATCGAGGGGTGCCTAATACCTTCCCTTCAGTCAATAGAATTTCTTACCCGATCGCAGACTATAAGAGTCAACTTCCTTTGATTAGGGATTCAAGTAAGGTGACTTGGAACACCAAAACTCAATTCCAAGTGGCGACTCTGGATTCAAAAGAATCCCTTTTCAAAGCGTCACTTTAATTGAAAAAACTCTTTCCCTTCAAGATATTCGTTTTGGAGAAAAATAGGGGTGTGACAGGTGACGACTCTGCTAGGGAAGAACTAGAATTCAAGCTTGTAAATATAGACTTGTACATGACTTTATTATTTATTTACGTATTTATAAGTTTTTGGATATTGTATTTGATGACATAATGCGTTATCTGCTTGCTTATTTACCATTTGATATTATGTGAACTATTATATAACCGTCTTTCCTCGCGCACCCATCTGAGTCTTCTGAGATACTTTATTCGGAGATGCGATTACTCTCCCGAGACATGAGATACCAGAGATGAGGCAACGCTCCTGGGAAGGATTCTATAATAACACATGTCTTAGGATGGGAAGGACTAACAATGAGGCCGGAAAGCCCTGCTACTAGTAAGCTGTCCCTTCTCGACTCGAGTGGTCCGCTCGTTTTACAACCAGTCTAGACAGCTGCTCTATTAGGTTGTTTACCTAGTAAAACAAGCCTCAACTATGACTATCCCTAATAGGATCCGATTTATCTGCATCATGCATATTGTTGAATTAATGGGGAGCTCGACACATAGGTCGAGCCTGTCTAGGACAGGTATCCCTACTTAAGACTGTCATGTGCATTATTTGTGCTAAGGCTATACAAATGTTGACCGGCTTTAGATGAATTAATTAAAACAAAAATTTATAAAGATATAAAATTAAAGTTTTGATGTCTTTCTTTTATTAAACACAGTTTTCTCTATCAAAAATTATATTTCTTTCAAAAATAGAAAATCTATTATTACCATCAAGTTTTTTCTATATAAAATAAAAAAAAGGTTGGAAATTTAATTAACAAAAAATAAAATATAATCGAATATACTACTATTTTTAGAAAAAAATGATCTGGCTTGGTTATCTAATAATTTGTTTTTTTGGGGAAAAATATTGAGGGATGATTATATATATTATTAATTTTTTTTCTCATTATTCTTTTAATAACCATATTTTGTTTTAAAAAAATAAAAATAAAAATAAAAAATAAAAAAAAATTACATTTTTTTTGTATAATTTTTACGTTATTCTTATCAAAAAAATTGTTTTAGTAAGCCCTAATTTGTCATTATCGTAATATAGGAAAATATGAATCCATATGGAAAGGGAGATAAGAGGCAAAGGGAGGATCAACCACCTCGATTCATGATATTGGATAAGGCCCCGACACTTTTGAAGACATGGTATGAAAATATGACAAATCATGGAAAAGGAATGGTGTTCAAACGCTTGGGATTTCTATGAAGCCTTTTGTATGTTGAGCCACGATGGGATTTGATAGAAGCACTAGTCCATTTTTGGGATCTGTTAATGAACGTATTCCATTTTTCTGGTTGTGAACTCACCCCCACACTGGAAGAGATAGGAGCGTTCATTGGAAAGGGTAAACATCTTCACAAAGGAGAGCCTATGATACCAAAACATATTACTTGGAGGAGGTTTCTAGAGTTACTACATATAAATGAGAATGATATAGGTGGTTGTCTTGATAATGGATGGGTTTCGTTAGAATTTTTGTACAAAAGATATGACAAAAATGATGGATTCGAAGTGTATGGAAAGAAACTCCGTAATAATGGATGTCATTTGACCTAGGAAGCACACAATTATGATGCTTTCGTGGTGGTTTTTTTGGGGATCATGGTATTTCCAAAAAAAGGAGGAAAGATTAGCATGAACTTGGCTGCAGTCATTACAAATTTTGAGAAAAAGCCTAATATCACCCTCGTACCAATGATTCTGGCAGACATCTATCGTGCTTTAACAATTTACAAGAATGGAAAAGACTACTTTGAGGGATACAATATGTTATTACAACTATGGATGATTGAGCACATTCGCCATCACCCTTATGCACTGGACTTTAAAGTAGAATGGAATGATTATATTGGAGGCCAAAAGGAAAGAATCAAAGATCATAGTTTTCCGAAGGGTATTGAGGCTTGGAAGCAATACCTTAATAATCTGACTGCTGACAAGATTGTGTGGAATTATCATTGGTTTCCATCGGGCCGAGGTGATATACATGTCTACTTTTCGATCATACGTCTTCCTAATGGGTCTTCGAGGTGTCCAACCTTACATGCCACTTAGAGTTATGCGACAACTTGGGCGACGCCAGCTTCTACCACCTAATGAAGATATGCGAGAATTCATGTATGAGTTTCATCCCGAGATTCCTTTAAGGCAATCAGCGATATTTAAGATTTGGGGGGGGGGGGATGCATACTATCAAGTCCCCACGATATGGTGAAGGATCGCACCAAAGGTGAGGTGGACCACACATACTTAGAATGGGTTCATGATCAGCCCCATCCTAAGGTTATGCCAGAAGGATCAGTAAAAGGTCCCATAGATCGAGAAGCAGAAATTGAGGTTAGGATTAAGCAAGCTCTCCTCGAAGTTGAAAGAAACTATAGATCTACTCTGGATATCTTAAGTAATGACCTGAAGAACGCTTAAGAGGAGTTGGACCAACGTGATGTGATATTTGAAGTTAGAGTTAGAAAATACCGTTCTACCATTCTGACCTTACAAGAAGACTTGGGCATTGCCACAGGCGCTATGGAGCAATAGGAAGAGGAGTACAAAAAAGAAAAGGCCCAGCTTATCTGCGCACAGTCTAGACTCCAAACTCATGTTAAGGCCTCTATGGAACGGGAAAGAAAAATAGCAAGGCGTTTCAGTGCTTATCAGACAAAGTGTGAGGTTGAGAGAGGTCAAAGGATAGCCGAGCGAGATGCACTCCACCTTCAAATTGAAAAGCTCCAAGAAAAAGGGAAAATTTGACGCATGAAGTCAATATTGCTCGGCACTGGTTACATAATTGTTATGACAGTATAGATGAAGCCAGAGATCGAATACTACAGCTCAGGGATGAACTAAATGATGTTTATGTTGGATATCTACACCAGAACGATGAGAGGTTGGGCCGACAGACCCGTGCTTTGGCTCCACATCTACCGAAAGCGTTGGCAAAGATTTATAAGGGTCTTGGAGATGATTGAGATCTAAGGATTTAGTTTCTTTTCAAGTCTATTTTCTTAGTAGTGATTGTTTTTTTTTCTTTTTTTTTCCATTTTTGTTATTTTATTTCTTTTTAGAGTCTATCTAAGTTGTAGGTATTTCTGTTTTTTATGTTTTATTCAAATCATTGTTTTAAGAATATTTGAAAATGAATGAAAAAGATTTGCTTTTGGTCACCTTATGTGCATATGTCATGCCATAATAATAATAAAAAATGTTATTATTAATATCTTTCTCGAACTACGCAAAGATCTGATTCATGCGCCAACATGATATGTAGGCAACCCAAGGGGTTCGATTCAAACTTTTTTTTTAAAAAAAGATAAATAATAATAGTAATAAATAAATAAATAATAATAATAATAATAAAATAATAAATAACTAAGGAAGAGAAGAACGCCTAGGTAAGCCGGGATGAAACATAAGGTCTTCCATATTAGAAGTATGTATGTGGCTGTAATGTGCATAATTTCTTAACACTAATCTATTTGTTACTCCATTCAGAGAGAGAGAGAGAGAGAGAGAGAGAGAGAGAGAGAGAGAGAAAGAAATAAAGAGAGACATACTAGCTTAAAGGTGGTTGGTTTGTGGTTAAGCTGTCATCACATCCTTTAATACAAGGTCGAAGGGAAACAGAAAATGGCCTACAAAGACGGGAATGAATCGGACAATGATGAGATCCAAAACCAGATGGCATAAGGGTATTAAAACAACAAATGACAGAGATGTACGACGCTTGGATGAGTGGGCAACCTCCACCGTCTTCAATTCGGGACTATTTTAATACAAATATGTCGCCCCCTATCCAGGTGTCGACAAGCGATCCAATATATCCCCTTTGGATTCGGCCCCTATGCTAACACATCCAATGTCGCTGGAACTTCTATGGTGCGCCCTTCGACTACACCTATGATAAGTAATCCACTCTTTGTGTCAACTGCCCCGACTAACAGCGTCCTGCAACCGACAATGGTGCCCAAATCCAATAACGATCCTCCGCCCAAAGTTCGTCATGATCACAGTTACACTCTTGAAGAGGCCTTTAAAATTCCAAGATCTTATTCCCACATTCATCAATATAGTTCCCCTGTCGAAATTGAAAAGATGGTTAAGAATGAGGAACATGAAGATATGGCTAAGAAAATGAAGAGTTTGGAACATAGTATAAGAGATATGCAAGGACTAGGAGGCTACAAAGGCATCTTATTCAATGACTTGTGTATGTTTCCTCACGTCCATTTGCTTCCTGGTTTTAAAACTCCAAAGTTTGAGAAATACGATGGTCACGGAGACCCCATAACTCATTTGAAGAGATATTGCAATCAATTGAGGGGTGCAGAGGGCAAAGAAGAGTTACTTATGGCCTATTTTGGGGAAAGCTTTGTAGGGATTGCATCTGAATGGTTCATAGATCAGGATATTGCCAACTGGCATACATGGGATGATTTGGCTCGATGTTTTGTGCAGCAATTCCAATATAATATTTACATTGTGCCAGATCGCTCCTTTTTAGCCAACATGAGGAAAACGACCACGGAATATTTTCGTGAATATGCCGTCAGATGAAGGGAGCAAGCTGCTAGGGTTAAGCCACCAATGAAGGAGTGAGAGATGATTGAAGTTTTTCTCCAAGCGCAAGAATCTGATTATTTTCACTATTTGCTTTATGCAGTCGGAAAGACATTCGCTGAAGTTATTAATGTAGGGAAAATGGTGGAAAATGGCATCAAGTCTGGAAAGATTGTGAGCCAAGCTGCCTTAAAAGCCATAACACAAGTGCTTCAAAATGGTTCTGGAAATATTGGAGGGAAGAAGAGAAGGGAGGATGTAGACACTATTGTATCAGCGCCTCGGACTTATGTCTAAGATAATTCTCCACAACACTATTTTCCTCCCCAAGCTCCACAATATTCTGTCCCATACTCTCCATATCCTGTTTTTAACGTACAACCAATTGCATCCCCTTCTTATCCACAATAGTGTGCACCACTTCCCCAGAATCATCCACCCCCCCCCCCCACAAGTTCATCAAAATACTGCTAAAATTCCTTTTCGTCCTAGACCACAATACAAGAAGGGAAATGGAGCTAAAGATGAGTTCACTCCTATTGGGGAGTCATATGCTAGCTTGATCCAAAAATTGAGAACATTGAATATTTTGAGTCTTATTGAAAGAAAGATGTTGAATCCTCCCCCCAAAAATCTAGATTATCCTCAACATTGCGCATATTGTTCTAATGCCCCAGGGCACAACATAGAGAAATGCTGGTATTTGAAAAGGGCCATTCAAGATTTGATCGATTCTAATCGAATTATAATTGAAAGTCCGAGTAGACCCAACATCAATCAAAATCCGCCGAGGCATACTGAAACAAACATGCTAGAAATTATGAAGGGTCGCGGCGAATTTACATCTTCGTATAAGCCAATCGTTAAGGTTGGAACTGGCATTGAGAAGTCAGCGAATGTTGTTGATTTGACAAAAGTGATGCCTTCAGAGGCGGAAAGTAGGTCAGAAAAGTTGAGCCCATCAAACGCACCCATCTTAACTGTAAAAGGAGCACTTGATGATGTTTGGGCAAGTCCGAGTGAGGCAAGATCATTTGTCCTAAAAAGGCTAAACAAGCCTATCTTGATCGTACAATGAGCCCATATTCCTCCTGTGATCATCAGGATAATATCCCAACTTCCAATGACTAACCCCAAAGCTATTCCTTGGAATTATGAGCCTACTGTGGTGACGTACAAGGGGAAAGAAGTCGATGAAGAAATAGATGAAGTAGGAGGAATAACCCGTTCAGGAAGATATTATGCCCCGATGGAAGTAAGGAAAACTAAAAATGACCAAATACAAATAAAGAGTCCAATCACTGAAGGAGAGGTATAGGAGTTCCTAAGGAAGATGAAACTATCAGTCTACTCCGTGGTGGAACAATTAAGAAAAACTCCAGCCCAAATCTCTTTGTTGTCTTTGCTAATACATTCTGATGAACATCGTAAGGCTGCAATGAAAAATTTTAAATGAAGCACATGTTCCTAGTGAAGTTACAGTGAGTCAGTTAGACAAGATTGCTGGGAGAATATTTGAGGTAAACCACATCACCTTTTCAGATGATGAACTACCCAAGGAAGGTACGGGATATAATCAAGGCCTCCACATCACTGTAAAGTGTGAGCTTTCATATGTCACTCGAGTTCTAATTGATGGAGGAGGCGGAGCAAATATTTGTCCTTTATCAACTCTACAGAAATTGAATGTTAGTGCTGAAAGGGTCCGACCCAACAATGTATGTGTTAGATGGGTCAAAAACAGATGTCATTGGTGAGATACAGCTCATACTAACCATAGGGCCTATGGATTTCACTGTGAATTTTCAAGTGCTGGATATCAATGCGTCCTACAATCTATTGTTGGGGAGACCATGGATGCACAGGGCTGGGGTAGTCCCCTCTACGTTGCATCAAATGATTAAGTTTGAATACGACCGACAAGAAGTGATTGTTCATGGTGAGGGGGATTTGTCAGTCTACAAAGACTCTTCCCTCCCTTTTATCAAGGAATATAATGAGAATGAGGCACTGGTTTATCAAGCTTTTAAGGTAGTGGTTGTTGAGCATGTCCTCGAGGGGAATGTCATTTCAAAACCACGATTGCCCATGGCGTCTGTGATGGTGGTAAATGAATTGCTGAAACATGGGTTTGAGCCAGGTAAAGGCTTGGGAATCTTCTTGCAAGGGAGATCTTATCCAGTGAGTCCACGAAAGAGCATTGGTACTTTTGTCTTAGGCTACCAACCCAGAGTCGAGGACAAAATGAAGGCAAAAAAGCAGAAGAGAGATGCATGGTCACTTACCAAGCCTATGCAACCGATCTACAAATCTTTCATCAAAGACCGCGCAACATAATCTTCTGAATCATCTTTTCCAGAGCCAGTGATTAAAGTAAACGAAGAAATAATCAACTATTTTCAAGATTTATTTATCGAGGTTGATATGGTGGAACTCGGAGAAGGCACTAGCGACACAGATGTGCAATTCATTGGTCTTGATTTCCAACTGAACAATTGGGAGGCCACTCCTCTCCCCGTTAAAGACGAGTCTTGGTAGTCTATCTTGTTCTTTTGTCATCCAATTCATGTAATTCGAATTTTATCTTGTCATTTTATGTCAAACTCTCTATTTTCCATTCAATTGGATGTAATTGCGTTTATATTTCAGTCTAATATATTTGTTCATTTTCTTTTATAAAGTTCTTTCTATGTTTCTAGTGATATGAAATGCATGCAGAATTTTTTGCCAGATCTTAATATCCAATCTAATCTTCGACCTAATCTTGAAATAATAAGTCAAAAAATTGAATATTATGAAGATGTAGTATTTGAAGAAGTAAGGAGGGATTTCAATCATTTTGAAAATAAGTCAAACCCAAACATGAGTGAAACTGAGACGATAAATTTGGGGGATCATGAAATTATTAAGGAGACTAAGATAAGCGTACATGTTCGACATCAAAAGTGGGATATAATCTAGGCTTTGTTTGATTACAAGGATATTTTTGCGTCGTCTTATGATGACATGCCTGGATTAAACACTGCCGTGGTTGTTCACAAGTTGCCGATTGATCCTAATTTTCCTCCGATAAAGCAAAAGTTGAGAAAGCTTAAAACCGACATGAGTGTAGTAATTAAAGAGGAGATCACAAAACAACTTGAGGCCAAAGTTATTTGAGTGGATCAATATCCTTCTTGGTTAGCCAACATAGTACCCGTCCCTAAGAAAGATGACAAAGTTCGAATGTTTCTTGATTATCGTGATTTGAACAAAGCAAGTCCAAAAGATGATTTTCCTTTAACTAACATCCATATTTTATTGGATAATTGTGCTAAAAATGAGGTTGCATCTTTTGTGGATTGCTATGCGGGTTACCATCAGATTATTTTGGATGACGAAGTGCAGAAAAAACATCTTTTATCACTCAATGGGGTACATATTGTTATCGGGTTATGCCTTTTGTGTTAAAAAATGCGGGGTCAACTTATATGAGAGTAATGACAACCATGTTTCATGATATGATGCACAAAGAAATCAAAGTTTATGTAGATGATGTTATCATTAAATCAAAAAAGCAGTCAAATCATGTGAAGACTTGAGAAGATTCTTCGAAAGGATTCGCAGGTATAATCTCAAGCTTAATCCTTCAAAATGTGTATTTGGAGTACCATCAAGGAAGATTTTGGGGTTTATAGTCAGCCGATGAGATATCGAGTTGGATCCTTCAAAAATAAAAGCCGTTCAAGAATTGTCACCTCCAAAGAACAAAACTGAGGTTATGATCCTTCTAAGAAGGTTAACCTACATCAGTAGATTCATTGCTCAACTCACAACAACTTGTGAGCCCATCTTTAAGTTGTTAAAAAAGAATGCCATAGTCGAGTGGACTGAAGAATGTCGAGAGGCTTTTGAAAGAATGAAGAATTACCTATCGAATCCCCCTGTGTTGGTTCCTCCCGAGCCGGGAAGACCTTTGATATTATATGTGTCAGTACTCGATAATTATTTTGGTTGTGTATTGGGTCACCATGATGACACTGGGAATAAAGAGTAGGTCATTTATTACCTCAGCAAGAAGTTTACCGTTTAGGAAGCGAAGTACACCCTTCTTGAAAGAACGTGTTGTGCCCTAACTTGGGTAGCACAGAAGTTGAAGCATTATCTTTCATCTTACACTACTTATCTCATTTCTCGTATGGATCCATTGAAATATATTTTTCAAAAGCCCATGCCCACAAGCAGGCTTGCGAAATGGCAAATATTGCTCACAGAGTTTGACATTATCTATGTAATGCGGACCGCAATGAAAGCTCAAGCATTGACAGATCATTTGGCAGAGAACCCTATTGATGATGAATATGAACCACTTAAAACCTATTTTACAGACGAAGACATATCTTGTATCAATGAAGTTATTCACGATAACAATCAAGGTTGGAAGTTATTCTTTGATGGTGCCTCTAACAAGAAAGAAGTTGGAATAGGAGATGTTCTTATGTATGAATCAGGGGAATATTACCCTATAACAACCCAAATTAGATTCTATTGTACTAATAATATGTTTGAGTATGAAGCGTGCATTTTGGTTTGAGGTTAGCTGCTGACATGGGCATCCAAGAACTGTTAGTGTTAGGAGACTCAGACTTGATAGTTCATCAAATTCAAGGAGAATGGGAAACTCGTGACCCAAAGCTCATACCATATCAACATTGTTTACAAGATTTTTGTCAACGATTCATGTCGATAATGTTTGGACACATTCCCAGAGTTCACAATGAGATTACAGATGCATTGGCAACTTTATCTTCGATTCTCCAACACCCTGATGACGCTCATATCGATCCTTTATACATATAAATTATTGATCAACATGCTTATTGCAACATGATTGAAGATGAATTTGACGGTAAGCCTTGGTTTCATGATATCAAAACATATCTTAAGTCTGGAGAATGTCCATCGGATGTAATTAGTAATAAAAAAAGAACTATTCAACGACTAGAAAGTGGGTTTTTCTTAAGCGGAGGCCTACTATACAAGAAGACACCCTATTTAGGTCTTATAAGGTGTGTAAATGCTCAAGAGGCTTCAACAATCATGATTGAAGTACACTCAGAAGTTTGTGGACCTCACATGAATGGATATGTTCTAGCAAAGAAGATACTTCGAGCAAGCTATTATTGGCTCACCATGGAGCGGAATTCCATACGATTTGTTCGTAAAAGTCATGAATGCCAAATACATGGTGATCTGATACATTCTCCTTCTTCTGAGTTGCATGCAATGTCTGCTCCATGGCCTTTCGTGGCATGGGGAATGGATGTGATTGGACCCATAGAACCAAAAGCCTCAAATGGTCATAGGTTCATCTTGGTGGCCATTGATTATTTTACAAAGTGGGTGGAAGCAGTAACTTTCAAGTAAGTGACCAAGAAGGTCGTGGTGGATTTCATTCATTTCAACATCATCTGTCGCTTTGGTATTCCAAAGGTGATTATTACTGATAGCGCTGCAAATCTCAACAGTCACTTAATGCAAGAGGTATGCCATCAATTTAAGATTGAGCATCGAAATTCGACTCCGTATCGCCCAAAGGCATACGGGGCTGTAGAAGCTGCTAACAAAAATATAAAAAAGATACTTCGTATGGTGCAAAGTACTCGACAATGGCATGAAAAGTTGCCTTTTGCTTTGTTGGGTTATCGCACTACAGTCCATACGTCAGTGGGCGCTACCCCATATTCACTGGTATACGAGACTGAGGCAGTTATACCTGTAGAGGTTGAGATCCCATCTTTACGAATTGTTGTGGAGGCTGAAATTGATGATGATGAGTGGCTCAAAACATGGTTAGAGCAATTAAGTTTGATTCATGAGAAGCGTCTGACATCGGTATGTCATGGAAAATTGTACCAGAAAAGAATGGCACGAGCATACAACAAAAAGGTGCGTCCCATACATTTCGTAGAGGGTCAATTAGTGTTGAGACACATTTTGCCACATCATGCCGAAACCAAAGGTAAATTTTCTCCAAATTGGAAAGGACCATTCATTGTAAAAAGGGTATTACCCAATGGTGCTCTTTACTTGGTAGATGTAGAAGGCAAAATGACAGAAATGGTCGTCAATGCTGATGACGTGAAAAGATATTATATATGATTTGATTTCTGGCATTAGAAACCCTTATGTTTGGGCTCGACATTTCAAAGGTTTATTCAATGGAAACTCTTGGTTATGTTGTTTCCTTGGATTTTTCAAAAAAAAAAAAAAAAAAAAAAAAAAAATAAAAACACAAAAAAAAAAACAAAAAAAAACAGATCGCCTGAACTACGTTCAACCTGATTCTTGTTTCGGCAAGATATGTAGGCAGCCCTAGTGTTGGGTTCGGTTCAACTAAATAAAAATCCAAAAATTCATATTGTAGTAAACTGGGGAAAAAGTCGTTTGTTTATTCATTTGGTCTTTCATCCCAAAGCTCAAAATCAACCCCATCATCTAAAGTCAATCAAAGAAATATTTTTGCATCAACCCTTGATATGCCCAGAGTAAGTTGGCTAAGGGTAGGTAAAGATCCTGAATGGGCATGATAAGGTGGATGTGAATTGAGAGAAATAAAAATGAGAGAGTCTGATTGGTGAAAACCCTAAGTGGTCGCCGTAAGGCGAAAATGAGTTGAGTATGAGAGAATCTTATTGGTGAGAATCCTGAATGGGCACCATAAGACAGATGTGAGTAGAGAGAAATAAAATGAGAGAGTCTTATTGGTGAAAACCCTAAGTGGGCACCGTAAGGTGAAAAGGAGTTGAATATGGAGAGTCTTATTGGTCAAAACCCTGACAAACACCATAAGGCGGACGTGAGCTGGAGGAATTAATATGATAGAGTTTTAGTGGCAAAAACCTTCGTGAATATCATAAAGTGAATAAGGGTTTAAAATTATTTATGGCTTCATTGAATGTTGGGATTCCACATCAAGATTGAATGATCAATAATGGTTGATCAATAGATTGGATAGACAAGTCTGGAAATCAATTCAAATTGCATGACATTATCAGTAGACTTGGCTCCCACACTCAGATAAGTTTTTCTTTCTTCTTCTTACTAAAAAGAGAGTCTTCATCGAATCTTTTCTTTTATTCTCGTGTAGTTCATAGTTTTCTTATACTTTTCGTCACTTTGTTTCATATTTATTTGAGTCGGGTCTGTGTTAAGAAACTAGGAAGGGATTTCAAGACTCGCTACCAAATCTCTAAATTGTACTAGGCGAAGCATCAGGCCAATGAGTTATAATCTGTCTTCAAGTATTGGATTCGAAAAGTCTATGATTTTATAAAGGCTAAACAATGAGTGTTGTGGAATAAAGGCATTGGATTTAGGTCCCAAAAAATAACCAAATTTGTATGAAAGTACAATCAATCAATAAGGAGTATTGACCGTTGGAAACAACTAAAGCGTCACAAGTGTTTGAGCCACCCTTGTCAAAAGATGGAACCACAAACCAACCACCACCTTTTTAAACTCACGAATTTTCTTTGTTGAAGCAGGGACACAAGTTGTTTCAAGATTAAAGATTCGATGAACCTAGATGTTCAACCTAGTCTACAACGAGCGAAATGGAAACCCTACAATAAAGATTTGTGGAACTCAATTATATGAAAATTGGCCAATATATATCAAAATAGCAATTACCTAAGAGGTTGAATATATTTTTTCTTGAACGTACTGCGAATAATGTTGATAACATTCACAGTGTTTTGTTGGTATTGTTAGTCTATTGAATGTTTTGTTAGCAGGGCCCTCCTGGATAATGGGATTAGCAGGACCCTCCTGGATAATGAGACTAGCAGGACCCTCCTGGATAAAGGGATTAGCAGGACCCTCCTGGATAATGGAACTAGCAGGACCCTCCTAGATAATGGGACTAGCAGGACCTTCCTGGATAATGGGATTAACAGGACCCTCCTGGATAATGGGATTAGCAGGACCCTCCTGGATAATGGGACTAATAGGATTCTCCTGGATAATGGGAATAACAGGACCCTCCTGGATAATGGGACTAGCAGGGCCCTCCTGGATAATGGGATTAGCAGGACCCTCCTGGATAATGGGACTAGCAGGACCCTCCTAGATAATGGGATTAGCAGGACCCTCCTAAATATTGGAACTAGCAGGACCCTCCTGTATAATGGGATTAGCAGTACCCTAGTGGATAATTGGATTAGCAGGACCCTCCTGGATAATGGGACTAGCAGGACCCTCCTGGATAATGAGATTAGCAGGACCCTCGTGGATAATGGGACTAGCACGACCCTCGTGGATAATGGGACTAGCAGGACCCTCCATGATAATGGGACTAGGAGGACCCTCCTGGATAATGGGATTAGTAGGACCCTCCTGAATAATGGGATTAGCAGGACCCTTCTGGATAATGGGACTAGAAGGACCCTCCTAATAATAGGATTAGCAGGACCCTCCTGGATAATGAGATTAGATTACTTTCTCCTAGGATAAACACTTCTTAGTCTAGATTTTTAGTTTTATTTTCTCCTAAAATAAACACTTCCTAGTCTGAGTTTATGTTTTATATTTATATTTACTAATAACTCACAAAAAAAAATTCCCAGTGAAAACTGGGGCAAAAAATTTGTTTAGTTTTTTTTTTTTTTTTTGATGGTTTTCATGTTTCTCCAAGCGAAACATGGATTTGAAATTCAAGAATAAAATTTGAACTCTTTTTCAAAATGATCAATCCATTGATGGGCAGAATCAACTTCTTCAATGCATGTAGCCTGAATTTCTCACATCTTTTACTAGTCAGTTTCCGATCACAAAAACATGCAGCCATTCAAGAGAATCTTCAAATTGTCATTTTGAAGAGTTTCAAAAGATCAGTCTAAGTGGCAAGTTCAGCCTCTAATGTAATTCAAGGTTAAGATACTCATCCAAAAATCAAGGTGATATCTTAAAGTCAAGATTCAAGTGAAGACTCGATAAAGCTGCATAGATATGAGCTTGTACATTTATTTTTCTTTTGACTATTAGCTTTCAATTGTTATGTAAGGATAAGAGTCGCGATCTGGAGCCTCGATAAAACCTCACTTACCTTCCAACTCATCGCCTAATCTCCTTGAACTACATGTGACCTGATTCCCTTACAACCCAGGATATGTAGGATGTCCAAAACCAAGACTTGGTCGCACAAATTTTGTCTTTCAAATAAGAGTTCGATCAAAACTTGTCACTTAGTCTACTTCTTTGTCTGAAAACTCTTTGTGTTTCTAGTAAAGAGGAGCAAACTGTAGACACATAATTTTTGACCGAAGTTAAGTTTTATACTCTTTCTAGAGCTTATATATATATATATATATATATATATATATATATATATATATATATATATATATATATATATATATATATATATATATATATATATATATATATATATATATATATATATATATATATATATATATATCTTTTGTAAATTTTGACTTTTATCTTATTTTCATTAAGTTTATTTAAAAGATTTAAAAACAAACACATAAATATAATTTTTTTTTTTAGATAAGTTTATTTTAATTGTTCAAAAAAAAAGACATAAAAAGTTATATATATATATATATATATATATTTATTTATATATATATATATATATATATATATATATATATATATAATGCCAAGAATTCACAAATAAATATAGTAAACTTAAATTCAATAATTTCAACATCTTTTTTGTTAGGTAAATCCGAAAAAATGAGTAATTGATGAATAGAAAATAGGAAAAAGATGGATTAAATATAAAATTAATGTAAAAAATTCATAAACAAATATAATAACAATAAATTCAAAAATTATAACAGTTTTGTAATTTTTATTTTTGTTTGGTTAATCCCACAAATGGATAATTCATGAATTATAATAGGAAAAATATGAAAACTATAAAATTAACGCCCAAAATTAACAAATAAATATAGTAACCTTAATTTCATCAATTTCAACAATTTTTATTAATTTTTATTTTGGTTTGGTAAATCTCGAAAAAGGGTAATTCATAAATAAAAAAAAAGAAAAAATATGAAAATAAAATATAATTTTGATGACAAAAATTGACAAATAAATATAGTAACCTTAAATTAAAAAATTTTAACAATTTTTTTATTTTTCATTTTTGTGCGCTAAATCCCGGAAATTGGTTAATTCATGAATAAAAAATAGGAAAAATATTAACAAAATATAAAATTAACGCCGAAAATTCAAAAATATTTGTAGTAATATTAATTTCAACAATTTTTTAGATTTGTATTTTTGTTTGTTAAATCTCAAAAATGGGTAATTAATTAATAAAAATAAAAATTATGAAAAAATTATAAAATTTATGCCTAAAATTCACAAATAAATATAGTAACATAAAATTCAACAATTTCAACAACTCTATTTTTTAAAATGTGTTGTGAAAAATAAAAAACCGTAAAACTAAATTTTAAAAAATAATTAAAAGTCGGAAAAATATAAAAATGCTTGCAAAATACTTCTAAACATGTGAAACCAAATGATAGAGTACATATGTGTACAAATAAATGATGTTTCAATATCGGACGAACCGTAAACATAATAAAATTGGTATGAGTGAACCACGTGAGGCAGAATCGTTAATAATAGATGATAAAAAATAGATGATTATTTTGTAATACCAGAAGGAAATTTCAAATTCTTTTGTTCAATAAATCCCGAAAATGGGGAATTCCTTAATAAAAAATAGAAAAATATATAAAAAAAATAATGCGAAAAAGTCACAAATAAGTATAGTAACCTTAAATTCAACAATTTCAAAAATTATTTTAAAATTATTATTTTTGTTCAGTAAATCCCGAGAATAGGTAATTCATGAATAAATAATAGGAAAAATATTTAAGAAATATAAAATTAATGCCAAAATTTTTAAAATAAATATAGTAACCTTAAATTCAACAATTTTTTTAAATTTTTATTTTTGTTTGCTGGATCCCGAAAATGGGTAATTCATTAATTAAAAAAATGAAAAAATAAAATTAACGCCAAAAATTAACAAATAAATGTACTAATGTTAAGTTCAAAAATCTCAAAAAAAAAATTTAATTTTTCTTTTGTTCGGTAAATCGCGAAAATGGGTAATTAATTAATAAAAAATATGAAAAAATTACAAAATTAACGTTAAAAATTCACAAATAAATATAATATCCTTGAATTCAATAATTTTATAAATTTTAATTTTTAAAATGTGACGTAAAAAATAAAAAATGGTAAAAATCATTTTTAAAAATTAATAAAAGTTGGAAAAATATGAAAATGCTCGAAAGTACTTCTAAACATGTGAAAATAATCATAGAGTACATATTTGAACAAATAAAATATGTTCGATATCGTACAAATCGTAAATGTAATAAAATTGGTACAAATGAACCATGTGAAATGGAAACGTTGAGAATAGAGGATGGAAAATAGATGAATCTCTTATTATGAAAGAAGGGTATTTCTCACTCTTTGGATTTTGTACGGCATGGACATCCGCATATTTTCAATTAGACCTCGATCGATATCGCCGCATGCGACGTCCCTCTCTAACAAATGAAAGCCACAGACGATGCGGGTAGGCACGTCTAATGTCGACTAACCGAAGTGTGCAGGACACAGGCGATGCGTCTAGGCCATATTAGGCGTCAACATACCAATGTTTAAAGGCTATGAACGATGCTAGTAGGCCACATCCGACGTCAGCAGACCAATGTATGCAGGATGAGGACGATGCTGGTAGGCCACGTCCGACGTTGGCTGACCGATTTGTGCAGGCTACAAAGGATTGGTGCAATCCACATCCGTGTTTACTGCCCGTTTTGTGCAAGTCAAAGGCGATGCAGAAAGGCCACATCCGACGTCGGTTGGCCATTCTATGTAGGACAAAGGTGAAGCAGGAAGGCCATGTTCGACGTTGGTTGACCATTGTGTGAAAGCCAAAGGCGATGCTCGAAGGTCACGCCCAACATCGGCTGACTGTTGTGCAGGCCAAAGTTAATGGGGGCAAGCAACGCCTGATGTCGCATGGCCATTTTTTGCAAGCCAAGGGCGATGCGCAGAGTCCACGCCCAACGACGGCTGAGCAATGTGTGCAGGTCTTGGCTGATGCTGCATTTCATTCGCCAACATTGCTTGCCAAATGCGCACATGACATGTTAGATGTGTGAAGACTTTGGATGATGCAGCCTGCTGTTGGCCGACATCACCTAGATGATGCATGCTGATGATGATCGATTTCGCCAAGTCAATGGGCACACGCCACGACTAATGCATATAGGTATTGGCATATGCTGCCTGTTGTTGGCCAACTTCACTTGCCCGATGTGTACAGGCTAAGGACGATATTGTATGGCTATGTCAAACATCGGCTGACCATATTATGCAGGCCAAAGGCGATGTGGGAAGACAATGCCCGTTGTTGGCTGACTGTTGTGTGTAGGCCAAAGGCGATGCAGGAAGGCCACTCTAGGCGATGGCAGAGTGATGTGCACAAGCCACGGTAAATACAGGCAGTCAACGGACGACGTCGACTTAATATTGTGAAGGCTAGAGCCAATGCTGTCACCCCACATCCAATGTTGGTTGGACGCTTTGTGCAGGATAAGGGCGATCTCGGAAGGCCAAACCTGATGACAACTGAGTGATGTGCACGGCTACGACCGATGCAGCGAGTCCACACATGACGTTGTCTAAACAATGTAGACAAGCCACGTCCGCAACGACCAATGTCGCCTGGCCGATGCCACTTTTCGTTGGCTGAAGTCGCTTGCCTTAAGCACACATTGATGCTGCCTGCCGATGTTTCCCTGTCGATGTGCACACGCCACGGCTGATGCTTGCAGGCCTTGGCTGATATTGTCTACCATTGGCCAATGTCACTCGCCTGAAGCGCACAAGCCATGGCTAATGCTGCCTGATGTTGGACGATGCAAATGTCGCCCAGCCGATGCACATACGCCACGAACGATGTGTGCAGGCCTCTGCTGATGCTGCATTTCATTGGTCAATGTTGCTTTCCATATGCGCACATTCCATGTTTGATGCGAAGACCTTGGTTGATGCAGCCTACTATTGGCTGACATTGCCTGGTCGATGCATGCAAGTCACGACCGATGTTGCTCAATAGATACGCACATGTCATGGCTGATGCGTGTAAGCCTTTGTTGATGTTGTCTGCCATTCGTCGATGTATCCTGGATGATGTATGTAGGTACTTGTCGGAAATCGCTAGTAGGGTTGCTCTCACCAAGAAAGGTCAACGTTGCTTTCCTGATGCACACATGCCTTGTTAGATGTGTGAAGACTTTGGCTGATGCATCCTGCCGTTGGCTGAAATCGTCTAGACGATCAATGAAGGTCACGACCGATGTCACCCAGTCGATGCGCACACGCCATGGATGATGTGTGCAGGCCTTGGCTGATGCTGTCTTCCATTAGTCGATGTATCCTGGATGATACGCGCTGGCAATGATCGATGTCGGTGAGTTAATACGCACAAACCACGGCTGGTGCATGAAGGCCTTGGTTGTTGCTTTCATCCATTGGCCGGTGTCTCTTGGCCAATGTGCGCAGGCCACAACCGATGTCGCCTAGCCAATGCGCTCATACCACGGCTGAAGTTGCACAACCGATGTGCACACGACATGGCTGATGTGTGCAGCCTTGGATGATGTTGTATGTCGTTGGCCAACGTCGCTTGACCGATGCGCACATGCCACGTTCATGAATGCAGGCCTTGTCTTATGCCGCATTTTATTATCCGGCGTCGCTTGCAAGCTATGCATATTCCACGTATGTGCGTGCATTATTTGGATGAAGTCGCATGTCGTTGGCTGACGTCGCTTTCTACATGCTCACATGCCACAACAGATGCATGGAGGCCTTGGGTGATTCTGCATGCCATTGACCGACATCTGTAGACTGATGTGTGTAGGCTATGGACGATGGTGGCAGGCCACGTTCGACGTTGGCAGACCGGTGTGTGCAGGCCACGAACGATGCTGGTAGGCCACATTTGACGTCAGTAAACCTGTCCAAACTACGGATAATGTTGTCAGTCCATGTTCGACGTTGGCAGACTGATGTGTGCAAGCTGCGAACAATGCTGGCAACCCACGTCCGACGTCAGCTGACCGTTTTGTGAAGGCCAAAGGCAATGGGGGCAGACCACGTAGTGTGTAGCACAAAGGTGATGCGGGCAGGCCACGTCCGACGTCGTTTAACCATTGTTTGCAGGCCAAAAGCCATGCAGGCAGGCAATGCCCGACGTCGGTTGACCTTTATGTTCAGGCCAAGGGGAATACAAGCAGTCCTCGCTCAAAATGACTGAATGATGAGCACAAGCTACAACCGATATAGTCAACGACCAATGTCGGCTGAGTGATGTGCACAAGCCACGACCGATAAAGGCCGTGTGTGAGCAATGTCTCTTTGCGGATGCCGCTTGCCGTTGGGCGACATCATTTGCTTAAAGCGTAGAAACCTTGGTTAATGTTGCATGTCGTTGGGTGACACTGATATCCCCTAGCCTATGCTCACACGCCATGGCTCATGCGTGCAGGCCTTGGATGATGATGCCTGTCGTTGGCCAACATTGCTTTCCCGATGCGCACTGGCTAAGGACGATGCTTGGCCTACTTGGAACTCTTGATTTCTAGGCGCGAATTTTGACTTAGAGAGTGGACATCATTTTTCTAGAGATTCATAATGAACACGTACAACCCAATTGTGCATGTTCTAAGGTACAAACACACATTATCTTCCACAAATAACTTTTTTATATATATAAAAAATTGTTTTCAACTGTATATTTTTTTTATTTTTTCGGGTAATCCCGAAAATGAGTAATTGATTAATAAAACATAGGACAAATATGAAAAATATGAAATTAACGCCAAAAATTGACAAACAAATATTATAACCTTAAATTTAATAATTTCAACAATTTATTTTATTTTTTTATTTTAATTCGATAAATCTCTAAAATGAGTAATTGATTAATAACAAATATGAATAAAATATAAAATAAACACCGAAAATTCATGAATAAATCTAATTACCTTAAATTCAAAAATTTCAACAATTTTTTTAATTTTTTATTTTGTTTGGTAGATTTTAAAAATGGTTAATTCATGAGTAAAATATAGGAAAATAAGAAAAAATATAAAATTAATGCCAAAATTCACAAATAAATATAGTAACCTTAATTCATCAATTTCAGTTATTTTTATTTTTGTTTGGTAAATCATGAAAATGGGTAATTTATTATTTAAAAGGGAAAAATATGAAGAAAAAAAATATAATTTTAACTCCCAAAATTCAAAAATAAATATAGTAGCCTTAAATTGAACAATTTATTTTAATTTTAATTTTTGTTCGGTACATCTCAAAATGAAATATTAATAAATCAAAAAAAGGAAAATATGAAAATAAATTAAAAAATTAACGCCAATAATTCATAAATTAATATATTAACCTTAATTTCAACAATTTCAACACTTCTTTTAATTTTTATTTTTGCTCGCTAAATTCCGAAAATGGGTAATTGATTAATAAAAAATAAGAAAAAAATTATAAAATTAACGCCAAAATTTCACAAATAAATATAGTAAACTTAAATTCAATAATTTAATAAATTTAAATTTCTAAAATGTGATGTAAAAAATAATAAACCGCAAAAATAAATTTGTAAAAACTAATACAAGTCAGAAAATATGAAAATGCTCGAAAGTACTTCTAAATACCTGAAATAATCGTAGAGTACACATTTGTACAAATAAAAAATGTTTCGATATCGTACAAATCGTAAACATAATGAAATTGGTACAAATGAGCCACATATGATAGTTGCAGGCTACGTCCGACGCCGGCTGATAGTTGTGTGCAGGCCAAAGGCGATACGGGCAGGCCACGTCAAATGTTGGCTGACCATGTGTGCACGCCAAAGGCAACGCATGAAGTCCACGACCGATGTTGGTTGACCACTGTGTGCAAGCCAAAGTCGATGCTGGAAAGCCACGCTGACGTCGAGTGACTATTGTGCAGGCTAATGGCGATTGGACAGGCAACGCCCGATGTTGCCTGGACTTTTTTGCAGGCCAAGTGCGATGCGGGTAGTCCACGCCCGACAACGACTGATCGATTTGCTCAAGGCACGGCCAATGCACGCAATCCACAGCCAACGTCGGCTGAGCAATGAGCAGGTTATGGCCAATGCGGGCAGCCTACGTTCGATATCGACGGACCTTGGTGTGCAAGCAAAGGGCAATGATGGATGCCAAGCATGACAACCTCTAAGTGATGTGAAGAGGCCACGACTGATGCAGTCGATCCACGTTCGATGCTGGTAGAACGATGTGCACAGGCCACGACCAATGTCGCCTGGCTGATTCCGCTTTTTAGTTGTCGATGTAGCTTGTCCGGAGAACACAAGCCTAGGCAGATGTTGCATGTTGTTAAACTACGTCGATGTCACTTTGCCGATGAGTAGATGCCTCGACTTATGCGTGTAGGCCTTGGCTGATGGTGCATGTCATTGTCTAACGTCGCTCGCCCGAAATACACATACATTGGCTAGTATTGCCTGACGTTGGCCGATGCAAATGTCACCCAGCCGATGCACACTCTCCACGACTGATGCGTGCAAGCCTTGGATGATGCTGCATTCCTTTGGGCAATATCGGTATCCAGATGCGAACATGCCATGTCAGATGCGTGCAAGCCTTGGCTGATGATGCCTGTCTTTGGCCGACATCGCTTGCCTGAAGCGCACAAGCCTTGGATGATGGTGCTTGTTGTTGGCCAACGTCGATGTCGCCCAGGCAATGCACACACACCGCGAGTTATGTGTGCATGCCTTTGATGATGATGCATACCTTGGATGATGCAACATGTCATTGTTCGACTTCACTTGCCATGCGCTCAAACCACGTCAGATGTGTGAAGACGTTGGCTAATGCTACTTGTCGTTGGATGGTGTTTCTTGGACAAAGTATGCAGGGCATGACCCATGTCGCCAAGTCGATACACACATGACATAATTTATGCGTGCAAACCTTGGATGATGTTGCATGTCGTTGGCCGACATTGCTTGGTAGATGCGCACATGCCATGTCTGTGCATGCAGGCATTGACTAATGTCGCATACCATTAGCTGACATTTCTTTCCAGATATGCACATTCCACGTCTATGCATGTGAGCCTTGGCTATAGCCGCATGCCAATGCAAACGTTGCTTGCCAGATGCGCACATGCCACGTAACATGCGTGCATGCCTTGGATGATGCTGCCTATTGTTGGCCAATATATGATGCGTGCAGGCTATGAACCAATGTCGCCCTGTCGATGCGCACACGCCATAGCTGATGCATGCAGGCCTTAGAAGATAATTCCTATCATTGGGTCTGGGTGATGCGCATAATCTACGACTGATGTCGCTGAATCGATGCACACATGCCAAGACTTACGCGTGCAGGCCTTGGCTGTTGCTGCCTGTCGTTCACCGATGTGCGCTGGCCACAGTCGATGTTTCCTGGCCTATGTGCTCAGACCACGACTGAAGTCTCCCAGTCGATGTGCAAACAACACAACTGATGTGTGCGGGCCTTGGCTGATGCTGCATTCAGCTAGCCGACGTCGCATGCCAGATGTGCACATTCCACGTCCGTTCATGTAGGCCTTGGTTCATGCCGCATGCCATTGGCCGACGTCTCTTTCCAGATATGCACATTCCATGTCCATGTGTGCAGGCCTTGGCTGAAGCTGCATGCCATTGGCCGACGTCGCTTGCCAGATGCGCACATGCCATACCAGATGGTGCAGGCCTTGGCAGATACTGCATGTTGTTGGCCGACATCTGCAGAACAATGTGTGCAGGCTACAAAAGATGTTAGCAGGCCACATCCGACGTCGTCAAACCGATATATGAAGGATACAAACGATGCTGGAAATCCACGTTTGATGTCGGTAGAACGACGTGTGCACGTTACGAACGATATTGTCAGTCAACATTCGACGTCGACAGACCGATGTGTGTAGGCTACGGAGGATGCTGGCAGTCCATGTCTGATGTAAACTAGCCTTTTTGTGCAGGACAAAGGTAATGCAGGCAGACCACGTCTAACGTCGGCTGACCATAGTGTGAAAGCAACGCCCGACGTGGGTTTACCATTGTGTGCAGGCCAAAGGCGAGTTGCAATGCGATGCACGCCCGACGTCGACTGACTGTTGTGTGCAGGCCAAGGGCGATTCGGGCAGTCCATGCCTGAAAATGACTAAACGATGTGCACAAGCCATGGCTGATGCGGGCCGTCCATGATCGACATCGGCTGAGCGATGTGCACTGACCATGACCGATGCGGGCGGACCACGAACAATGTCGTTTGGCCGATGCCGTTTGCTGTGTGCTGGCATTTCTTGCCCGAAGCGCACATGCCTTGACTTATTCTACCTGCCATTTTCCAACGCTGATGTCACCCAGTGGATGCGCACACGCCATGCGTCATGCGTGCAGTCCTTGGTTGATTCTACATGTCGTTGGTCGACGTTGCTTGCCCAATGCGCACTGGATACAGATGATGTTATTTGTTGTTGGCTAACATTGATGTCCCTTGATAAATGTACATATGCCACGTCTTATGCGTGCATACGTTGGTTGATGCTGCCTACAATTAGCCGATGTCACTTGCTAGATGCACACATTCCACGTTTGATGCGTTTAGGCCATGGTTGACGCCACGTGTAGTTGGCCGACGTCTCTTGCCAGATGCCCACATGCCACGTTTGATGTGTGGCCCACTTGGAGTTCTTGATTCTGTGTCACGGATTCTGACTTAGAGGAGTAGACATCGTTTTTTCGAAAGATTCATAACGAACAAGTACAACCCAAAGATGCACGTTTTAAGGTACAAACACACATTAGCTTCCATAAATAACTTTTTTTATATATATAAAAAAATAGTTTTCAACAATTTCTTTATTTTTCTCTTTTTTCGGTTAATCCAGAAAATGAGTAATGAATTCATAAAACATAACTTGAATTGTTATCTTAAATTCAACAATTTCATTAATTTTTTTAATTTTATATATGTTTGATATATCTCAAAAATGAGTAATAGATGAATAAAAATAGGGAAAATATGAAGGAAAAAAAAAACGCCAAAAAATCACAAATAAATATAGTCATCTTAAATTCAACAATTTTATTACTTTTTTTAATTTATATATTTGTTCGATAAATCTCGAAAATGAGTAATTGATGAATAAAAATAGGAAAAATATGAAACAATAACACCAAAAATTCACAAATAAATATAGTAACCTTAAATTCAACAATTTAATTATTTTTTTAAATTTTTATTATTGTTCGTTAAATCCCAAAAGTAGGTAATTCAAGAATAAAAAATAGGAAAACTATGAAAAAAACATATAACTAACACCAAAAATTAGCAAATAAATATAGTAACCTTAAATTATCAATTTCAACAATTTGTTTAATTTTTATTTTGTTCAGTAAATCCCAAAAATGGGGAATTCCTTAATAAAAAATAGGGAAAATATAAAAAAATTAAAATTAATGCTAAAAAGTCACAAATAAATATAGTAACTTTAAATTCAATAATTTCAACAATTTTTTTAAAAATTATTATTTTTGTTCAGTAAATCCTGAGAATAGGTAATTCATGAATAAATAATAGGAAAAGTATTTAAGAAATATAAAATTAATGCCAAAAATTTTAAATTAAATATAGTAACCTTAAATTCAACAATTTTTTTAAAATTTTATTTTTGTTTACTGGATCCCGAAAATGGGTAATTCACTAATTAAAAAATGAAAAAATAAAATTAACGCCAAAAATTAACAAATAAATGTAGTAATATTAAACTCAAAAATCTCAATAATTTTTTTAATTTTTCTTTTGTTAAGTAAATCCCGAAAATGGGTAATTAATTAATAAAAAATATGAAAATATTATAAAGTTAACGCCAAAAATTCTCAAATAAATATAGTAACCTTGAATTCAATAATTTATGTAAATTTTAATATTTATAATGTGAAGTAAAAAATAAAAAATGGTAAAAATAATTTTTAAAAATTAATAAAAGTCGAAAAAATATAAAAATGCTCAAAAGTACTTCTAAACATGTGAAAATAATCGTAGAGTACTTTTGAACAAATAAAATATGTTTCGATATCGTAAAAATCATATATGTAAATAAATTGGTAAAAATGAACCATGCGAAATGGAAACGTTGAGAATAGAGGATGGAAAATAGATGAATCTGTTATCATGCAAGAAAGGCGTTTCTCACTCTTTGGATTTTTTTGGCATGGAAATCTACATGTTGTCTATTAGACCTCGATCAATGTCGCCACATGCGACATCGCTCGTCTAACAAATGCAAGCCACAAACGATGCAGGTAGGCACGTCCGATGTAGACTAACCGAAGTGTGCATGCCACAGGTTATTTGCCAGGCCAGTTCAGGCGTCAAAAGACCGATGTGTGAAGGCTATGGACGATGCTGGTAGAACACGTACGACGTCAGCAGACCAATGTGTGCAGGATACGGACAATGCTGGTAGGCCACGTTCGACGTTGGCTGACCGATGCGTGAAGGCTACTAAGGATATATGCAATCCACATCCGACGTAGTTGCCCGTTGTGTGCAAGCCAAAGGCGATGCGGGCAGTCCACATCCGATGTCAGATGGCCATTCTATGTAGGATAAAGGTGAAGAATGAATGCCACGTCCGACGTTGGTTGACCATTTTGTGCAAACCAAAGGCGATGCTCGAAGGCCACGCCCGACATCGGCTGACCGTTGTGGAGGCCAAAGGTGATGGGGTCAGGGAACACCTGATGTCGCATGACCATTTTTCCCCAGGCCAAGAGCGATGCACAGAGTCCACGCCCGACGACTGTAACAACCCTAAAAATGGATATGCTAAGTAATGCTTAATGTGTCTAGAATGCCTACGATTAGACTGGGTTCACACTGATTGATGCGCGTAGAACCAAACCTCTGAACCCTTGCTACAGCCAAGACAACTAACTTGGGGAGTTAGTTGAGCTTGGAAAGGTTGGGTCCAACCATGTAGGGCTCTCGAATACGAAGATTTACTCGAATGAGTCTTTACCGGACTTAAAAAGGGAAAATCATAGTTTTTGAGGGTATAGGGGTAAAATGGTATTTTTCCTGGCTAAAGGTAGTATAGTAATTACCCTAAATATATAATTAATTATTTAATTAATAAGGTGGAGGGGCAATTTGGGGAGAGAGGGCCGAAAATTGGCTCTTGAAGTGAAGTCTTGCTCCACCCGGGTTCGAACCTAGGCGGAAGCAATGAATTAAATTTGTTATTAATTTAAGTTGGTAAATTAATGTAATTAATTTATATTTATACTTTATTAGCTGATTTAAAATAAAAGGAAATCAGATTTTTAATAATTAAATAAAACCTTATTTGACTAAGTCCTAAACTAGACTCCTAAGCCTAAGCTAACACTCTCCTCTCACGCTCATCTCTCTCTCACGTCTCTATCACTCTCACTCACGATTCTCTCTGCCAAATAACTTTAAAAAAAATAGTAGGTAAACCAAAGTTCTTCACACTTGAAAAACTCACAACGAAAATATAAGAAAACAAACGAAATCAATCACGTAGACAAAGAGAAGTTTGTCCGTCGAGTTGGTGTTGACATTGAGGGGATTTGGACGTGATCTTTGGAGAAGTATTTGGGCAGCAAGTCGAGGTTTGAACTTAGAAAAGGTATGGGTTCTCTTCTCTCTTGGTCCCTTTCCCAAGAGAGCCCTAAGGTTCAGACGAATCTATTCCAAAAACTAGGATTGTTCCCCGTTGCATGTCCCTGTCACTACCTCCCATTGAATCATAGGTTGGTTATGTTTGCTGGTAGAAAACTAGGGATGAAACTTGTTTTCGTGATGATTACGTGTTTATATGTATGTTCAGAATTATGTGACTTATGTTGATGTTCTCCCAAAAATGTAACTACGTATGTTTGTGTGTGTTGCCGTGGCTATTGTTCATGGTTTAGGACTTGAAATGGCATGATAGTTCTTTATATTTCATGTACACATGTTTATGTAAATCGTGATGCTCATATGAGTTGAAATGTGGCTGATTTTGAGTGATAGTCTCTTGGCTAAACGAATCCATGAAAAATGCACCTAAGAACATATTAAATGATCTACGAATTACCCTATGAATTTATGTGTAAATGTTGATGATAGTATGCTGAAAAATTTCAAAAAAAATTCCAGATTTAAGTAACGAATTTCGGTCAAGTTAAGAGGTTTCAAAATGTTGTGAAAAATGAATTAAAACTAGTGAGGTAATGGAGGATTGAACCTGTGACCTCACCATGTTAAAAACCATGAAAATAAAGAAGTAAAAAGGAATGTGGTGAATGGGATTCGAACCATGGTCTAGGCAGTAAAGGAGAGTAAAATAAATGAAAATAAAAGAATGTGAGGCGTGGGAATTGAACCCACGATCTCTAGGCAGTAAAGGACAGTGAAAGAAAATGAAAATAAAAGAAATGTGAGGCGTGAGAATTGAACCTAAAACCTCTAGGCAGTAAAGGACAGTGAAAGAAAAAGAAAATAAAATAAATGTGAGGCGTGGGAATTGAACCCAAGACCTCTAGGCAGTAAAGGAGAACTAAAAGAAAAATAAAGAGAGGCTGTGGGGGTTCGATCCCCCAACCTCATGGTCAACGCAAAATAGTCAAGGAAAATTAAATAAAAAAATAAAAGGGGCTGTGGGGGTTAGAACCCACAACCCCTCGGCCAAGGGAGAGAGAGTTTAAAGAAAAGAAATTAAAAGAAAATGAGGTTGTGGGGGTTCGATCCCACATCCTCTCAATCCCATTGAGCGAAAAATGAACAGAAAAACTAAGGGAAAAATAAAATGAAGGTGTTGGGGCTCGATCTTGGGTCCCCAAGCCGTGTGGACGAAAATAAAATAAAAGAAAAATGTAAGTGTTGTCCAAGGTTTTCGAAATTGGGTTCCCTTGCCCAAATTCCGTATTGATACATAAGTCGTACGTGAATTAAATGTTCAAGAATAATGCCGCCTACATAGATCGAAATCGAGATCTTGGCATACATACAAAATGCATAAGTCTTGTACCACATAATCTTAGGAAAATATGAATCACTTAAAAGAACTATGAATGAAGCCTCATGGCTTGTATGTGTAGACCCATAAGTCTAACATACGTTTTAAAAAAAGTGAGCCTAAGATCTGTGTAATGAAATGATGTAAACCTAGAAGGGTTAAGTACGAGTGTAAAACACACTAAATGGCCAAGTGCATTGGCATACGATGAAATGAATATTATGTAATCAAATGATGAAACCCTAGAAGGGTTAAGTAAGAGTGTGAAACACACAAATGGCCAAGTGCATTGGCATATTATGAAAGGAACATTCACGTAAAATGGGATGAGTAATTATGAAGAGCAAATGTGCTAATGTTAATGAATGTGGTGACAACATGATAAGAGGCTAATGTGAAATGATGAGAGCAATCTCAAATGAGCCTAAGTAAATGTTACCAAAACGTACTCACCTATGAGAGTGTAAAGTTAATGAAGAGACCAGTCTCTATGAACACTCTAATGAAAGTATTGAGAATAATGTATACTTAATACTAATGATGAGATGAGAAATCATCTATTGAGCTATGATGTCCTCATACTAGAAGCCAGCTTCCATGACGTATGAGTTGAATGAAATAGAACTTTATACTGAGCACCGATAGACTAGTTATGAGCGGTGATGCCTTCTTTGGGGAAGGGCGGAGGTTCACGTAACTCTCATTAGATGAGACTGTCCGGCATGCCGGGTATGAGTCTCCTTATATCTCTTAGTGTTCGAACCTATACTGCCAATATAGGGATCTAGCGGGGTTCAATTCCCATGTACGCTAGCATGTTTTGGATCACTTTGGCCGGTGATTCCATCTCTTTTTGGTGTGGGTGAGACACTGGATTTCATGATGCTCACATGATCTATGTCGGTTAAAGTTAAAGTTCCCAATGAATGAATGAGGCCAGCCTCAAATGATGCACATAATGAAATGAACGATACCAAAGGTGTTAGGATAGGATAATCAAGAGGTGAGCTAGACTCAAGTAATGACACTAGGTTATTCTTGATCATTGCACAGCAAACCCGATGAGAGTCTTAAACTACATCCTAGGTATAACTGGTGTTTACACTAGCTTATGAATGAACGAAATGAAGTACGTATGAATTAATGAAGCAGACTCTGTGTTTGTTAAAGAAGGCTCCCTAGTTGAGGTCCCTTATGTTGAGCCCTCATTTTGGGAAGTCTTGATGTTAAGTCCATGATTCCAAGGTCTCATGGCATATGAATGAATGATATGAAAGATGTTATGTGCTATATGTAATATGATATGTGCTATGTGTAAGATGTTATGAGCTGTGTGCAATATGATAATTATGATGATGCATGTTACTCTCATGGCATGACTTTCCTAATCCAAATTTGGAAAGCTCACTGACTTTTCTAATTCAAATTTGGAAAGCTCACTGACTTTCCTAATCCAAATATGGAAAGCTCACTGACTTTTCTAATCCAAATTTGGAAAGCTCATTAACTTTCCTAATCCCAATTTGGCAAGTCCACTAACTTGACTTTCCATAATCATGTTGTTAGGAAAGAGCTATTCTTACTCATGCATGTCCTTGGTGTGTGCTTGCATATACCAATACTTAGTACAAGTGTGTACTAATCCCATACAACTCTATATTTTTAGGTGCAGGCACAGGTGGACGCTAGAGCTTACAGGTTGACATTGTAGCTATCTGGACGTGGAGCTTTCATCCGGACTTGGTAGGCCCTCATGCTTTTGAGGATGTCTACCGTTACTATCTAGGTTAGATATAGGCTTTAGCTAGTGGAGTATGTTCTACTAGTGTTTCTTTCCGTTTTTATTTCAGACATTTTATTGGTGACATTTTGGCAATTATACATTTAATACAGCATTGAACTATTTCTTTTAGTTGATAATCTTAATGTTAGATGGTTGATTGTGAACATTATGAATGTAAGTAGAATGACCTTTATGCATGATAAGAAATAAAAAGTTTCAAATTTTATGCTAAAATTAACCAATATGAAGTAAGAATGACGTAAGTAGGCTTGTCTACGACCTCTGAGAGTTCAACGATGCCGGTCTCGTCTGCGGTCTAGATTCCGGTCGTGACAAAGTTGGTATCAGAGCACTAGGTTAAATTTCGACAATAACAAGTTCACATCAACCACATTGAGTAGTTTCTAAGTCATGGTAGTGAAGTGCACCACTATCCTGAATTAGAGACTGCATGATGCGTAGAAAAATTTCCCTTCTTCTGATCTTATCGTGATTTTCCTAATGTCTGATTTCTTGGTGTTATGAGCGTGTCTAACATCAATCTTTGTTGTTTTCAGAGAATGAATACTAGGAGAACCATTGGTCAGAGGAGAGGAGGTACAACTGCTGGGGACAATCAGGTTCCACCCCAGGCTCCAGCTGAAGGAGTGGCTATGCCGGTTAACCCAGCTGGGTTGACTGATGTGGAGGTGCGGGCATCTCTGGCCCAGATGGTACATGCCATCACGATGCAGGTCCAGGCCATGACCGCCCAGGTCAACCGGCAGAATGTTTAGAGGGAGAAACCACCGGTTCGTAGCATGGATGACATGCTGAGAGACTTCACGAGGATAAATCCTCCTATTTTCACAGGGTCTAAGACTTTAGAGGACCCCCAGGAGTTTATGGACGAGGTGCATAAGATTTTGGTGGCTATGGGGGCCACAGACACTGAGAAAGCAGAGTTGGCTTCCTATCAACTCAAGGATGTTGCACAGACTTGGTGCAAGATGTGGCAAGATAGCCGATCGTTGGGCAGAGTTTCGGTCACTTGGGAGTTGTTTAAGACAGCCTTCCTGGAGAGATTTTTTCCCAGGGAGATGATGGAGGCAAAGGTTGAGGAGTTTATCAACCTTAAGCAGGGATCAATGACAGTCAGGGAGTATTCCATGAAGTTTGTTAAACTATCCAAGTATGCTACTTTCCTTTGTATCTAATAGCAAGGATGAGATGAGTACTGAAGTTTGTTAAACTATCCAGGTATGCTACTTCCCTTGTATCTAACAGCATGGATTAGATGAGCAGGTTTCTCACAGGAATCAACGGAGATCTGGAGGAGGAGTGTCGGTCTGCGATGCTCCATGATAACATGGACCTCTCCAGGTTGATGGTGCATGTACAACAGGTAGAGGACAGCCGCAAAAAGAGGGGCGTTCGTGATGCTAGGAGGCCTAAGCCTCAAGATCAGGAAGGTCCCAGCCATGGAGGCCACAGAAACAATTTTGGCGTCCGTTAGCAGTCCAGGTTTAAGAAGGGACTCTCCCACCAAGGGGAGTCAAGTTCATCCAAGGGTCACTATGATAGGGATTCCGAGTCCAGAGTTAAGAAAAACAATGGAGTAGATACACCTCAGGAGAGGCCACCTTGCAGGAAGTGTGGCAAACTGCATAGAGGAGAGTGTATGATGGGCACTAACGCTTGTTACAGTTGTGGAAAACCGGGTCACATGGTGAAGGATTGTCCGAATAGGAGAAGTCAAGAACAATGGAAGGAGAGAGTTCAGCCTAATGGTCTAAGTGAAGAGGCTCCAAGGAGTCAATGATTCTTCATACTCAAGTTTAGGGGTGCAGGGGAAGGCACCTCTGGTGAAGTCTCGGGTGCGTAGCCTTAATTAGTCTTTCATGTATTTGACTTAGTTTGGTGTTTATGCACTAGTATGAGGTTATTATGTTTGAGTCACCATGTTGGTGGCTGATTTGTATGATTTATATGCTTACTTATGTTGTATGCTTTGATGAGAATAGTTTAGGAAAGAGTTCCTTAGTCTATTAATGTGAAGCTACTAGTAGGTTTCAAGGATGTGCACCATCATCTTAATATGTGAATCAGATATTCACCAATGGGGAGTATTGAATTACCTATGTATGCATACATTCTATAGATGACTTACTTATTGTTAGTAAAGAGTAGTGTCATTCAGGGACGAATGTTCCTAAGGGGGGGGGGGATAATGTAACAACCCTAAAAATGGATATGCTAAGTAATGCTTAATGTGTCTAGAAGCTACGATTAGACTGGGTTCAAACGGATTGATGCGCATAGAACCAGACCTCTGAAACCTTGCTACAGCCAAGAAAACTTACTTGGGGAGTTAGTTGAGCTTGTAAAGGTTGGGTCCAACCATGTTGGGCTCTCGAATACGAAGATTTACTCGAATGAGTCTTTACCGGTCTTAAAAAGGGAAAATCATAGTTTTGGAGGGTCTAGGGATAAAATGGTCTTTTTCCATGCTAAGGGTAGTATCATAATTACCCTAAATATATAATTAATTATTTAATTAATAAGGTGGAGTGGCAATTTTGGGAGAGAGGGCCGAAAATTGGCTCTTGAAGTGAAGTCTTGCTCCACCCGGGTTCGAACCTAGGTGGAAGCAATGAATTAAATTTGTATTTAATTTAAGTTGGTAAATTAATATTATTAATTTATATTTATAATTTATTAGCTGATTTAAAATAAAAGGAAATCAGATTTTTAATAATTAAATAAAACCTTATTTGACTAAGTCCGAAACTAGACTCCTAAGCCTAAGCTGACTCTCTCCTCTCACGCTCATCTCTCTCTCACGTCTCTATCACTCTCACTCACGATTCTCTCTGCCAAATAACTTCAAAAAAACAGTAGGTAAGCCAAAGTACTTCACACTTGAAGAACTCACAACGAAAATATAAGAAAACAAATGAAATCAATCACGTAGGCAAAGAGAAGTTTGTCCGTCGAGTTGGTGTTGACATTGAGGGGATTTGGACGTGATCTTTGGAGAAGTATTTGGGCAGCAAGTCGAGGTTTGAACGTCAAAAACGTATGGGTTCTCTTCTCTCTTGGTCCCTTTCCCAAGAGACCCCTAAGGTTCAGACGAATCTATTCCGAAAACTAGGATTGTTCCCAGTTGCATGTCCCTGTCACTAGCTCCCATTGAATCATAGGTTGGTTATGTTTGCTGGTAGAAAACTAGGGATGAAACGTGTTTTCGTGATGATTACGTGTTTATATGTATGTTCGGAATTATGTGACTTATGTTGATGTTTTCCCGAAAATGTAACTACGTATGTTTGTGTGTTGCCGTGGCTATTGTTCATGGTTTAGGACTTGAAATGGGATGATAGTTCTTTATATTTCATGTACACATGTTGATGTAAATCGTGATGTTCATACGAGTTGAAATGTGGCTAATTTGAGTGATAATATCTTGGCTAAACGAATCCATGAAAAATGCACCTAAAAACGTATTAAATGATCTACGAATTATCCTATGAATTTACGTGTAAATGTTGATGATAGTATGCTGAAAAATTTCAAAACAAATTCCAGATTTAAGTAAGGAATTTCGGTCAAGTTAAGAGGTTTCAAAATGTTGTGAAAAATGAATTAAAACAAGTGAGGTCCTGGAGGATTGAACCTGTGACCTCACCATGTTAAAAACAATGAAAATAAAGAAGTAAAAAGGAATGTGGTGAAGGGGATTCGAACCATGGTCTAGGCAGTAAAGGAGAGTAAAAGAAAATGAAAATAAAAGAAATGTGAGGCGTGGGAATTGAACCCCGACCTCTAGGCAGTAAAGGAGAGTGAGAAAATGAAAATAAAAGAAATGTGAGGCGTGGGAATTGAACCCACGACCTCTAGGTAGTAAAGGAGAGTGAAAGAAAATGCAAATAAAAGAACTGTGAGGCGTGGGAATTGAACCCACGACCTCTAGGCAGTAAAGGAGAACTAAAAGAAAAATAAAGAGAGGCTGTGGGGGTTCGATCCCCCAACCTCATGGTCAACGCAAAATAGTCAAGGAAAATTAAATAAAAAAATAAAAGGGGCTGTGGGGGTTCGAACCCACAACCCCTCGGACAAGGGAGAGAGAGTTTAAAGAAAAGAAATTAAAAGAAAATGAGGTTGTGGGGGTTCGATCCCACATCCTCTCAATCCCATTGAGCGAAAAATGAAGAGAAAAACTAAGGGAAAAATAAAATGAAGGTGTTGGGGCTCGATCTTGGGTCCCCAAGCCGTGTGGACGAAAATAAAATAAAAGAAAAATGTAAGTGTTGTCCAAGGTTTTTGAAATTGGGTTCCCTTTCCCAAATTCCGTATTTATACAAAAGTCGTACGTGAATTAAATGTTCAAGAATAATGTCGCCTACATAGATCGAAATCGATATCTTGGCATACATACAAAATGCATAAGTCTTGTACCACATAATCTTAGGAAGATATGAATCACTTAAAAGAACTATGAATGAAGCCTCATGACTTGTATGTGTAGACCCATAAGTCTAACATACGTTTAAAAATAAGTGAACCTAAGATGTGTGTAATGAAATGATGTAAACCTAGTTGGGTTAAGTACGAGTGTAAAACACACTAAATGGTCAAGTGCATTGGCATACGATGAAATAAATATTATGTAATGAAATGATAAAACCCTAGAAGGGTTAAGTAAGAGTGTGATACACACAAATAACCAAGTGCATTGGCATATGATGAAATGAACATTCACGTAAAATGGGGTGAGTAATTATGAAGAGCAAATGTGCTAATGTTAATGAATGTGGTGACAACATGATAAGAGGCTAATGTGAAATGATGAGAGCAATCTCAAATGAGCGTAAGTAAATGTTACCAAAACGTACTCACCTATGAGAGTGTAAGTTAATGAAGAGACCAGTCTCTATGAACACTCTAATGAAAGTATTGAGAATAATGTATACTTAATACTAATGATGAGATGAGAAATCATCTATTGAGCTATGATGTCCTCATACTAGATGCCAGCTTCCATGACTTATAAGTTGAATGAAATGGAACTTTATACTGAGCACCGATAGACTAGCTATGAGCGGTGATGCCTTCTTTTGGGAAGGGCGGAGGTTCAAGTAACTCTCATGAGATGAGACTGTCCGGCATGTCGGGTATGGGTCTCCTTATATCTCCTACTCTTCGAACCTATACTGCCAATATAGAGATCTGGCGGGGTTCAATACCCATGTACGCTAGCATGTTTTGGGTCACTTTGGCTGGTGATTCCACCTCTTTTTGGTGTGGGGGAGACACTAGATTTCATGATGCTTACATGATCTATGTCGGTTAAAGTTAAAGTTCCCAATGAATGAATGAACACAGCCTCAAATGATGCACATAATGAAATGAACGATACCAAAGGTGTTAGGATAGGATAATCAAGACGTGAGATAGACTCAAGTAATGACACTAGGTTATTCTTGAAATACATATGAATGAATGAAGCAGACTCTGTGTTTGTTAAAGAAGTATCCATAGTTGAGGTCCCATATGTTGAGCCCTCATTTTGGGAGGTCTTGATGTTAAGTCCATGATTCCAAGGTATCATGGCATATGAATGAATGATATGAAAGATGTTATGTGCTATATGCAATATGATATGTGCTATGTGTAAGATGTTATGAGCTGTGTGCAATATGATAAGTATGATGATGCATGTTACTCTCATGGCATGACTTTCCTAATCCAAATTTTGAAAGATCACTGACTTTCCTAATCCAAATTTGGAAAGCTCACTGACTTTCCTAATCCAAATTTGGAAAGCTCACTAACTTTCCTAATCCTAATTTGGCAAGTCCACTAACTTGACTTCCCATAATCATGTTGTTAGGAAAGAGCTATTCTTACTCATGCATGTCCTTGGTGTGTTCTTGCATATACCCATACTTAGTACAAGTGTGTTCTAATCCCATACAACTCTATATTTTTAGGTGCAGGCACAGGTGGACGCTAGAGCTTACAGGTTGACGTTGCAGCTATCCGGATGTGGAGCTTTCATCTGGACTTGGTAGGCCCTCATGCTTTCTAGGGTGTCTACCGTTACTATCTAGCTTAGATATAGGCTTTAGCTAGTAGAGTATGTTCCACTAGTATTTCTTTCTGTTTCAGACATTGTATTGGTGCCATTTTGGCAATTATACATTTAATACAGTATTGAATTATTTCTTTTAGTTGATAATCTTAATGTTAGATAGTTGATTGTGAACATTATGAATGTAAGTAGAATGACCTTTATGCATGATAAAAAACAAAAAGTTTCAAATTTTCCTCTAAAATTAACCTAGATGAAGTAAGAATGACGTAAGTAGGCTTGTCTAGGACCTCTGAGAGGTCAACGATGCCGATCTCGTCTGGAGTCTAGATTCCAATCATGACAACGATGGCTGAGCGATGTGTGTAGGCCTTGGCTGATGCTGCATTTTATTGGCCAACATTGCTTTCCAGATGCGCACATGATATATTAGATGCGTGAAGACCTTGGATGATGCAGCCTGTTGTTGGACGACATCACCTAGATGATGCATGCAGGTTAGGATTGATGTCGCCAAGTCGATGTGCACACACCATGACTAATGCATATAGGCCTTGGAAGATGCTATCTGTCATTGACCGACATCACTTTCCCGATGCGCACACGCTAAGAACAATGCTGGATGCCTACGTCGAACGTCGGCTGACCATTTTGTGCAGTCCAAAGGTGATTCGGCCAGACCACGCCCGACGTCGGCTGACCATTGTGTGCAGGCCAAAGACAATGCGGGAAGACAATGCCCGTTGTTGGCTGACTGTTGTGTGTAGGCCAAAGGCAATGCAGGCAGTCCATTATCGATGATGGCAGAGCGATGTGCACAAGCCACGACCAATACAGGCAGTCCATAGACGACCTCGACTGAGTATTGTGCAAGATAGAGCCAATGATGGCACCCCACGTCTAATGTCGGCTGGACGCTTTGTGCAGGATAAGGGAGATCCTGGAAGGCCAAACCCAACGAAAGCTGAGTGATGTGCAAGGGCACGAACTATGCGACGAGTCCACACATGACATCGGCTAAATGATGTGGACAATCCACGACCGCAACGACCAATGTCGCCTGGATGATGCTACTTGCCGTTGGCTGAAGTCGCTTGCCTGAATCACACATTGATGTTGTGTCAATGTGCACACGCCACGGCCGATGCTTGTATGCCTTGGCTGATGTTGTCTAGCGTTGGCCAATGTCGCTTTCCTGAAGCGCACAAGCCTTGGCTGATGTTGCCTTATATTGGACGATGCAAATATCGCCCAGACGATGCACACACGCCACGACCGATGTGTGCAGGCCTCTGCTGATGCTACCTTTCATTGGTCAATGTTGCTTTCCATATGCACACATGCCATGCTCGATGTGTGAAGACCTTGGTTGATGCAACCTACTATTGGCTGACATTACCTGGCCGATGCCTGTAGGTCACGAACGATGTTGCCCAGTTGATACGCACATGCCATGGCTGATGCATGCAATCCTTTGTTGATGTTGTCTGCTATTGGTCAATGTCGCCTGGATGATGTATGCAGGCACTTGTTGGAAATCGCCAGTTGGTTTGGTCTGACCAAGAAAGGCCAACGTTGCTTTCTTGATGCACACATGCCTTGTTAGATGTAAGAAGACCTTGGTTGATGCATGCAGGTCATGACCGATGTCGCCCAATCGATGCACACATGTCGTTGGTGATGCGTGCAGGCCTTGACTGATGCTGTATGCCATTAGTCGATGTCTCCTGGATGATGCCGCAGGCAATGATCGATGTTGCCGAGTCGATACGCATACCACAGCTGATGCATGAAGGCCTTGGTTGTTGCTTTCATCAATTGGTCGGTGTCGCTTGGACGATGTTTGCAGGCCACAACATATGTCGCCTAGCCGATCGATGCGCTCATACGATGGCTGAAGTTGCACTACCGATGTGCACATGACATGGTTGATGCGTTCAACCTTGGATGATGTTGCATGTCGTTGGCCAACGTCGCTTGACAGATGCGCACATGCCACGTCCGTGAATGCAGGCCTTGGCTTATGCCGCATTTCATTATCCGGCGTCGCTTGCAAGATATGCACATTCCACGTATGTGCGTGCATGATTTGGCTGAAGTCGCATGCCATTGGCTGACGTCGCTTTCTAGATGCGCACATGCCATGCCAAATGCATGCAGGACTTGGGTGATTCTTCATGCCATTGGCCGATATCTGTAGACTGATGTGTGTAGGCTACGGACGATGGTGGCAGGCCACATCCAACGTTGGCAGACCGGTGTGTGCAGGCTACGAACGATGCTGGGACCACGTTTAACGTCAGTAGACCTGTCCAGGATACAGATGATGTTGTCAGGCCATGTTCGACGTCGGCAGACTGATGTGTGCAAGCTGCGGACTATGCTCGCAGCCCACGTCGATGTTAGCTGACCGTTTTGTAAATGCCAAAGGCAATGGGGGCAGACCACGTAGTTTGTAGCACAAAGGTAATGCGGGCAGGCCACGCCCGACGTCGTTTTACCATTGTGTGCAGGCCACGTCGGTTGACCTTTATGTTCAGGCTAAGGGTAATGCAGCAGTCCTCGCCCGAAATGACTGAATGATGTGCACAAGCCACAACCGATACGGATAGTCTACGACAAACGTTGGCTGAGTGATGTGCACAAGCCACGATCGATAAAAGATGTCTGTAAGTAATTTCTCTTAGCGGATGCCGCTTGTCGTTGGCCGACATCACTTGCTTGAAGTGCAGAAGCCTTGGCTAATGTTGCTTGTTGTTGCGTTACACTGATATTGCCTAGCCTATGCGCACACACCATGTCATGCGTGCAGGCGTTGGATGATGCTGCCTGTCGTTGGCCAACATCTCTTTCCTGATGCGCACTGGCTAAGGACGATGCTTGGCCTACTTGGAGATCTTGATTTCTAGGCGTGAATTTTGACTTAGAGGAGTGGACATCTTTTTTCTAGAGATTCATAATGAACATTTACAACCCAATTATGCATGTTCTAAGATACAAACACACATAACTTCCACAAATAACTTTTTTATATATAAAAAATAGTTTTCAATTATATATTTTTTTATTTTTTCGGTTAATCTCAAAAATGAGTAATCGATTAATACAACATAGGACAAATATGAAAAAATATAAAATTAACGCCAAAAATTCACAAATAAATATTATAACCTTAAATTCAATAATTTCAACAATTTATTTTATTTTTTATTTTTATTCATAAATCTCAAAAATGAGTAATTGATGAATAGAAAATATGAATAAAATAAAAAATAAACTCCGAAAATTCATAAGTAAATATAATTACCTTAAATTCAAAAATTTCAACAATTTTCTTAAATTTTTATTTTTGTTTGGTAAATTTTGAAAATGGGTAATCCATGAGTAAAATATAGGAGAATAAGAAAAAACAATTAATGACAAAATTCCAAATAAATATAGTAACCTTAAATTCATCAATTTCATCTTCTTTTTGTTTGGTAAATCTTGAAAATGGGTAATTCATTAATTAAAAGGGAAAAATATGAAGAAAAAAAAATACAATTGTAATGCCAAAAATTCATAAATAAATATATTATCCTTAAAATTTATTCTAATTTTTATTTTTGTTCTGTACATCTCAAAAATGAATAATTAATTAATAAAAAAAAGGAAATTAACCTTAATTTCAACAATTTCAACACTTTTTTAAATTTTATTTTTGTTATGTAAATCCCGAAAATGGGTAATTGATTAATAAAAAATAAGAAAAAAAACTATAAAATTAATGCCAAAATTTCACAAATAAATATAGTAAGCTTAAATTCAATAATTTGATAAATTTAAATTTTAAAATGTGACGTAAAAAATAAAAAACCAAAAAAATAAATTATAAAAAATTAATACAAGTCAGAAAAATATGAAAATCCTCGAAAGTACTCCTAAATACCTGAAAATAATCGTAGAGTACATATTTGTACAAATAACATATGTTTCGATATCGTACAAACCGTAAACGTAATGAAATTAGTACAAATGAGCCACAGATGATAGTTGCAGGCTACGTCCAACGTCAGCTGACCGATGCGTGCAGGCCAAAGGCGATATGGGCAGGCCATGTCAGACGTCTGCTGACCATGTGTGCACGCCAAAGGCGACGCATAAAGGCCACAACCGATGTTGGTTGACAACTGTGTGCAAGCCAAAGGCGTTACTGGAAGGTCACACCGACATCAAGTGACTATTGTGCAGCCCAATGGCGATGGGCCAGGCAACACCTGATGTTGCCTGCCTATTTTTTCCAGGCCAAGGGAGATGCGGGAAGTCCACGCCCAACAACGACTGATCGATGTGCTCAAGCCACGGCCGATGCAGGCAGTCCACAGCAAACATCGGCTGAGCAATGAGCAGGTTACGGCCAATGCGGGCAGCCCACATCCTATATCTACGTGTCGTGGTATGCAGGCAAAGGGCGATGCTGGAAGGACAAGCCTGACAACCTCTAAGTGATGTGAAGAGTCCACGACCGATGTAGTCGATCCATGTTTGATGTCGGCTGAGCGATGTACACAGGCCACGATTAATGTCGCCTGGACAATTCCGTTTTCCGGTTGTAGATGTAGCTTGTATGGAGAACACAAGCCTAGGCAGATGCTGCCTATTGTAGAACGACGTCTATGTCACTTTGCCAATGAAAAAATGCCTCGACTTATGTGTGTAAGCCTTGGCTAATGGTGTATGTCGTTGGCTAACGTCGCTCGCCCAAAATGCACAGACCATGGCTAATATTGCTGACATTGGCCAATTCAAATGTCGCCCAGTTGATGCACACTCTCCACAACTGATGCATGCAGGCTTTGGCTGATGCTGCATTCCTTTGGTCAATATCGGTTTCTAGATGCGAACATGCCATGTCAGATGCGGGCAAGCCTTGGCTGATGCTGCCTGTCTTTGGCCGACGTTGTGTGCCTGAAGCGCACAAGACTTGGCTGATGGTGCTTGTTGTTGGCCAACGTCGATATCGCCCAGGCGATGCACACACGCCACGAGTTATGTGTGCATACCTTTAATGATGCTGCATACCATTGATGATGCAACATGTCATTGTTCGACTTCACTTTCCATGCGCACAAACCATGTCAGATGTGTAAAGACTTTGGCTAATGCTGCCTGTCGTTGGCTGGTGTTGCTTGGACAAAGTATGCAGTCCATGACCGATGTCGCCAAGTCGATACACACACGACATAGCTGATGAGTGCAGACCTTAGATGATATTGCATGTCATTGGACGACATTGCTTGGTAGATGTGCACATGCCACGTCTGTGCATGCAGGCATTGGCTAATGCCGCATGCCATTGGCTAACGTTGCTTTCCAAATATGCACATTCCACGTCTATGTGTAGGCCTTTGCTATAGCTACATGCCAATGCAAACATTGCTTGCCAGCGCACATGCCACGTAATGCGTGCATACCTTGGCTGATGCTGCCTATTATTGGCCAATATATGATGCGTGCAGGCTATGAACATTGCTGGCAAACCACATCCGACATTGACAGACCGATGTGTGCAGCCAATGGATGATGTTGGTAGGCCACGTTCGATATAGGCAGACTGATGTGTGTAGTCTACGGATGATGCTGTCAGGCCACATTTGACGTCGGTATACCATTGGGTGCAGGCTGCGGACTTTGCAGGCAACTCATGTCCAACATCGGTTGATCATTGTGTGCAGGCCAAAGGCAATGGGGGCAGACCATGTCCGACATCGGCTGACCATGCGTGCGAGACAAAAGTGATGCGCACAGGCAACGCCCAACATCGGTTGACCATTGTGTGCAGGCCAAAGGTGATGCGGGCTGGCAACACCCGATGTTGGTTAACCGTTGTGTGCAGGCCAAGGGCAATAGTGGTAGCCCATGCCCGACAATGATTGAGCGATGATCACCAGCCACGACCGATGAAGGCAGTCCACGGCCAACATCAGATGAATGATTTGCACAGGGCACGACCTATGATGGCGGTCCACGACCAATGTCCCATTGCTGATTCTTCTTGCCATTGGCTCATGACGCTTTCCCAAAGCGCACAGGACTTGGATGATTCCACCTGTCGTTGCCCGATGTCGATGTAGCCAACCGATGCGCACACGCCATAGCTCATGCATGTAGGCCTTGGCAGATTTTTCCATTCATTGTTTGAAGTCCCTTGCCCGATGCGTACCGACTATGGATTTTGTGCCGGCCAGAGGCGATGCGGGCAAAACATTTCTGACGTTGGCTGATCATTGTGTGCAGGCCAAAGGCGATGCAGGCAGACCATGTCTGACGTCGGCTGACCATTGTGCGTAGTTAAAAGGCGATATGAGCAGGCCACGCCCGATGTCGACTGACCATATTATGATGGTCAAAGGTGATGGGGGCAGGAAACACTTGATGTCACTTGACAGATATCGATTCCTACATGTGCATATGCCACATCCGTGCATGAAGGTTTTGGCTGATACTTAATTTCATTGGCCGACGTCGCTTGTCAAATATGTGCATTCCACATCTGTGTGTGTAGTCCTTGTCTCTAGAAGTATGCCATTGTCCCACGTTGTTTGCCAGATGTTCACATGCCACATAAGATGCGCACATACCTTGGTTGATGCTGCCTGCTATTGAACGACATCTACAGACCGATGTGTGTAGGCTACGGAAGATGCTGGTAGGTCACATCCGACGTCGACATACCGATTTTTGCAGCCTTCAGATGATGTTGGAAGTCCAAGATGTCGGCACTCCGATGTGTGTAGGGTACAGACGATGCTATCAGGCAACGTTCGACATTGGCATACCAATGTGTGTAGGCTACGGATGATCCTGGTATCCCAAATCTGACATCGCGTGACATTGTGTGAAGACGAAAGGCAATTATGGAAGACCACGTCCGACGTTGACTCACCATTGTGGGCAGACCAAAGGCGATTGGTGTAGGCCACGCCTGACGTCTACGGACTATTCTATGCCGACCAAAAGTGATGTAGGCAGGAAATACATGATGTCGGTTGACCATTGTCTCACGCCAAAGGCAATGTGTGCAGTCCACACCCGACGATGGCTGAGTGATGTGCACAAGCCACAACTGATATGGGTAATCCACAAATAACGTTAGTTGAGTATTGTATAAGCTAAGGACGATGCAGGAACACCACGTCCAACGTCAGCTGGACTTTTGGTGCAGGATAAGAGCGATGCGGGAAGGCCAAACATTATGATCGATGAGTGATGGGCATAGGCCACGGTCAATGCATCCAGTCCATGCATGACGTCGACTAAGCGATGTTCACAAGCAATGGCCAATGCGGTAAACCATGACCAATGTTGCATGGTTGATGCCGCTTGCCGTTGGTTGAAGTCGCTTTCCCAAAGCACACATGCGTTAGTTGATGCTGCCTGCCATTGGCCGACGCTTATATTGCCCTGTCGATGTGCATACGCCACGGTTGATTCATGCAGGCCTTGGCTGATGCTTCCTGCTATTGGCTAACGTCGGTTGCATGAAGCACACAATCCTTGGCTGATGTTGCCGGATATTGGATGATGGAAATGTCACCCAACAGATGCACACATGCCACGACCGATGTGTGCAAGCCTTGGCTGATGCTGCATTTCATTGGCCAACATTTCTTGCCGAATGCGCACATTCCATGTTAGATGCGTAAAGACCTTGGCTGATGCAACCTGTTTTTGGACAACATCGCCTGGCCAATATATGCAGGTTACGACCTATGTCTCCCAGTCGATGTGCACATACCACTGCTCATGAGTGTTGGCCTTGGCATATACTGCCTGTCGTTGGCTGACGTCGCTTGCCCGATGCGCTTCGGCTAAGCTCAATTTTGTCAGCCTACGTCCGACGTCGGCTGATCATTTTGTTCAGGACAAAGGTGATGCGGGTAGACCACATCCAACGTCGGGGACCATTGTGTGTAGTCTAAAGGCGTTGCAGATAGGCCATTCCCGACGCTGGCTTACCATATTGTGCTGGCCAAAGGTAATGGGAGCAGGCAATGCTCGATGTTTCTTGACCGACATTGATTGTTATATACGCACATGACACATTCGCGATGCAGTCCTTGGCTGATGCCGCATACATTTGGCCGACATTGCTTTTCAGATAGACACATTCCACGTCTGTGCATGCAGTCCTTAGCTCTAGTCGCATGTCATTAGCCGATGTCGCTTACCCGATGCGCACATGCCACGTAATATACGTGCATGCCTTGGCTGATGCTGCCTGTTGTTGGGCAAAATCTAGACTTGTACGCTTGACATGAAAAGTAGAGGCAAGCAGAGTCAAAGGCCGAGCCTCAACAAGAAAAGGGGCACAGCCAGAGGCCATTTTTGCATGGGCTTGGACTTGCTTTGATGATGAGTAGGCTTGTCGCCCAGAGTGAAGTGCATTTTATCCATCGGTGGATGAAGAATCGCGAATATAATAATTTCTGGTTGACCATGTTCCCAGAAAAACGATACTTTCAAGAAAGGACGAGCACGACTGAAGTGGATCTTTGCTCCCCACCCCAAAACTGACCCACGACACAGCGCCCATTCACTTCGCACGCGGGAAGCCAACGAAGTTCAGTTCATGAGACCGCAGCGCAGCGGAGTGGAGCAGCCGTGACACTTCCTTACTGGATCTCGCTGGTAGCCACCTAAACGGTAGGGAGGCGGCGGATGTGTGACGTTTGGAGTTGCCGTTCGTGCACTTGTCCCCAATGGAAGAATGAGTGATCTGTTCGCCTGTGGATCATGGCCTTACCACTTGGTCCTCGACGGCCAGCGGGGATTCAGCCAACAGACCAGTAAACCGGGCGAGGCACTTGAAGAAAGGGGGCCACACTGAGCAAGTACGAGAAATTGGCCCCGCTTCGCTTTCTTAAAAGCAAGGACCACTACGGGAGGTCAAAACAAAGATATATGGAAGTGGGGGCTCTTCCCCGATCAATATTGGATCAAACAATAGGGGGCCAATATTTAGTAAGGCTAGGTTCAATAGAGGCAATCCATTTATCATAGTAGCTGTCCAACGGGAAAACTCTTTCAACCAAGCAAGTAAGACAAGCAAGGCATATCGCCAATTGATTTGCCATCCAACTACGGACTAAACACCACGCCCACGGGCTCTACTAAACCGAGACGCCCAGGCGGAGCATTCCAAGGGCTTTTTAAAACAAAAGCACCAAGCCCAATTGGAAATGCACCATCCCAAAGGGATATCCTTCGTGGTTTAGTGAGAGGTGCGCCATCAAATATATATTCATCCATCTATCATATGCGTGTTCTATAGTTAATGAAATAGGGACTCATTTCATAGGTAGCAAGGATAGGAAGAAGGGGTTCAATAAGGCTTTTGTTGAAGTTTTTATTCCAACTAGCGAGGAAAGGCCTCGTTTTGGTCCTATAAAATGAATGTGAAAAGCAGAATCCTTAGAATCGTATGATTTAGATACCTGACAAAATGAACAGAGCAACCTAGAGAGATGTCCATATCTTTTTGATGAATATGGTATCAAGGTTCGGTTTATTTGGAAAATAGGTCAATCTTAGGGAAGACCATTTGAATGGTTGAATTGATGACTTCATTTCGATCTCATCGACTGAACCTAAAGGAGACTTCGATCATTCAAATTTAGTTTCTTAAGGAGGAATCATGTCACTTGGAATTTCGAAAAGTGAATCCTCTCTTTCAGATCCTGGCCTTGGTAGAACTTGTTTTTTATTGGGATTTCAATTGAAAAGATGTTAGGCCGGTTCCTCACATGCCTAAAAAGCCGAGGCAATCTCGATTAAAGCCGGAATGCTTGGTACCCTTTTTCTTTCTACTGGTTTATTCCTGTCCCACTTCTGCTTTCCTCTACCTCGGGCCATCGACATCATACACTCTACTGAAATGTTTAAATTGACTTCCCCTCCCCTTCAACCTGCCCCGGCCAGGATGATTGAGAAAGATTCAACCAATTTGAACCACTCACATCACAATAGTAGTAGCGTAAAGGCCGTAAGTCGGGGGCGGCCATAAGATAAGGCAAGAATGGTATGAGCTTTGAGGATGTTCAACCGATTTCTTACAAGGGTGTATGGCATTCTAGTATGGGATTCGCATGTCGCTTTCTTCCTGGACAATTCAAATTTGTACCATAAGCCCCTTTAGATATAGGGGTGAGCACTACACGAGCTCGGAAGTTCTTTTTATCGGCCAAAGTCTATTGGTACATACAAATAGGGGTAATCCAGAGACAAGAACTATTTGGTTCCAGAGGTCATGCAACCGACATAGGTAATCAAGCAGCAATCGAGAGCCGATGGATTTTTCCATATTTTCTTATGATGACCTGGTCGAGAGAGTACGATACATCGGTGTAAAAGATTTGGCCACCCTGCTAGAGAAGATTACTGGAACACCTTCTCCCGTATTACTACCTTGTTTTGTTGTGCCAAAATGAACTAAAAGCGTACTTTGCTGCTAATTTGGTAGCCATCTAGCAGTATTTCCTATTTTTTTACTTACTTCTTTCTCTTTCTGTTTTTGGGGTTTTTTCCTGTGATGTGTACCTCTGTCTTTGAAGAAACAGAGGAGGGGGGCCAATTTAGGAGTCTCATTTTTTTGATTCATTCAGTCATAAGGGTGTATGATAAGAAAAAGTACTCTTACTTGTTGCAGAAAGAAAAGTAGCATTTTACTAAGAGCTTTGATTCATTATGATGAAAACTACCACCAATGTTTGGTGCAGCACTTGCATTTTGGTGTGTCTCGTTGCAATCATTCCGGTCAATCCCTTTCCTGAACCATAGGTAAGGGATGACAGGAGACGGCGCAACGCAAACGAACCTGAGCTGCTATACCAAATCCCCCTAGCTATCTCACTATCAGTAACGGAAGGGATTTCTCAAGTCATTCTCTCGTTTCGGAAGGGTCAAACCAAGGATCTATGGAAGTGGGGGCTCGTCCCCAGTCAATATTGGATCAAACAATAGGGGGCGTAGCACTGACCTTTTTTTTTATTGATTCAATACAATAGAGGAAAAGATCGTACTTCGCCCGCCCTATCCATCCGCACGCTGGCAGGTAGGGGCTTATCTATGTGATTCGCTACGCTTTCCATTTGAACGAAATTCCATAATTCCATAAGCTTCGGTCTCGATCGATTATACTTTTGGTTAATTGGGTAGGTGTCGATAGCAGCAGAACCTTTGCTTTGGAATAGCTTCTTTCCGTCAAAGCTTACCAATCCTACACTCCTTTCTTCTATGTCTGGTTGAGCTATTCCCATACAGCCTGAGAGCTGAGTGAGGATCTTATTTGACATGCTTTTTTCCTTCCAGTTAGCCTTTGACAGGATTTCCCATGCAAAAGAGTTCGCCCAAGCTTCTGACCACGATTCTGAAAGAAAAGATTAGTCGTACAGTCGTTAGCAAAAGAGTTGGGGGTTCCTTTTTCTCAACAAATTCTTATCCGAGTTTTGACTCTTACCATCCGAGTTTTGACTCTTACCACCCGAGTTTTGACTCTTACCATCTGAGTTTTGATTCCCCTTCGTGTGAATTCCCCAGCGGTGAATTTCAAACTTGTGGGGCCCTATCTATTCCATTTCTTGAGCCCCGAAGAAAACCCCCTACCCTTTAGACTCTGAAACTCATCACTACCTCGTAAGGGCATTGAGACCATAGCATGTTACACGAAAGCGTCCACATGAAAGAATCTTTCTTTGTCTTTCTCTACGGAACACTAGGGATTGTGTTTGCAACATTGAAAGGAGCTCACTATCAGGATGGACGAGCATAAGCGATTCACGTAGTGGTGAAATGTTAAGAGGTTCTGGGGTATGCTAGGATTTGCGAAAAGCAGCACCTTACGATGTTCATGACCAATTGAATCCTAGGCCTAGGACTTGTTTCCTTAGATTTGTTGAATTTACTCTGTCTTCATGAATTGGATTTGAACAAATATATCTGGGCTACTTTCCTTTTAATCGATCGTGAGGGGGGGTTCCACTTTATTACTCAGGTAGAGTGAAATGGCTAGGCTCCCCTATCACCTTTCGTTTCGGTGATATATTTTGCCTTAGCACTTACGATGTAGACGTCATTTATTGAGTTGAAGTGAAGTCTTTCCGTTCCCGAACCAGGGCTCAAATCAGACTTCATCGAGTAATGAGAAACTAAAGACCTAGGCACGTAGCCAGGAGCAAGGATTCCAGAAAGTCAAATTCTATATTGCAAGTGCAAGTCGACGTTCCTGATATCAAAGTGAAAGTCGTCCCTAAGCAGGATCCAAAGACGTTTAAGTCCATTTCCAATCTGGATATAAAAGTCAAGTTCAATCGTTGAAAGTGAAGCACTTACCTAAGTTTCCATTTTTGCAAAAAAGGAGGATAGGCAAAAATCTTGATATTTCACGATCAAGGGTGTAATACTCTTTGTAGTAGCGGACTTTATATATCGTATTAACAATTGAAATATGGTCGAAAGAAAAAATCTCTATTTGATATGGCTTCTTCCTATACCTATGAATTCCATTAGACCCAGAAATGATACATTGGAAGAATCCGTTGGGTCTTCCAATATCAATAGGTTGATTATTTCGCTCCTGTATCTTCCCAAAGGAAAAAAGATCTCTGAGAGTTGTTTCGTGAATCCGAAGACAAGAGGTACACTTCACACCAACCCAATATCAACGGTCCAAGTGGTGAATCTCAAGTCTTCCTTACGCCTACAAGCAAGAGTCTCCTAGGATTTTGCAAGGGTTGTAAGAAAGTTTTTGAAGTCTTGATAGCCCTTCTAGAATTCAAATATTTCCTTGAGGAAGCCTAAATATGCAATATTTTTAGTCTTTAGAATCAAACAAGTATCAACCTTCTGCTGGGGAATCATTCGGCGGGTTATATCAAAAGAATATATTTTGACTGAGGGACGGCCCAACGCGCAGGCAACAGCAGCCCGCTCTCCAGTAAGTAAAGGAAAGCAGTTCAAAGCCTGCCAAGGCGTCAAGGCAGTTTGACAAAGGCAGAAAGAGTCTCTGTCCTGAACACAGAAGGAAGGCGGGTTTGTCAATGCTTGAACTGATTGATCTAAGTGAGCTACGAGGTTAGTCTTCTAGGATCAAATTACTTCAAAGTGACCATTAATTATTTGTTAATTTCAGGAATGATCCTATCAGTGATTATGTACTAGGCTTATCTAATGAATTGAGTCTTCCAAGAAAGGTTTCTAATGAATCTGCTAACTTAGGTTCTAGGTTCTTTCAAAAGGCAGAAAGGAATAGGCTAAGGGTCGTACCTTAATGATCCCTAACCATATTGATGTTCCTGAGTTCGCGGAGGGGCAATTCAGGGCAAGCGGGGCCTTAGTATCCTATATATGATATTTAGCGATGAAAAAGGTTCTATATACTTTGACTAAATGCTGAATAATCATTACTTACTACAAAAATAGCCTATTAAGATAATACCCCAACAAATAATGATCAAAGGCTCCGCTAGGTTGGGTTTCCACCCCCTCCTCTTAGCAGAATCATCACCTGAAAGATCAGAGCTACCATCTATAACTAGACCCCTGATATCTTGAACATCCTCGATCAAATTGGATGGATTTTAACCTTCAATAACCACAACATTTCTAAGATAATCTATCAATACAACGTCGCGGTTAGATAGTTCTATGTATAGACTATGCCCAAAATAAGTGAACTAAACTGGCATTCAATCTCTTTTGTCAGAGTTTTCGGGGCATTGCTTACAAAGATGCTTACAAAAACTAGCCGAAAGCCCTATCTAAGAAAGTGGCTACTAGCTCAAGTGCTGGTGATAACCTCGCTTTTTAGCGATATAAGGGTTTTCCAACTAAGCCGAATATATAAGACGACGGTCCAGGTACAAGAGAAGATTTTATAAGCCGCTTACTCGGAACTTGTGCTTTCCTATCCATACCGCTTTCCTTCATAGCAGCAAAGGAGAACGCGATATTGATTAAGTCGGAGGCCTCCCAGCCGGAGTTTGATCTTGGCGCCTTGATGGAACTACACCTAAAAGACCAGTGTTAAAGAGGAATTCCACCCCGGCTCCCGAGGCAAATCAGCCCTGGACGAAATAAAGGAGGAACTTATTCTTTCAAATATAAAACAATCTCAGGGATGGACAAAGAGTTGCGGATTTCAATATGACAACCAATTTGAGCTTATCGACGAGATGAAAAAGGAAGCGGGAGCTAAAAAAGAAGATTGTCCCGCGACCAATTCCGTGTTTAATGGGATTAGGGAATACCAAAGTCACGTCCAAGATGGACAGGGCAGAGGGAAACCTAACGATTGTTCCAATTGAAAAGTGGGGAAGACAAGAGTACTCAACGGGGCTCTCATACGAAGCTTAGGGTGAGCAAACCATACCATTCACCTTAGAGACCCGCCTAGGATTCTGTGGAGTCAGCCTGTCTGAGTATGTAAACTATGTGGTGGATACGATAACAAATAATCCTTCTACATCAGCCAATTCTTCTTCCATGAGGGACTTTAATGAAGCAATATTTTTGGATTTCCCATTCATCGTATAGACCGACCCAGACCCCGTACCTGTCCCCGATGAAAGTCAGGATGAAACCTGCTTTCATTCAAAACCAACTCACTCTAAGGAAAGGAAAGCTTTCAGTATAGGGGTTCTTGGATTTCTTGTTTGGGCTCATCATATGTTTACTGTGGGCTTAGACGTTGATACCCGTACCTACTTCACCACAACTACTATGATCATAGCTGTCCCCACTGGAATCAAAATCTTTAGTTGGATCGCTACCATGTGTGTGTGGGGGGGGGGTCGATACAATACAAAACACCCATGTTATTTGTTGTAGGGTTCATCTTTTTATTCACCATAAGAGGACTCACTGGAATAGTTCTGGCTAATTCTGGGCTAGACATTGCTCTACATCATACTTATTATGTGGTTGCACATTTCCATTATGTACTTTCTGTGGGAGCCATTTTTGCTTTATTTGCAGGATTTTCTTAGAAATTGCATTGCTTTTCTGGAGAATAACTCGACCATCTGTCCTTATCAAGATATAGGTGTAAAGGGACAATAAGGTGTTTACCATAGAAAGGCAATAAGCGCCCTTTATTTAATAATATTGTAAGCGACGTATTCCCGCTCGGGGAAGAATGAAGTTAAATGGATTCGGGACTGTATCGATCTGAGGATGGGAAGAAAGAAAGCATTGATTACAAGTGAGATATCCGCTGAGTTGGCAGCTCTGGAAGCACTGATAGCCTTTCACTCATTGCAGAATAGTTGGTTTTATTACATAGTTAATCTCAGGCATAAAGGGTACTATTAGTAGTGGATTCTCATGGGATGACATCTCTCTTAGAAAAAAGGGAAATAAAAGACGAGAGAATCCTGCCTTTATTTTGACTACCCTAGGCGCTTTGGGTCGAAGTACTAAAAGAAAAGGACCGGGAAATGCGACGGCATAGAAACCACGGGACCCCCTACTAGTAAAGGAAAAATGGAAGTGAGTTGTCTCGTCCAGGAGGTGAGAAGAATTGAGAACAAAGTGGCGAACGGGTGCGTAATGCGTGGGAATCTACCAAACAGTTCGGACCAAATCCCCACCCTGACTTTTCATTCTGTTTTATAGAGACCCGAGGGTTCGGCTTTTCATAGATCTACATGGGAATCTTCGTCAGATCGATCATGCAGTTAGGGCCAATCAAGGAGAGATCGATTGGCCTGCTAGAGAGCTGACAACTTAACGGGCAGAGCGCTCGTTATCATGACTTTTCTATCTGCTGGGGCCCTACCATTGCTGTAGACATAAGCAATAGAAGCTCAAGCTCGCAACCACAGGGGTCGCGAAGTAGAGATGGATAAAGCAGGGACAACTCAGTTCCCTTTGTTCATTTTTGAGGGCTTTTCCTTTGTTTCTGTTGGGCCCAAAAGTTTACTTGGCAAAGTGGTTTATGATTGAATCTCAGAGGCATTCTTATTATTTGGTAGTGTCACGACCGAAATCTATACCCCAGACGAGACCGGCGTAGTTGACCTCTCAGAGGTCGCAGACAAGCCAACTTACGTCATTCTTACTTCATCTAGGTTAATTTTAGCGGAAAATTTGAAACTTTTTGTTTCTTAACATACTTATTAAACATTCTCATCATTACATACTTGTTCATCATCAACCATCTAATATTAAGATCATCAAATGAAAGAAATAGTATAATATAGTAATAAAGATGTACTTGCAAAAATGGCACCAATACAATGTCTGAATAAAGCAGGAAAGAAACGCTAGTGGAACATGCTCCACTAGCTCAACTCTAAAAATAAGATAGAATATAAATGACAGCATCCTCGAAATGCATGAGGACCTACCAAGTCCGGATGAATGCTCGACGTCCGGATAGCTTCAACATCAACCTGTAGCTCTAGCGTCCACCTGTGCCTGCACCTAAAATTGTAGAGTTGTATAGGGTTAGTACACACTTGTACTAAGTATGGGTATATGCAAGCACACACCAAGGACATGCATGAGAAAAGATAGCTCTTTCCTAACAACATGATTTTGGAAAGTCAAGTGAGTGGACTTGCCAAATTGAGATTAGGAATGTTAGTGAACCTTTCAAATTTGAATTAGGAAAGTCAGTGAGCTTCCCAAATTTGGATTAGAAAAGTCAGTGAGCTTTCCGAATTTGGATTAGGAAAGTCATGCCATGAGAGTAACATGCATCATCATAATTATCATATTGCACACAGAACATAACATCTTACACATAGCACATATCATATTGCATATAGCACATAACATCTTTATAACATTCTTTCATATGCCATGAGACCTTGGAATCATGGACTTAATATTAAGACTTTCCAATATGAGGGCTCAACATATGGGACCTCAACTAGGGAGTCTTCATTAGCAAATACAGAGTCTTCTTCATTTGTTCATACGTACTTCATTTCATTTCATTCATAGGCCAGTGTAAACACCAGCTATACCTAGGGTGTAGTTTAAGACTTTCATCGGGTTTGCTGTACAATGATCAAGAATAACCTAGTGTCATTACCTGAGTCTAGCTCACCTCTTGATTATCCTATCCTAACACCTTTGGTATCATTCATTTCATTATGTGCTTTATTTGAGGCTAGCCTCATTCATTCATTGGGAACTTTAACTTTAACCGACATAGATCATGTGAGCATCATGAAATCCAGTGTCTCCCCCACACCGAAAAGAGGTGGAATAACCGGCCAAGGAGACCCAAAAACATGCTAGCATACATGGGATTTAACCCCGCCAGATCTCTATATTGGCAGTATAGGTTTGAAGACCAGGAGATATAAGGAGACCCATACCCGGCAAGCCGGACAGTCTCATCTCATGAGAGTTACGTGAACCTCCGCCCTTCCCTAAAGAAGGCATCACCGCTCATAGCTAGTCTATCAGTGCTCAGTATAAAGTTCCATTACATTCAACTCATACGTCATGGAAGATGGCTTCTAGTATGAGGACATCATAGCTCATTAGATGATTTCTCATCTCATCATTAATATTAAGTGTGTTAATCTCAATACTTTCATTAGAGTGTTCATAGAGACTGGTCTCTTCATTATCTTACACTCTCATAGGTGAGTACATTTTGGTAACATTTACTTAGGCTCATTTGAGATTGTTCTCATCTTTAACATTAGCCTCATATCATGTTGTCACCACATTCATTAACATTATCACATTTGATCTTCATAATTACTCACCCCTTTTTACGTGAATGTTCATATCATCATATGCCAATGCACTTGGCCATTTGTGTGTTTCACACTCTTACTTAACCCTTCTAGGATTTCATCATTTCATTACATAATAATCATTTCATCGTATGCCAATGCACTTGGCCATTTAGTGTGATTTTACACTCGTACTTAACCCTTCTAGGGTTACATCCTGTCATTACATACATCTTAGGTTCACTTCTTTAAAACGTATGCTAGACTTATGAGTCTATACACACAAGCCATGAGGCTTCATTCATAATTCGTTAAGTGATTCATACATTCCTAAGATTATGTAGTACAAGACTTATGTATCTTGTATATATGCCAAGATCTTGATTTCGATCTAAGTAGGTGGCATTATTCTTGAGTATTTAATTCACATATGACTTATGTATCAATACGGAAGTTTGGGAAAGGAAACCCAAGTTCGAATCACTTGGATAATATTTACATTTTTCATTGATTTTATTTTTAATCTCCATGACATTGGGACTCTAAATTGAACCCCAACATTAACATTCTATCTTTAATTTTCTCCTTAGTTTTCCTCTTAATTTGGCCAAAGGGTTGTGGGTTCGAACCCCCACAACCCCTTTTTATTTTTCACTAACATCTCATTGCCCCTTTTCGCCCAAACAAAGAGGTTGTGGGATCAAACCCCCACAGCCTCTTTTATTTTATTCATTATATACGCTAGGAATAGGGAGGTTGTGTGTTCGAACCCGCACAACCTCCTTATTTTAATTTAAATTCGCTATGGTCTGTGAGGTAGTGGGTTCGAATCCCCACAGCCTCCTATTTTTATTTTTAATTAAAACTCCCCTAGGCTAGGCGTTTGGCAGTGAGGTTGTGGGATCGAGCCCCCACAGCCTCACTTTATTTTCTTATTTATTTTGCTCCTCTCCTTTCCAGCCTTGAGGTCGTGGGTTCGATTCCCACGCCTTACATCTTCTTTTTCTTAAATTTTCTCTTCTCTCATTCGCAGCCTGGAGGTCATGGTTTCGATTCCCACGCCTCCCATTTATTTAATTAATTAATTATTCTCTCCTTTCTCTTCCAGTAACCCAATTTTGAATCCCCCATCCCCCTTTTTCATTTCTTCTTTTTGCGAATTACAGTAGCCACACGGGTTCGATTCCCTTTAACCCCATTTCCCCCTTTTTACGTTTTTAGCATTCCTTCACATGTGAGGTCTTTGGTTCAATCCCCATTGACCTCACCTATTTTATCTTAAATTAAAAACCCAGATTTTAACCTTCTTTTTGACTGAAACTAAAGTACACCAAGATGGAAATTTATTCATAGTTTTTAGCTTCCTTTCATCAACCTTTTCACTTTAGTTCTTAGGGCATTTCATGAAACATTTAGTGCATTAGTAGGTGTAGTTTAGTAGTTACATTAGCCAAGAGTTTTTCACTCAAAATCAATAACTTCAAACCCCATAAGAACATCACATTGTGTACAACTTTTGCACATAAAATACAAGGATTAAACATGCTATTTCATACCTCCAACAGTGAGTATATTCACTGCCACACTTTGCACACACACATCATTTTTTTTCGATCACACATTGGTTGTCAATTTCGTGATTTCACGTACATAAACATATTCACATTCAACACAAAAACATCACACATACCTAAATCTACCAGCAAACAAACCCAACCTACGAATCATTGGGAGCTAGTGACAAGGAAATGCAACGGGGAACAACCCTAGTTTTCGGAGTGAATATCTTGAATCTTAAGGGGTCTCTTGGGAAAGGGACCAAGAGAGAAGAAACCCATACCTTAATTGATGTTCAAACATTGAACTTGCTGCCAAAAACGCTCTCCAAAATCAGTCCAAGCCTCCTCGACGTCCACACCACTCGACGGACAACCTCCAAAATCAGTCCAAGCCTCCTCAACGTCCACACCACTCGACGGACAACATATCTTTGCCTTAACGTTTTTTGTTACTTTGTTTTTCTTAAAATTTCATGTGATTTCTTCAAGTGTGAATAACTCTTGATATAATTTCTGTTCTTGTACGTTTGTTAGGCAGAGAGAAAACAAGAGAGTTGAACGTGAGGATGTGATAGACGTGAGAGAGTGAAACGTGTGAAGTTGTTTAGGATTAGATGATGACTTAGTCAATTTAGGACTCTCCTTAATACTTAAAATTTGATTTAATTAATTATACATGAAAGGACCATTTTGCCCTTACAAAAATCAGATTTTAAATGATAAATAAATCATCAATTTGTTGCTTCCAATGGGGCTCGAACTCGGGTGGGGTGACCTTTGCGAAATGGATCATTTCGGGTCGAACCTACCCTATCCGGATGTTTTATTAAATTAATTAATTAATTACTTAATTCCTTAGGGTAATTACGATATTTCCCTTGGCCTGGAAAAGACCATTTTACCCCTGGACCCTCAAAACTTAAGATTTCTTCTTTTTAAGTCTGGTAAAGACTCCTTCGATTAAATCTTCGTTTTTGAGAACCCTACATGGTTGGTTCAAACCTTTCCAAGCTCAACTAACTCCCCAAGTTAGTTGGCTTGGCCGTAGTAAGGGTTCTGAGGTCTGGTTCTACGCGTATCAATCCGTGTGAACCTTGGTCTAATCGCAAGCATTCTTGACACCTTAAGCATTTATCTTATTCATTTTTAGGGTTGTTACATTATCCCCCCTTTAGGAACATTCATCCCCGAATGACACTACCACTATATATCGTAATGCCAGTCAGATCATAACATAATCACTATGCACAGTCAAGCAATAGCAACAAAATATGGAGAGATAAGGAAACATAGACTTAAGAGTAGGAAGTCTAACCTCAAGAGCTGAAAAGATGAGGGTAGCGGGATTTCATGTCGGCCTCATCCTCCCACGTAGCACCCTCAACAAGATGATTTCTCCACAATACCTTTACTGTGGCAATCTCCTTGTTTCTCAGCCGCTTGACCTGTTTGTCTAAGATCTCAACAGGTACCTCCTCATAAGACAAGTCTTGATCAACCCCCAAACCTTCCACGGGTAGAATATAAGCTGGATCACCTAGGCACTTCTTCAACATAGAGACATGAAAGACTGGATGAATATAAGCTAGCTCCACAGGCAATGCTAACTCATAGGCCACTTCACCCACACGCTATTGGATCTCATATGGCCCTACATACCTCAGACTCAGTTTCTCTTTTCTACCAAATCTCATCAACCCTTTCATAGGTGATATCTTCAAATAAACCTGGTCACCAACATCAAACTCTAAGGGCCGTTCTCTGTTATCTGCATATGACTTCTGCCGACTGTAAGCAGTAGCCAACCTGTCCCTAATCACTCTGACCTTCTCTAAGGCCTCATGAATGATCTCTGGACCCAAAATGGATGACTCTCCAACCTCGAACCACCCAACTGGAGATCTACACCTCCTACCATACAGTGCCTCAAACGGTGCCATCCCAATGCTGGAGTGATAGCTATTATTATACGAGAACTCTATCAATGGCAGATGGTCATCCCAGCTACCTCTGAAGTCAATCACACACGCTCTAAACATGTCCTCCAATGTCTGAATGGTACGCTCTGCCTGCCCATCAGTCTGAGGGTGAAAGGCAGTACTAAGCTTTACCTGCGAGCCCAAGCTCTTCTGGAAAGATCTCCAGAAATGTGATGTAAACTAAGCTAATCTATCTGAAATGATAGACAAAGGAATCCCATGCCATCTCACAATCTCATCAATATAGAGTCTCGCATAATCCTCGGCTCTGTAAGTCGACTTCACAGGGATATAGTGAGCAAATTTAGTCAATCTGTCCACAATAACCCATATGTAGTCATGCTGCCTCCTAGTCCTCGGAAGACCAACCACGAAGTCCATATTAATGGCCTCCCACTTCCAAGTCGGAACCTCAATAATCTGAGTCAGACCGCCAGGCTTAAAATGTTCTGCCTTAACTTGCTGACAATAATGACACTTGGCCATCTCCAATGTCCTTCTTCATTCCATCCCACCAATAAATCTGCTGAAGATCATGATACATCTTGGTGGAACCTGGATGTATGGAATATCTGGAACCATGGGCCTCTGCAACAATCCTGGTCCGCAAATCATCTACATCTGGTACACACAGCCTGTCCTGATATTTAAGTATGCCATCACCTCCCAAAGCGAAAGACTCATTCATCTTTATCAACACTGAGTCCTTCAGCTCCATCAACACATGATCTAGATGGTGACCCTGCTTGACTTCAACTACCAAGGATGATTCAGAACTAGGATGAACTGAAACATCCTCACTAGTAGAGTCAACCAATCGCACACCCAGTCTGTCCAATCTGTGTACATCTTTCACCAACTCCTTTTTCTCATCCTCAATGTGGGCTGTACTTCCCATGCTCATCCTGCTCAAAGCATCAGCTACAACATTAGCCTTACCTGGATGGTAGTGAACATTCATGTCATAATCCTTCAACAGCTCCAACCATCTCCGCTGACGTAGATTCAACTCCTCTGTGTGAACACGTACTGGAGACTCTTGTGGTCTGTGAATACATCCACATGCACTCCATACAAGTAGTGCCTCCACAGATTCAGTGCAAATACCACAGCTGCCAACTCCAGGTCATGAGTGGGATAATTCTTCTCATGAACATTGAGCTGTCTGGACGCATAGGCTATCACCTTACCAACCTGCATAAGAAAACAACCTAAACCAACCCTAGATGCATCACAATAAACAGTGTAATTTTCACCACACTTAGGCAAAATAAGCACCGGGGCTGAAATGAGTTTGTTCTTGAGCTCTTGGAAACTCCTCTCACAAGTCTCCGTCCATTAAAACTTGGCTTTATTCTTAGTCAAAGCTGTCAATGGGGCAGCAATGGAAGAAAAGCCCTCCACAAACCTGCGGTAGTGACCAGCCAATCCCAAAAAGCTATGGATGTTAGTGGGAGTAAGAGGCTTTGGCCAGTTCTTCACAGCCTCAGTCTTCCTGGGATCCACCTCCACGCCCTGATCGGACACAACATGACCCAGGAAGGTCACTGATCTAAACAAAAATTCACACTTGCTGAATTTGGCATACAAATGATGTTGTCTAAGTACCTGCAAGGTTTGTCTCAAATGTTGTTCAAGCTCTTCCTTGGTCCTAGAGTATATGAGAATGTCATCAATGAATACTATGATGAAAGAGTCAAGGTACTCACGGAAGACTCGGTTCATGAGGTCCATAAATGCAGCAGGTGCATTCGTAAGACCAAATGACATGACTAAGAACTCATAGTGACCATAACGGGTACGAAAGGATGTTTTTGGGATATCTCCATCCCTAACCCTAAGCTGATGATACCCTGAACGAAGATCAATCTTAGAGAAGAAACTAGAACCTTGGAGCTGATCGAACAAATCATCTATACTGGGAAGTGAATACTTATTCTTTATAGTGACATTGTTGAGCTGCCGATAATCGATACACCTCCTAAGGGTTCCATCTTTCTTTTTCACAAACAACACTAGAGCGCCCCAAGGGGATATGCTCGGCTGAATGAAACCCTTGTCAGTGAGATCTTTTAACTGCAGCTTCAACTCTTTGAGTTCAGCTAGAGCCATTCTCTAAGGAGGAATTGAAATTGGTTTAGTATCGGCTTCTAAGTCGATACCAAAATCAATCTCTCGAGGGGGAGGGACTCCAGGCAAATCATCATGAAATACATCTAGGAACTCATTTACTACAGGCACGGAGTCTATGGAAGGAATGTCATGATCTAAATTATTAACACTCACAAGATGACACAATAACCCCTTGGACATCATTTTATTGGCCTTAAGGTTCGAAATCAAGGGGTTAGGACGACTCGAGCTGTACCCCTCCCAGACTAGCTCCTCTTCATCAGGGAAACGAAATCTCACCACTCTACTACGACAGTCCAAGCAAGCATAACAACTGTGAAGTCAGTCCATACCAAGAATAACATCAAAATCATGCATGGGTAACTCAACCAAGTCTGCACACATAGTCTTACCACTTATCACTATTGGGTAATCCTTGTATACTCTATCAGTTCTTACATTTTCTCCTAAAGGTGTACTAACCACTATAGGATCATGCAGAACTTCAGGCAATATGTCAAAAGTGAGAGCAAGCAAAGGAGTTACAAAGGAAAGCGTAGACCCTGGATCAAGTAAAGCATAAACAGAAGTTGAGAATACTTACAGCATACCTGTGACCACATCAGCGGACTTCTCCTGCTCCTCTCTGCCCTTCAAGGCATAGAACCTGTTCCTCTTTGGAGGCTCGGTTGCTGCTGCACCCTGTGGATTAGGCCTAGGCTGAGCATTACCTCCAGCCTGACCTCTATTCTGTGGGCAGTCTCTAACCATGTGCCCACTCTTACCGCAACCGAAGCAGGCATTATTTCCCTATCTGCACTCTCCACTATTAGCACGGCCACACTTAGCACAATTCTTTTTAGGATGCTGTATCTCACCTCCATTGCCCTTCTTGGGCTTAGGTCTGCCTCCTCTAGATGTTGTACTCCTCTGAAAATTAGAGTTCCCAGAACTCTGTTGCCCCTTCTTGAACCTGGGCTGCTCACGGACGCCAAAATTGTTTTTGTGGCCTCAATGGCTGGGACCTGCCTGATCTTGAGGCTTAGGCCTCCTAGCATCACGAATACGCCTCTTTTTGCGGCTGTCCTCTACCTGCTGGACATGCACCATCAACCAGGAGAGGTCTATATTATCATGGAGCATCGCAGACCGACACTCCTCCTCCAGATCTCCATTGATTCCTGTGAGGAACCTGCTCATCTCATCCCTGCTGTTAGACACAAGGGAAGTAGCATACCTAGATAATTTAACAAACTTCAGTACTCATCTCATCCTTGCTGTTAGATACTAAGGAAAGTAGCATACCTGGATAGTTTAACAAATTTTAGGGAATACTCCCTGACTGTCATAGATCCCTGCTTAAGGTTGATGAACTCCTCAACCTTGGGTTCCTTCATCTCTCTAGGAAAGAATCTCTCCAGAAAGGCTGTCTTAAACAGCTCCCAAGTGACTGGAACTCCACCCAAAGCTCGGCTATCCTGCCACATCTTGCACCAAGTCTGTGCAACATCCTTGAGCTGATAGGAAGACAACTCAGCCTTCTCAGTATCTGAGGCCCCCATAGCCACCAAAATCTTAGGCACCTCGTCCACAAACTCCTGGGGATCCTCTGAAGTCTTGGACCCTGTGAAAATAGGAGGATTCATCCTCGTGAAGTCTCTTAGCCTGTCATCCATGCTACGAACTGGTGGGTTCTCCCTCTGAACATCCTGCCGGTTGACCTGGGCAGTCATAGCCTGGGCCTGCATAGTAATGGCCTGTGCCATCTGGGCCAGAGATGCCTTCACCTCAACATTAGTCAACCCACCTGGGTTAACTGGCATATCCACTCCTTCAGCTGGAGCCTGGGGTGGAACTTGATTGTTCCCAGCAGCTGCTCCTCCTCTCCTCTGACCAACATTCCTCCTAGTATTCATTCTCTGAAAACAATAAGAATTGATGTTAGACACGCTCATAACACCAAGAAATCAGACATTAGGAAAAGCACGATAAGATTAGAAGAAGGAAAATTTTCCTACGCATTATGCAGTCTCTAATTCAGGATAGTGGTGAACTTCACTACCATGACTTAGAAACTACTCAATGTGGTTGATGTGAACTTATTATTCTCGGAACTTAACCTAGTGCTCTGATACCAACTTTGTCACGATCGGAATCTAGACCCCAGACGAGACCGGCGTCATTGACCTCTCAGAGGTCGCAGACAAGCCTACTTACGTCATTCTTACTTCATCTAGGTTAATTTTTAGCGGAAAATTTGAAACTTTTAGTTTCTTAACATACTTATTAAACATTCTCATCATTACATACTTGTTCGCATCAACCATCTAATATTAAGATCATCAAATGAAAGAAATAGTATAATATAGTAATACAGATGTACTTGCCAAAATGGCACCAATACAATGTCTGAATAAAACAGGAAAGAAACACTAGTGGAACATGCTTCACTAGCTCAACTCTAAAACTAAGCTAGAATATAAATGGCAGCATCCTCGAAATGCATGAGGACCTACCAAGTCCGGATGAATGCTCGACGTCCGGATAGCTTTAACGTCAACCTGTAGCTCTAGCGTCCACCTGTGCCTGCACCTAAAATTGTAGAGTTGTATAGTGTTAGTACACACTTGTACTAAGTATGGGTATATGCAAGCACACACAAAGGACATGCATGAAAAAAGATAGCTCTTTCCTAACAACATGATTATGGAAAGTCAAGTCAGTGGACTTGCCAAATTGAGATTAGGAAAGTTAGTGAACCTTCCAAATTTGAATTAGGAAAGTCTGTGAGCTTTCCGAATTTGGATTAGGAAAGTCAGTGAGATTTCCAAATTTGGATTAGGAAAGTCATGCCATGAGAGTAACATTCATCATCATAATTATGATATTGCACACAGCACATAATATCTTACACATAGCACATATCATATTGCATATAGCACATAACATCTTTTATAACATTCTTTCATATGCCATGAGACCTTGGAATCATGGACTTATCATTAAGACTTTCCAATATGAGGGCTCAACATATGGGACCTCAACTAGGGAGTCTTCATTAGCAAACATAGAGTCTTCTTCATTCGTTCATACGTACTTCATTTCATTTTATTCATAGGCCAGTGTAAACACCAGCTATACCTAGGGTGTAGTTTAAGACTTTCATCGGGTTTGCTGTACAATGATCAAGAATAACCTGTGTCATTACCTGAGTCTAGCTCACCTCTTGATTATCCTATCCTAACACCTTTGGTATCATTCATTTCATTATGTGCTTCATTTGAGGCTGGCCTCATTCATTCATTGGGAACTTTAACTTTAATCGACATAGATCATGTGAGCATCATGAAATCCAGTGTATCCTCCACACCGAAAAGAGGTGGAATCACCGGCCAAGGTGACCCAAAAACATGCTAGCTTACATGGGAATTTAACCCCGCCATATCCCTATATTGGTAGTATAGGTTCGAAGACCAGGAGATATAAGGAGACTCATACCCGGCAAGCCGGACAGTCTCATCTCATGAGAGTTACATGAACCTCCGCCCTTCCCTAAAGAAGGCATCACCGCTCATAGCTAGTCTATCGGTGCTCAGTATAAAGTACCATTACATTCAACTCATACATCATGGAAGATGGCTTCTAGTATGACGACATCATAGCTCATTAGATGATTTCTCATCTCATTATTAGTATTAAGTGTGTTAATCTCAATACTTTCATTAGAGTGTTCATAGAGATTGGTCTCTTCATTATCTTACACTCTCATAGGTGAGTACGTTTTGGTAACATTTACTTAGGCTCATTTGAGATTGTTCTCATCTTTAACATTAGCCTCATATCATGTTGTCACCACATTCATTAACATTAGCATATTTGCTCTTCATAATTACTCACCCCTTTTTACATGAATGTTCATATCATCATATGCCAATGCACTTGGCCATTTGTGTGTTCCACACTCTTACTTAACCCTTCTAGGATTTCATCATTTCATTACATAATAATCATTTCATCGTATGCCAATGCACTTGGCCATTTAGTGTGATTTTACACTCGTACTTAACCCTTCTAGGGTTACATCCTTTCATTACATACATCTTAGGTTCACTTCTTTAAAACGTATGCTAGACTTATGAGTCTATACACACAAGCCATGAGGCTTCATTTATAATTCGTTAAGTGATTCATACATTCCTAAGATTATGTAGTACAAGACTTATGTATCTTGTATATATACCAAGATCTTGATTTCGATCTAAGTAGGTGGCATTATTCTTGAGTATTTAATTCACGTATGACTTATGTATCAATACGGAAGTTTGGGCAAGGAAACCCAAGTTCGAATCACTTGGATAACATTTACATTTTTCATTGATTTTATTTTTAATCTCCATGACATTGGGACTCTAAATTGAACCCCAAGATTAACATTCTATCTTTAATTTTCTCCTTAGTTTTCCTCTTAATTTGGCCGAAGGGTTGTGGGTTCGAACCCCCAAAACCCCTTTTTATTTTTCATTAACATCTCATTGCCCCTTTTAGCGCAAACCAAGAGGTTGTGGGATCAAACCCCCACAACCTCTTTTATTTTATTCATTATATACGCTGGGAATAGGGAGGTTGTGTGTTCGATCCCCCACAACCTCCTTATTTTAATTTAAATTCGCTAGGGTCTGTGAGGTGGTGGGTTCGAACCCCCATAGCCTCCTATTTTTATTTTTAATTAAAAATCCCCTAGACTAGGCGTTTGGCAGTGAGGTTGTGGGATCGAGCCCCCACAGCCTCACTTTATTTTCTTATTTATTTCGCTCCTCTCCTTTCCAGCCTTGAGGTCGTGGGTTCGATTCCCACGCCTCACATCTTCTTTTTCTTAAATTTTCTCTTCTCTCGTTCGCAGCCTGGAGGTCGTGGGTTTGATTCCCACGCCTCCCATTTATTTAATTAATTAATTATTCTCTCCTTTCTCTTCCAGTAACCCAATTTCGAATCCCCCAGCCCCCTTTTTCATTTCTTTTTTTCGCGAATTAAAGTAGCCACACGGGTTCGATTCCCCTTAACCCCATTTCCCCCTTTTTACGTTTTTAGCATTCCTTCACATGTGAGGTCTTGGGTTCAATACCCATTGACCTCACCTATTTTATTTTCAATTAAAAACCCAGATTTTAACCTTCTTTTTGACCGAAACTAAAGTACACCAAGATGGAAATTTATTCATAGTTTTTAGCTTTCTTTCATCAACCTTTTCACGTTAGTTCTTAGGGCATTTCATGAAACATTTAGTGCATTAGTAGGTGTAGTTTAGTAGTTACATTAGCCAAGAGTTTTTCACTCAAAATCAATAACTTCAAACCCCATAAGAACATCACATTGTGTACAACTTTTGCACATAAAATACAAGGATTAAACATGCTATTTCACACCTCCAACAGTGAGTATATTCACTGCCACACTTTGCACACACACATCATTTTTTTCGATCACACATTGGTTGTCATTTTCTTGATTTCACGTACATAAACATATTCACATTCAACACAAAAACATCACACATACCCAACCTACGAATCATTGGGAGCTAGTGACAGGGACATGAAACGGGGAACAACCCTAGTTTTCGGAGTGAATATCTTGAATCTTAAGGGGTATCTTGGGAAAGGGAACAATAGAGAAGCAACCCATACCTTAATTGATGTTCAAACGTTGAACTTGCTGCCCAAAACCCTCTCCAAAATCAGTCCAAGCCTCCTCAACGTCCACACCACTCGACCGACAACTTCTCTTTTCCTTAACGTTTTTGGTTACTTTGTTTTTCTTAAAATTTCATGTGAGTTCTTCAAGTATGAAGAACTCTTGATATAATTTCTGTTCTTGTACATTTGTTAGGTAGAGAGAAAACAAGAGAGTTGAACATGATGATGTGATAGACATGAGAAAGTGCAACGTGTGAAGTTGTTTCGGATTAGATGATGACTTAGTCAATTTAGGACTCTCCTTAATACTTAAAATCTGATTTAATTAATTATACATGAAAAGACCATTTTGCCCTTACAAAAATCAGATTTTAAGTCCGGTAAAGACTCCTTCGATTAAATCTTCATTTTCGAGAACCCTACATGGTTGGTTCCAACCTTTCCAAGCTCAACTAACTCCCCAAGTTAGTTGGCTTGGCCGTAGTAAGGGTTCTGAGGTCTGGTTCTACGCGTATCAATCCGTGTGAACCTTGGTCTAATCGCAAGCATTCTTGACACCTTAAGCATTTATCTTATTCATTTTTAGGGTTGTTACAGGTAGATCCAGCCATATTTATCTTTATCGACGAATTGAATATTTTGCTCGAAAGTCCTAAGTTCTTCCTTTCAATCCAAGTCGAGGTAATAGTTTCTATGATAGGGCTAACGAGATTTCTTTTGCCAATCAGAGTAGTAAGTGTGCCTGCTCCGTCCTTCTTTGATGAAATGGATGTTGTAGGAGAGGTTGGGAAGGAGGGACTTCGCTAAAAATGGTCGATATGGATGGAGTCTCGCTCAGTAAAGAGAGTTGTAGGATTCGTAAAACAGGAGAAGAGTATCTCAAAGTATGGGGAAAAGGATGTTGCATTTTGACTTTGTCTCCCGGTATCCACCACAGGTTGGGTTTGAGAGTCGTGTGATGGGTGACTATCCAGCACGGTTCGGAGAGCACTTTTAGTATGCGCTGGTGAATGGAAGCCCCCTATCTGTGAGAAGATTCCTTCTCATCCGAAGCAATGAGAGATACTAAAATACTGACATTTCCGAGAGCTAAATCGTCAATCGCAACACTGACCGCCCCAGTATTGTTGCTGCCGATCCTACCTGTACTATAGGAAGAGAGGGACCTATTGCAACGTGGATATAATGCTCCGCGTGGAACACGAACCAAAACATGGGCCATGTCCAGACACGGCGATAGGATAGGAGCCGAGCCATCTAACCTCCACCTTACCTTAGGTTGTCCTTGTCAGAACCATAAATGAGAAAAAGGGGGAATGCCATTCCATTCTTAACATCTTTCGCAACCTTTCTTTCACAGGTGGCACAGGACCCCCCTTTGCTCTATCTAACTTGGCGTGGAATTGTCTTGATTGTCAGATATCATTGAGAAAGAAATAGGAAGAAGTGTTATAGAACGATTTCCTACAATTCTTCCCAGTATGGAATGAGTAAAGAATCAAGCTACAAGTAGTAGACTTCTATCCGACAGGGTTTAATGGAGCTGATGGCTACAGGGGAAGCAGCTGACTGCAGTCCCTGAGCCCACAAACCAAAGGTCTGACCAATCTCCCCATCATGATTCATGATTAGTGGCTACTCGGATGGCATATGATTAACTAGCGCATGAGTGTGAGTTCCCGCAGGTCATTTTTTTCTTTTATGAGGCAAGTCTTTTAGAGCTTAAGAACCCGCTCCACCGGAAATTCCCTCTGCCCCTACCATACTCCAGCTAGTCTTCAAAGCTATCCGGCATATGGGAAGCCGTGCTCATTGGCTTGTGGCGGGGGGTAATAATTATTTTATATTGCTGGGTAAGTAGCTTCTTTCCCAACCCGAACATGGTTTATCTGATGCTTGGCTGAAGCTTACTTGCAAACCCTGGCTTCACTTGTTGTAGTAAGACCCCCCCTCTATAATCTTTCTCTATCACTCTGATGAACCTCTTTCCGCCTGTTCGGTAGACTTCAAGAACAGATTCTTGCATATCCCTTATTTGTCCATTAAGTCCATTTTGCACTAAAGGCAGCATTCAAAGCACCTATATTGTAATACGTAAGTGGAAGGATAGGTTAATTTACCTTACTAGTCATATTCCCTAAAGGTTTACTGTCTGGATGGTACTTTTCAATAGATAAGCGAATCGCGCTCAAGTGGTGGTTGACGAAATATCTAATCCTCGTTTTCCCTGTTTGGTGTGGGCTTCATTCATTCATTGAACCTTGGGGATCACCATTTGCATTGAGGTCAATCACCAGACTACCTCTATCATACATACGACATTACACGAAGCGAGAGTGCATGGTCAACACACACCTAAAGCGCCTATGTTCCGCTTGCAGCCAATACAACCACAACCTAACTTGCACGAGAGTACAGGAAAGAAAACCTTATTCGATGACCACTCCTCCTTCTGCATAGAGATAGGGTAGCCTATCAATTGACAGTTGCTGCAGCTGGTGGAATAAATCTACCCAGAGCTTCCACTGGTTTTCAGATAGAAACTCCAATTTATCTTTCTGTTCGTTGGGAGAACTATCAATGGATTGGTTTCCAGGAGTCGAGGTGGAAGTAGATGGGGAATGGGGAGAATAAAAAAACTCCTTATCGGAATTGGTCTCTCTGCGGAACAGTCTTATAAAAATGCTCTCTTTAACCAATCAACCAAGACAGATGGAATGAAAGAAAGAAAAAGTTGCTCCGCAGCTCGCCCAGAAGAAGATAGACCCGCCACTATAGATTTGTCAATCCCTGGGATTGATTTAATCCCAAGGGTCAATCAAGCCTTTGAAAATAGTGAAAATAGTCATCAGAGTCTGAGTTTCTGCTTTCAACGAGACTTTCTTAGCTTGTCAAAGCGGAAGAAAATGTAAGATCGCGCATGAGCACCGAATTCCCAGGAGAATGAAATTCAAAAGGTTGAGGAATGAAGTAACCTCATCCAATGGCCTGGATACATACAAGTATAGCCAAATCAAGATGAGATGGGATGGCCGTTCAGATACCGCAGGCCCCGCCTAGTTCACTGGGATGTTTGCTCTTCACATTATTCAAATGATCCTGAAGCTACCCTTTCCTTTGGGTTTGTTGTAGCTCGCCAGAATTTTGATTCAAACGTGTGAGAAGTTCTTATTCAGTGATCCCCTTATAAAAAATCTAAGTCGCAGGATCAAGTTAAGAGTTAGAATTCCCTGACTCCATTCCTATTTATTAGCCTTCTTTCTACTTCAAATCTTCGTCTTCGATCTCTCTTCGCAACGCATATTAAGGGATAAGACTTTCTCTCTGAGAAGAAGAAAGCCATTCCTACGGGCCTGGAACTGTGATGAATGAAGTAAGAATTTTGGGCTAGGCCGGTGCAGTGAGGTATTCCCGTTGAGATTCCCGAACTTTGATGATTATCTCATTGTATCTAAACCAGTGAGTGAGATTGAGTCGAGTCACAAAAAGGTCTATGATGAGCCCTTGAAAGTGGTAGAATTTCATGTACTCAAACGGGGGCGTGAATGCGAGATGCCAGCGGAATGATCGGCCAAAAAAACTATCGCAGAAAATTCCAGTAAAAAGGCAACAGGTTTTGATAACATTGGAGAGGAGTTCAAATTAGGAGTTTTGTGAAGGTAGAGAGAGATTTTCAAATCAGACTTCAAGTTAGTGAGCCGCATGTTAAAAAGGCAGAGACCGCCCCAGGCTTCGCCCTAATTCCCATCTAAGGTTGAATAAGATTAGATTAGTCTCCCAAAAATCATTCTCGATTGATTCATCGATAGAATTAGCCTAGTTGTATGAAAATTTCTTGTGATTCCCCCTCTTTCTTTGACGAAGGCATACACACATCTATAGGGAACCCAAAGAAGGGCTAGAATAAGGAAAGTGACACCTTAACTTAATAGCTCCATTTCTTGTTCCTGAGCGGAAGGTACGCTCAGCCCCTCTATTTTGAAGATTAGAGCAGAAGAACTCTGTAACAGCGGAGAGGGCTTGAAAACCACTTGACTCTAAGAAGAGGGGCTTCGCCTCGAATGGAAGTCTTCCTAGCTTTAGGGTCAATCAAAAAGATACAAGATATAGCGCCTCGGTCAGAGAGAATGGGGTACGAGTTCGTGACCTAATAGAATACTGATTTGTGGATGAATGGAGGACCGACCGACCTGGGTTTTCACGAGCGTTGTCGGGTTTTGTAGTGACTGTCAAGGGCTCTAGCGCATACCCCAGGGTGATCATTACCACCTGCACCTCATATCTCGGCACAGTGGAATGCATTACCTCTGTTGAAGGAAGAAGGCCCTCCCTTTGCTTATTTATTCTTCCTGGTCTTCAGGTCTCATCTGAACGGCTCGCTCGACATAAAAGAATAAAGAAAATAGGAAAAAAGAGTACGAGGATATTTATCTATTTAGCTATTTAAAGATTGAGCGTCTTACAGCCCGTTATGCAAGCTAGCAAAGCCAGCGCAGAAGCAGCCCCTGGAGATAATCTATTATATTTCCCTTCAAAAAAAAAGATTGAGATGTTTAAATCTCCCAATCCATTATTCGAGAGGTAATAGATGTGACCTATGTTGTTTGCTCGCAGTCGCTTTCTGTCTTTCCCAACATTTAGATTGAGTAGACATCAAACGATAACGAACTCTGAATCCGGCCCCCCAAAAAATAGAATCGATGTTGAAATCGAATATTTGGTTGCGAGTTGACACAGACCAGCTACCTGTTTCATGACTTTTATTTGAGCTGTGGACCCCACTATGGAAACAGAGATATCCACATTAAGAGCAGGTCTGATTCCAGAATTGAATAGGTCGGCGGATAAGAAGATTTGTCCATCAGTAATGGAAATTACATTAGTAGGAATATAAGCCGAAACATCTCCGGATTGAGTTTCAACTATTGGTAAGGCAGTAATACTTCCTTCACCTAAACTCGCATACCCAAGGCAATGATTTCTGTAGATTGAGATGAGATAGGCTGCTTTAGCTCTGTCTTTATCCGAGGAAAGAGTGTAGTGAATCCGCCTCCTGGCATTATTGGATTCTCTTGCAAACAACACTTCTCCTCTCGCCCACCAAAAGGAAAGGGTAATGGTTATACACCTCTTACCACATTCACTACAGGGCGCCAACCCTCACTATCAGTTAGTTTTCCGCAGCCAAAGCGCTCAAGGTATTCGTGCTTGAATGTCGAGATCAGGGGACTCTATCCAATCCATGCGCCGGCTCTAAAGGCATTACTTGACTGAAAGAGTGCTTATATTAAGGGGGGCTTCCCTTTCCAACATTTGACCGAGCTGGCCGCCGAGAGAGTACTGAGACGAAGAACCTAGCTAGGAATTTCTCTGCTTGTGTCTACTTCTTGAAAAACCTAAAGGGTCAAGGTAAGCGTATGAAGAGAAAATAAGCAAAGCTTATGCCCGGCTAATTGAATGGAGTTCCCGGCTTTAAAAAATGAAGTTCATGTACCGAGGAGATTTATTTAAAGAGCTTTGGTTATGAATGAGGTGATCGGTCATGGTATCCATAGCCTTGCTTCTTTTTCGGCCAAATCCTGATTTCGTTTTGCTTCTCCTGATTGTCGAGACTGATCGACTCGACTCTTTTTCATGCCCCCCGGCATCTCACTCGTTTGATCTCCTAGAAGAGGAAGCTGAATCAGTGTTGTGGCAAGACGAACAGACGAAGCCAGAGGCTCCCTTGTTTGCTTTTGCTTACCGAACAAGAAGGATTATTAGACCTATTAATTATTAATGGACTATAGCGAACCATAAGGAACACCCTCGTGGTCTCCCTTTGAGGGTTTTAACTACCTCTGAAGAGGCCTCCCCTTCCGTACCTACTCCGCAAGGTCTCGCTTGTTCCACTATTTTCTATAGAAGAAGGATGACATCAACAGCTAAATCGTAACTCGAAGTTAACCTTGTTGGGGGTCCCAGCGATACAAGAGCATTTTCCAAGCATAAAATCACAAAGCCTGCCCAAAAAATGGGTGAGACTTGTCATTCTCCGCTTGTAAGTCAAGCTTTTCAAGGGAATCTTTCAGGATGTTCTGATGATCCTAATCAGATCCAACATGCAGGTCAAGCTGACATAGGAAGGAATCTGAACCCTTTTTGGACTGGAGGGCACTTTTCATACAAAGAGAATGGGCAGCCTGGAAAACTTGGAATGATTACAGAATGCTTACCGCCTTCGATTCGGTCTATTCTAAGTGGTCCATTGGGTAAGCAACAGAGGGAAGATGGGAGATACCGTCTGTGATCCATGGATCTCCAATATGCCACAAGTAAGTAAGTTTGGGGGATCGAAGGCAGTTCTCCGTGCATCGGACACGCGAAGTAATTCAATTCACACGAAAGGAGAAGAGCGTCAAGCAGCCCCAACTCTATCCAAAATGAGTGGAGCGAGGGGCTTTAGAGGGAAAAAAAGGGAGGATTCCTCTATCTCTTGTTCGCTTCGATCGAACTCTAACATTTTAGGGAAGAATGACGGGTCGCTAATAAGGCCCCTAAATGACCGCTCAGAAGGCCCAACACTTAGGTGCTTTATAAGATCATCCTATATGAAAGATGTATGACATGTGTGGATAATGAATGACTTGATGCGTAAGTATCACGTACGGTTCTCTGAGAAGGGAGTGGCTACCTACTCACCCTCCTTCCAATCGAATCTATTCTAAGGTGTTCGGAGGCAGGGGAAAGAAAGGAGGGATTGATCGACCAACTTGAACAGATCTATAACCTGCTTCCATCTGTCCTAAATGAGGGAATTAAGGAGGGTATAGTCGAACTGAACTGAGAATGACCCTCTCCAGGCGAAAAGGGGAAGGAGCTTTCAAATCGATCACACGCCCGACTCTTTCACGCTTATGAGCATTCTGGTGTCCTCCAAGACCTTGAGAAGTGCAAAACTTGTGAGAACAGTATATGCAAGAGAACATTCTAGAATATGGAACCTTTGCTTTTGGTTTAGGAAAAGCCTTTGGATGAATGAATTTAGGTATTGAAGTTTGACTGTTTGACACTCTATATTTCGATGGCGCTATCACTTTTGCTCCTTTAAATTAAAGGGCGGCAACTTTCAAGCTTACCTTATTATTAGAGAAAGGTTTGGAACGAAGTAGCTCGCCAAAGAGGTATATATCACACTCATTCACAAGCGCAAGGTGCGACATCCGCCTGAACGGGTAAAGGATTTCCCTAAAACAAAGGGCCTGGAACTATGATGAATGAAGTAAGAATTTCGCGAGATAGAAAGTGTAACTACCAAAGATCTTTCAACTTGTCTGCACCCCCTTGAAATGAGTAGATGTACATCACACCTCCTACGGTTGTTGACAAAGCTCCGAGTGAACCCGAAATAGGCCATGGACTTGGATCTACCAAATGATAAGAATGCCTCTACTCCCGGTGTGAACTCCTCTACTGATCTGAATCCGGCAGATTCTCGAGAAGAGAGGAAGCCGTGGTGGTCCCCCCCCCCCCAGACTGCCCGCATTAGTTCCCCCCATCATAAATTATTAAGCCACGCCCGGTGCCACGTTTAGAGCTTTGTCTTTGGTTTGGACCTGTACTATTCCGAGAAGTGAGAGCACCAGGTTTGAAGATGCTGGTTCGAGAGGACCTAGAAAAATGGGCCTTTCTCGCTTGTTTAGTAAAGTCAAGTTTTTGGCCTTATCTTGCAGGTGACGATGACGTCGAGTTGACGGAAGATAAAGACTAGGCATTTAGGCGAGACACCCGGTGGTGTGGTACGTAGTGGGTTTAGTACGCCCCTCCCAAACAAACGGCTCCGAAACAATTCGAGAAATGCTACTTCAGGATAAACTAGATATGTTGTGAGGCACCGAACATGTTCTACCCTCAACCTCCATCCGTCATTAGTAATCTCAATTCACTTTTCCTATTCACTAGTACAATGCCCCCCCACCCCACCCCACAAGGTACATCTCGCGCCTATGGGCCGCTATAACTATCCAGGCTTCATCAAAAGGCTCCCCGCCTCGTGGCATTATTGGGTTGGCTTGCAAACAACACTTCTCCTCTCGCCTCGGAGTGAAGCTGTATTGAGGGAATCTTTTTGTCTCAATCAGTCAAGAATACCTCAACTGGATAAATTCCCTTCAATTTGATCAAAGGCATCCGAGCCAAAGTAATTCAATTCACTCGAAAGGAGAAGAGCGTCAAGCAGCCCCAAACCCCCATGTGTTTTATATTAAACATATCAAAATCAACAGTGGAAGAGGCGTTGGTTGTGCGAGATTATTATGACTGGAGGAAGCCCATTCGACAACCATAATAGGCTCTATAACTGGTAATCCGCGTAGGTGTGTCCGCACCCCCCTGTGTGGATGAGAAAGAAGGATTTCTTGGAGCAACCCCCCAGGTTCCAGCACCTTATCCTTCGATCCAAGCCACGAGGCAAAAGGCAAGCTGACTTAGAAGGGTGGGCCAAGAGCTTTTTATAAGGGGTCTTTTTTAAACAATATTCCACGGGCTCACCTATATCCCACTCTCCCTGTCGGACCAAATGAATCGGTCTCGAGGGGGGAGCACCTGGGTGGATTTCTGGAATTTGTTCACATCCGATTCGATGGCATCTGTCCGCTTTCTACCTTTGCAAGCGTGCTACTGACTCGATGGACAAGAAATCTTTTGCTTCTCCTCCACACTTCTTTTTCTCCGTGCCCGTTTCGCATGCGCTTAGCGCGCCATTGGCGCTTTGCTCTCCTATTATTATTCATTGGACGGTTTGCATCTCTTCGATACGAATACAGTAACTGTAATAGTCCGAAAACGACTATGCTAAGTAAGACCTAAAGGTACATAGAATGCATAGATTAGACCGGGTTCACACGGCTTGATGCTAGTGGAACCGAACCCCTGGACCTATGCTCCAGACAAGCCAACCAACTTGGTGAGTTAGTTGAGCTAGGCAGGGTTGGTTCCATCCATGTTAGCTCCCCGAACACTAGGATTCCCCCGGGTGAGTCTTAACCGGACTTAGAGGGTTAGTCCTAGGTTTTAAGGGTTTTAGGGGTAAAAAGGTAATTACGGCGCTAGGGGTAGTATAGTAATTACCCTAGGTTGATATTTAATTAATTAAATAAAGTTTTTAATTAGTCAAAATGGGTCAAAGCTCGATAGTCAAACCCGAGTTTGACCGGATCTCCACACTCGGGTTCGAGCCGAGTTGGAGGCATTAAAGTGGGAGATTTAAATGATTCTAAATTAGACAAAAATCAGGAGGGGCACTATAGTAACTTAATATGTAGATTACAATCTGATTTTATCATTTAAATTGTGTTGAATAAGTCAACAACTAACTCCCAAGAGAGAGACGCACGACTCCCACTAAGAGTGTACTCAATGTGCACTCTTAATTCATTATATATCCACAAAACGTTTTTCAGCTTTACCTTGCAATTCAAAAATAGAAAACAAAATAAGCCTACTGTTCTAAAGAGTTCTCGGCTTCATCAATCAAAAAGAAAAAGAAAAATTGTACGCCTAAGTGCTTTAAGAAATCACGTAAAGGAATTCACTTGTGAATAAGAACCAAGGCTCGGAAGAAGGGTTTGTGCGTGGGATAGGGCGTGGGTTCGTGGATGGTTGTAAAAGCTAAAAAAGGTATGGGTTTGCTTCTATCTTGGTCCCTTTCCCAAGAGTCTCTTAAGGCTCAGTTCAAATCCAATCTAAAAACTAAGGTTGTCCCCATTGCATGCCCCTGTCATTAGATCCTATGAACGATTGATTCATGCGTTGATATGACTTCTGGTAGATGATTTTAGGACTGATTGTGATTGTGTGCAACATGTGTTCTCGGACTATTTATGATCTTGTTATGTACGTCCGAATGTTGAATGTTACATGTGCACAAGTATGCTATTTTCCGTGATATTGTTGTTACGGTCTACTTGAAGAAGTTGTGAATTATATGTTACGTAATATTGTGTGTTTAACATTCAAAAAGGAACTGTGATGTTCATGAAAAGTAAATGAAAGTGATGATCTAAAATAAAATATTAATTGCCAAATTAAAATGAGTCTAAGACTATCGGCCATGTACATCAATGCACAAAGAAATGGTACGGATATATGGACGTAAGTTTAGGCTAAAGTATTGGTTAAAGTTGATATAAAAATCGAAACCAAATTGTCTAGACTAAAGTGTAAGAAGAATGAACTTGAGGACCTAATGCTAATTAGAGAAGACTCGGCTAAATTCAAATAAATAAAATGCTACACCTAAGAATTGAACCCGAGACCTCAAGGTTCTAGCACTAGATGAAGAGGTCTTGAGTAAATTAAAAAGATATTAATGTTGGGTGTAGGAGGGTAATCGAACCCGGCCTCAAGGCCAAATGTGTGAGATACATAAGTCTCACATATAATCAAAAATTATATGCTGCCCAAGGGATTCGAACACGGATCCCCTTGACCGAAAACTGTGAGGTACATAAGTCTTACATACAATAAAATAAAATGCAGCCACTAGGGATCGAACTCGGGTTCTCTTGGCCGAATGTGTGAAGACACATAATCCTCACACACACACATAATGAAAATAAATCAAGAGAATAGATGCTGCCCAAGGGATTCGAACACGGGTAAAGTCTAAGATCACATAAATCACGAAAGTAAGCCTTATGTATGGTGTAACCCGAAATGGGTACTACCATGAGTGTAGAGCACACTAAAGGCAGTGTGCATGACATACGATGTAAGTTAATAGCAAGATAAAGAAATGAACATTCATGTAACGAGGTGAGTAATTATGTTAAACTATGATGCTAATGAAAATGGTGACAACATGATAAGAGGCTAAGATGAATGGTGAGACAAGTCTCAACCAAGCCTAAGTAAAGGTCACTAAAAGTGCTCACCTAAGAGAGTGTTGAATATTAAGAGACAAGTCTCAATCACATTCTATATGTAAGTGCAAGGACAATTCATACTTAATAAGTAAAGAAGAGATGAGAAATCATCTAATGAGCTATGACTACCTAATGCTAGAAGCAAGCTTCGATGATGTATGAGTTGAATGTAAATAGGAACTTTAAACTAAGCACCGATAGGCTAGTTATGAGTGGTGATGCTTTCTTCCGGGAAGGGCGGAGGTTCACATAATTCTCATGAGATGAGACTGTCCACCAAGGTGGGTATGGGTCTCCCTAAATCTCCTAGTGTTTGAACTATGTTGCCAACAGAGGGAACTAGCTTGGTTCGAACCCATAAAGCTAGCATGTTTTGGTTTCACTTTGGCCAGTGACTCCACCTCTTTTCGGTGTGGGGGAGACACCGAATTTCATAATGCTCACATGATATATGTCGGTTAAGGTTGAAAGTTCCTCAAAGTATGAAAGATAATGAAATGAACTATAGCGAAGGTGTTTGTGCAAGACAATCAGGAGGTGAAACCAGATTCAAGTAATGACATTAGGTCATTCTTGGTCATTGCACTTCATGATCCCGATGAGAGTCTTAAACTTCATTCTAGGTATAGCTGGTGTTTACATCAGCCTTTGAATGAATGAAATGAATAATGTGAAGTACGAATGAACGAATGAAGCAGAATCAGTGTTTGCTAAAGGAGGCCCTCGGGTTGAGGTCCCATATGTTGGGCTCTCACTTGAGATGTCTTAATTCTACATCCATGATTCCAAGGTCTCGTGGATATGAAATATATAATATATGAAACATGAAATATACGTTATGTGAACCTATGTGTGTATGATGTGTGACATATTCATGGTATGACCTTCCTATTTTGAATTCGGCAAGTCCATAGACTTGACCTCCTAAGAAAGCATGTTGATTAGGAAGAGCCATTCTTGTTCATGCATTACCGTTATGTGTTGCTGCATATACCCATACTTAGTACAAGTGTGTAGTAATTCCATACAATATTACTATTTTAGTTGCAGGCTCAGGTGGACGTTGAAGCTATCATTGCAGTTGTTCGAACTCAGAGATTTCATCCTTACTTGGTAGGTCCTCATACATTCGAGGATGCCTGCCTTTACATTTCTTGCTTAGTAGTAGGTTTAAACTAGTGGAGTATGTTCCACTAGTGTTTCTTCCTATTTTATTCAGACGCTTGTAATAGTGACATTTTGGCAAGTATTACTTATGACATGAGATCCTATTTCTTTCAAGTTGTATGTTTCTATAACTAGATGGTTGATGTATGAGCACTGATCTTCCTTACAAATACGCGTTTATATGAAGTCTATGTATACTTCAAATATGAACAAAAAGTTTTAAATTTCCGCTAAAATTAACCGTATGAATATGATGAATGCAAGAAAAGGCTTGTTTGCGACCTCTAAGTGAGGTCAACGACGCCGGTTGCGATTCGGATTCCAGAATTTGGGTCGTGACAAACTTAGTATCATAGCATTAGGTTAAATATCCAAGACATCAGACTCATATCAACCATGTTAAGTAGTTTCTAAGTTATGGTTGTGAAGTGCACCAGTATCATAAATTAGAGACTGCATAATGCTTAGGAAATTTTCCCTTCTTCTACTCTTTATCGTGCTATGTGGAATTGTGACATAATTGTGTCATTAAGAATCTAACTCTCTCCTTGTATATACGTGTAGATAATGAATACGAGGAGAAATGCAGGCAGGAGGGTAGGTGAGGCAGCTGCTGGAGGAAATCAAGTTTATCCTCAAGCCCCAATTGTTGCTGATCAAGTGCCTGTCAATCCAGTTGGGTTGACAGATAGTGAAGTGAGGAATTCTTTGTTGCAGATGGCACAGGCCATCACTACTCAGGCTCAAGTCATCACGGCTCAAGCTGCGAGAGAGGGTGCTCCTAGAGAGAACCCTCATTCTAGCACCATGGCTAGCAGGCTGAGGGACTTCACCAGAATGAACCCCCCAGTTTACTACGGATGCAAGACCAATGAGGATCCCCAGGAGTTCATGGATGAGGTCCACAAGATCCTTTGTGCCATGGGATTATATGAGGAGGCGAAGGCTGAGTTGACTGCATATCAACTCAAGGATGTGGCACAGATTTAGTACCGGATGTGGGCTGATAGGTGAGCACGTGGAGATGTTCACATCACTTGGGATGTTCTCAAAACTGCCTTTCTAGAGATATTCTTCCCTAGAGAGCAAAGAGAAGCCAAGGTTGAAGAGTTCATCAACCTGAGACAGGGAGGTATGTCAGTCAAGGAGTATTCCTTGAAATTCTTTAAACTCTCAAAGTATGCTTCTTCTCTGGTGGCAAATAGCAGGGATGAAATGAGCAGGTTTGTGATTGGCGTGTCGAAGGATCTAGTGGAATATTGTCGAGAAACCATGTTGCATGATAGCATGGATCTGGGCAGGTTGATGGTGCATGCTCAGCAAGTGGAGGAGAGCCGTCGTAAGTGGAGAGTTCATGAAAGCAAAAAGCCTAAGACTACGGATCAGACTGGTTCTAGATTGGGTAGGGGCTCATTTAGAGTCCAGAACAGGACTAAGTTCAAGAGATATTCAGGTAATTCTACTTATTCAGGAAATTCAAATGCCAAAGTTAACGAGTCTGGTCCTAGAAAGGGCAATGATTGGAACGTCCAACCAAAAAGCAAGCTTTGTGGTAAATGTGGACGTCCTCATGGGGGTGAATGTTTAGTAGGTACGAACACCTGCTTTGGGTGTGGAAAGACTGGACACATGGTCCGAAATTGTCCTCGAACGATGAATGATGCCAAGGCAGGTGCTCATCCTCAGCCGAATGCAAATGTTGTAGCCGAACCTCCTAAGAGAAACCGATTTTATGCGCTAAAAGGTAGAGAAGAACAAGAGAAGTCAGTTGATGTATTCACGGGTACGTTGCATGTCTTTACTTTTCTAGTGTATGCATTGCATGAAGTACACTTAAGAAATACATTGCAAGTACTCAGAAAACATCAGTTGTATGCAAAGTTCAGCAAATGTGAATTCTTGTTGAGATCAGTGACCTTCCTTGGTCATGTTGTGATCGACCAGGGTGTAGAATTTGATCCTAAAAAGGTCGAGGCAGTGAAGAAATGGCTGAGACCCTTTACTCCTACCGATATTTGAAGTTTTTTGGGCTTGTCCAATTACTATCGCAGGTTTATGGAAGGCTTTTCCACTATTGCGGCTCCATTGACAACCTTGACGAAGAAGAAGATAAAGTTTGATTGGTCTAAAAAATGTGAGAAGAGCTTCCAAGAGCTCAAAGACCGACTCACTTCAGCCCCATTCTCACGTTGCCGAGTAGTGGTGCATGATATGTGGTATACTGTGATGCTTCCCGGGTAGGTTTGGGATGTGTGCTTATACAGGATGGCAAGGTGATTACATATGCATAGAGACAGTTGAAAATCCACGAGAAGAACTATCCTACTCATGATCTTGAGTTAGCTGCTATGGTGTTTGCATTAAAACTTTGGAGACATTATTTATATGGTGTACATGTTGATGTATATACTGACCATAAAAGTATTCAGTATGTTTTTACACAGAGGGAGTTGAACCTTTGTCAGAGGAGATGGCTAGAACTGCTCAAAGATTATGATATGAGTGTTTATTATCACCCGGGTAAGGCCAATGTAGTGGCTGATGAGTTGAGTCGATTGAGCATGGGCAGCATGTCTCATATTGGTGAAGAGAAGAAGGAGCTGGTTAAAGAGGTACACCAATTGGCTAGATTGGGTATACGGCTGGCAGATGCACCAAGTGGGGGTATTTCGGTTCATTCAAGTTCCGAATCCTCATTTGTTGTAGATGTTAAAGCCAATCAGCATCTCAACCCAGTACTCATGGAGTTGAAAGACTCAGTATTGAGTAAGTTGAATGAATCGTTCTCCCTAGGAGGGGATGTGTACTCAGGTACCAAAGCAAGTTATGTGTGCCCAATGTTGATAATTTCAGGTCTAATATTTTGGCAGAAGCTCATGGTTCAAGGTATTCCATTCATCCAGGTTCCACCAAGATGTACCATGACCTTAAAGAGGTCTATTGGTGGGAAGGCATGAAGAGAGATATCTCTAAATTCGTGGAGGAGTGTCCGAATTGCCAACAGGTTAAGGTAGAACACCTTAAGCCTGGGGTATCACTCAGACGATTGAGATTCCAACATGGAAGTGGGAGGCTATCAATATGGAATTTGTGGTTGGTCTGCCAAAGACTAGGAAACTACATGATTCCATTTGGGTTATTGTTGACAGAATTACCAAGTCCGCTCACTTCATACATGTGAAGTCTATTTACAAAGCTGAAGATTATGCCAAGCTTTATATTGATGAGATAGTGAGATGGCACGGGATTCCTCTGTCTATCATCTCGGATAGGGGAGCCCAATTTACTTCTCATTTGTGGAGATCTTTCCAAAAGGGCTTGGGTACACAGGTGAAGCTTAATACTGCTTTTCATCCGCAGACGGATGGACAAGCAGAGCGTACCATCCTGACCCATGAAGACATGTTGAGAGCATGTGTTATTGACTTCAAGGGCAGTTTGGATGATCACTTGCTGCTGATAGAGTTCTCTTACAATAATATCTACGATTCCAGTATTGGGATGTCATTGTTTAAAGTACTATATGGCCGAAGATGTAGTCTCCGATTGGGTGGTTTGAGGTAGGAGAATCTGTCATCCTTGGACATGAGATCGTACATGAGGCTATGGAGAAGGTGAGAATGATTAGAGATAGATTGGCTACTGCTTACATTCGTCAAAAATCCTATGCAAACAACAGAAATATAGCTCTAGAATTTGAAGTGGGTAATCAAGTGTACTTGAAGATATCACCTATGAAAGGGGTGATGAGATTTGGTAAGAAAGGTAAGTTGAGTCTGAGGTATATAGGTCCTTATGAGGTCTTGCAGCGAGTAGGAAATGTGGCCTACGAATTGAAGTTACCTCAAGATTTGGCTTCCGTTCATCCAGTGTTTCACATTTCAATGCTTAAGAAGTGTCTAGGCGATCCAGCATCCATCCTTCATGTTGAGGGGTTAGGAGTTGATGAGAACCTTTCTTATGAAGAGATTCCAATCGAAATTTTAGATCGTCAAGTGAAGCGACTGAGGAACAAAGAGGTTGCCACCGTGAAAGTCCTATGGCGGAACCACCTTGTTGAGGGAGCAACGTGGGAGGCCGAGGCTGATATGAGATCCCGCTATCCTTATTTGTTCAGTTCCTAAGGTTAGATATTCTTTTCCTAAATTCTAATTTATGTTTAAGAAACTCTAAGTTCTAAGTGTTGTAGTCAAATTGGTGTGATAGGTCACTAATCGTATGTTTTAGCATAGCACTATATGAGTTAAAATGAAGTTATGTTTCCAATTTATGTTGCTGTTTTTGTGTAGCATAGGCATGTTTTCTGTGTTGCATGAATTGTGATGTGCATTAAGTTAAGTGCGATTGAGAAGGAAATTTCCTCAATCTCAAGTATGAAGCCTTAGATAGGTGAATGGTATGCACCATCCAAATAAGTGTGAATCAAATGTTCACAAAAGAGAAACGTTTAAGTATTATGAAGTAACTTTCGAAAATCGCCCTCTTTATTTAAATAATGTGTAGTGTCATTCGGGGACGAATGTTCCTAAGGGGGGGATAATGTAACAATCCGAAAACGACTATGCTAAGTAAGACCTAAATGTACCTAGAATGCATAGGTTAGACCGGGTTCACACGGCTTGATGCGCGTGGAACCGGACCCCTGGACCTATGCACCAGCCAAGCCAACCAACTTGGTGAGTTAGTTGAGATAGGAAGGTTTGGTTCCAGCCATGTTAGGTCCCCTAACACTAGGATTCACCCGGGTGAGTCTTAACCGTACTTAGAGGGTTAGTCCTAGGTTTCAAGGGTTCTAGTGGTAAAAAAGTAATTTCGAGGCTAGGGGTAGTATAGTAATTACCCTAGGTTGATATTTAATTAATTAAATAAATTTTTTAATTAGTCAAAATGGGTCAAAGCTCGGTGGTCAAACCCGAGTTTGACCGGATCTCCACCCTCGGGTTCGAGCTGAGTTGGAGTCATTAAAGTGGACTATTTAATTGATTCTAAATTAGACAAAAATTAGGAGGGGCACTATAGTAACTTAATATGTAGATTACAATCTGATTTTATCATTTAAATTGTGTTGAATAAGTCAACAACAAACTCCCAAGAAAGAGGAGAATAACTCCCACTAGGAGTGTCCTCAATGTGCACTCTTAATTCATGATATATCCACAAAACATTTTTCAGCTTTACCTTGCAATTCAAAAACAGAAAAAAAAAGCCTACTGTTCTAAAGAGTTCTCGGCTTCATAATCAAAAACTAAAAGAAATATTGTACGCCTAAGTGCTTTAAGAAATCACGTAAAGGAATTCACTTGTGAACAAGAAACAAGGCTCGTAAGAAGGGTTTGTGTGTGGGTTAGGACGTGGGTTCGTGGATGGTTGTCAAAGCTGAAAAAGGTATGGGTTTTCTTCTCTATTGGTCCCTTTCCAAAGAGTCCCCTAAGGCTCAGTTCAAATACAATCTAAAAACTAAGGTTATCCCAGTTGCATGCCCCTGTCATTAGATCCTATGAACGATTGATGCATGCGTTGGTATTACTTCTGGTAGATGATTTTAGGACTGATTGTGATTGTGTGCAATGTGTGTTCTCGGACTATTTATGATCTTGTTTTGTACGTCGGAATGTTGAATGTTACATGTGCACAAGTATGCTGTTTTCCGTGATATTATTGTTACGGTCTACTTGAAGAAGTTGTGAATTATGTGTTAAGTAATGTTGTGTGTTTAACATGCCAAAAAAAACTTTGATGTTCATGAAAAGTAAATGAAAGTGATGATCTAAAATAAAATACTAATTGCCGAATTAAAATGAGTCTAAGACTCTCGGCCATGTACATCAATGCACAATGAAATGGTACGGATATATGGACATAAGTTTAGGCTAAAGAATTGGTTAAAATTGATATAAATATCAAAACCAAATTGTCTAGACTAAAGTGTAAGAAGAATGAACTTGAGGGCCTAATGCTAATTAGAGAAGACTCGACTAAATTCAAATAAAGAAAATGCTACACCTAAGAATTGAACCCGAGACCTCAAGGTTCTAGCACTAGATGAAGAGTTCTTGAGTAAATTAAAAAGAGATTAATGTTGGGTGTAGGAGGGTAATTGAACCCGTCCTCAAGGCCAAATGTGTGAGATACATAAATCTCACATATAATCAAAAATTATATGCTGCCCAAGGGATTCGAACACGGATCCCCTTGACCAAAAATTGTGAGGCACATAAGTCTTACATACAATAAAATAAAACGTAGCCACTAGGGATCGAACTCGGGTTCTCTTGGCCGAATGTGTGAAGACACATAAGCCTCACACACACACATAATAAAAATAAATCAAGAGAATAGATGTTGCCCAAGGGATTCGAACACGGGTAAAGTCTAAGATCACTTAAATCACGAAAGTAAGCTTTATGTATGGTGTAACCCGAAAAGGGTACTACCATGAGTGTAGAGTACACTAAAGGCCATGTTCATGACATATGATGTAAGTTAATAGCAAGATGAAGAAATGAACATTCACGTAACGAGGTGAGTAATTATTTTAAACTATGATGCTAATGAAAATGGTGACAACATGATAAGAGGCTAAGATGAATGGTGAGACAAGTCTCAACCAAGCCTAAGTAAAGGTCACTAAAAGTGCTCACCTAAGAGAGTGTTGAATATTAAGAGACAAGTCTCAATCACATTCTATTTGTAAGTGTAAGGACAATTCACACTTAATACGTAAAGAAAAGATGAGAAATCACCTAATGATCTATGACTACCTCATGCTAGAAGCAAGCTTCGATGATGTATGAGTTGAATGTAAATAGAAACTTTAAACTAAGCACCGATAGGCTAGTTATGAGTGGTGATGCCTTCTTTTGTGAAGGGTGGAGGTTCACATAATTATCAGGAGATGAGACTGTCCACCAAGGTGGGTATGGGTCTTCCTAAATCTCCTAGTCTTTGAACTATGTTGCCAACATAGGGAACTAGCTTGGTTCGAACCCATAAAGCTAGCATGTTTTGGTTTCACTTTGGCCAGTGACTCCACCTCTTTTCGGTGTGGGGGAGACACCGGATTTCATGATGCTCACATGATCTATGTCGGTTAAGGTTGAAAGTTCCTCAAAGTATGAAAGATAATGAAATGAACGATACCAAAGGTGTTTGTGCAAGAAAATCAGGAGGTGAAACCAGATTCAAGTAATGACATTAGGTCATTCTTGGTAATTGCACTTCATGATCCCGATGAGAGTCTTAAACTTCATCCTAGGTATAGCTGGTGTTTACGTCAGCCTATGAATGAATGAAATGAATAATGTGAATTCTAAATAAACGAATGAAGCAGACTCTGTGTTTGCTAACGGAGGCCCTCGGGTTGAGGTCCCATATGTTGGTCCCTCACTTGAGATGTCTTAATACTACATCCATGATTCCAAGGTCTCGTGGATATGAAATATATAATATATGAAACATGAAATGTACGTTATGTGAACCTATGTGTGTATGATGTGTGACATATTCATGGTATGACCTTCTTATTTCGAATTAGGCAAGTCCAGAGACTTGACCTCCTAAGACAGTATGTTGATTAGGAAGAGTCATTCTTGTTCATGCATTACCGTTATGTGTTGCTGCATATAAACATACTTATTACAAGTGTGTACCACTTCCATACAATATTACTATTTTAGGTGCAGGATCAGGTGGACGTTGAAGGTATCATTGCAACTATTCGGACTCAGAGATTTCATCCGGACTTGATAGGTCCTCATGCATTCGAGGATGCCTGCCTTTACATTTCTTGCTTAGTAGTAGGTTTAAACTAGTGGAGTATGTTCCACTAGTGTTTCTTTCCTATTTCATTCAGACGCTTGTAATAGTGCCATTCTGGCAAGTATTACTTATGACATGAGATCCTATTTCTTTCAAGTTGTATGTTTCTATAACTAGATGGTTGATGTATGAGCAATGAACTTCCTTACAAATACGCGTTTATATGAAGTCTATGTATACTTCAAATATGAACAAAATTTTTTAAATTTTTTGCTAAAATTAACCGTATGAATATGATGAATGCAAGAAGAGGCTTGTCTGCAACCTCTGAGAGGTCAACGACGCCGGTTGCGATTCGGATTCCAAAATCCGAGTCATGACAGTAACAATCATAGCGATCTCCTCTGGTACCTACTAGTATGTCAAGATCCAATTGGTCATGAACATCGTAAGGTGCTGCTTTTCGCAAATCTCAGCATACCCTCAACATCTAAATAAACAAAGGGCGGGCGCCGAAAAGGAACCAGCCCTGCCCGGTTACAGCATTCCTTTCTATTACGCCCAAGTGTGAACTGCAGACGACTGACTTTGGAAGCGAAACTAACTAATTGATCCTCGCCCATCTTTGGATGCCTGTTAGGAGGATTATGTTGGACCTATACGATCTCGTTACGAGGGTAAAGAACCCCCGAGAGTGAAACAGAACATGAAAACATAAGCTCCTAAACAGTGGGAGGAGCTAGGGCTCTTGGTTTTTGGGGATTTCATTTCGATCTAAGCCCGGAAACCCATATCTTTATATACGAAATTACTTCTTTTTTTCCAAATTCCATTCCTTACAGTCAAATGGCGGGACTACCGATGAAAAGTGTTTGTAGCGTCAATTCCTTTCGGTGTACATCTCACCCAAAACAAAATACCAGAAAACATAAGCTGTCAGCTCATATCTATCTCTGTTGATAACCCGGCGGCTGCTCCAGAGCTTCAGATGCCAACCAGACTCCCTCCTTATACCTAGCGGAGATGGCACTAATAAGGAGAGCAGAATGAAGCTCATTGCGGCCTTGCAACCTAACATCCCTGCTGCTGTAGCATTATAAATTCCACTCTTACTCTTGCTGCCGTCGGGATAAATTTTAACCCTTCCCCTGTTCCCGCCTACGTATATAGGATATTTTTCGAAGTGAGCATCCTTCTTAGTAGCTGGGTCCGGGGAAAGAATAAGGAAGGCTATTTTGTTATTTGTCCAGGGTTGATTTGCCTCGGGAGCCGGAAGCATCAGAGTGGGGGGTTTCAGCGGTAAACGAGGGGGCGTTGGGTATATTTGGATTCGCTACAGGTGGTGCCTCCGGACTTGATGCTTTTGAGATATGTATTCGTTGCTATTATGATAAACGAAAAGAAAGAAATAGGGATTAGGGAGGGTACGGAGTAGGGGCATTGCTGATTGCACCGACATTTCTTCTCTTACGCAATTCCTGACTAGTTGTAGTTTTTCTAATGACCAAAATAAGAGGTTTCAGCTTTTCGGGGTATTTAACATAACGAATAATTCTTTATTAGAAAAGTCTCAAAATTGCAAACAAGTTTGATTGGTATTCAACTAAGGGCCCCGTTAAGTAAGATGGGAGCCAATACAAAGCTAATAAGCTTTTTTAAACGGGAACCCTGATCGGAGACTTCGAGACAGTAGAAGTCTGACCTTCCCATCTTTATCTATACGGCGCAGGGCCTCATTAGTGTGCTCGTCTGCGAGCTATGCTGGTTCTATATAAGTATAAGAGAAGGCCCGGAACAAGGTTGACTAAGACTGCCGCCTTTCTACCATAGTCTACACTTGTTCGTCCAAATGGTCGACCTTGCCATCAAGTTGGGTCACTCTATGGCAGCCATATCTTGAACATTCCTTCTCGCAGTTAGCAGCAAAGAAAAGAAAAATGGGTCAACAACACCAACATGTGTATTTGATAGATTGTCCTCTAGGGCGGTAAGCATTCCTTGGGCGAAGAGGGGATTTGCGCATCCAACGATAAGATAAATGGCCTTGCTTGAGGTCTGAACTGCGGCGGAGAATACGTGTCAGGTTGTTTTATTTCATGTGGTCTGTGCGCCTCTCTTATTACTTTTTTGTATCCCCCTGTTCTTCGGATACAATTCGATCCTTCTACGGCTAAATCTCAATTTGTGGAAAGCCTTCAATGGCTTTCTTATGAAAACATCAATTTTTATTTGGGTATAGACGGTATCTCTTTATACTTCGTGACATTGACCACATTTTTGATCCCTGTTTGCATTTTAGTGGGTTGGTCTAGTATGAGAAGTTATGGGAAAGAGTATATTACAACATTTCCAATTCGTTACCTACCGTAGGACCTCCGTCCCCGAAGCGCAAGGTGGTTGTCGCTCAAGCAACTGTGGGATGGCTTTTTGGCGGTAGGGTTGGGGTGACAATCCATTCTGAAGGAAAGAAGCACACTGCTTAAGATATAAAGCGCAGTGCAGCCACCTTGACTTCCGTCCTATCCTAATAACAGACCTGGATAACAGGTAGCGAAGCGCTGGAGTAGCCTTGAAGCCCTATGTGCTATAACTCTGAGCCAAGGATGATGCGCCTTCTCTATAGAAGCAGTCAACTGAGTTTTAAACAAATTAGCTCCTTGGTAAGGCTTAATCTATAGACAGAAAGCCCTAAGATGGGAAACTACCACGTTAGGTTTGGAGAGAGATGGGACTGGAGTTATTCTCCAGAAAAGCAATACGATTTCTAAGAAAATTCTCCATATCCATAATAATAGTATGGAGAATGGCAGGATTAGAAGATGTACCTTCCGGTTCAGAACCTTTGATTCAAAGAACTGCGCTTAGCCCCCCCGCCAATGAAACGTCTCTGCTACAGTCCTCGAAGAAAGTAGCCATTTTTACGATATTTTTGCTTCCAGTCCGTAATTAGATCTTCAAGCTTAGTCCAGTCCCCTTAGATAGTGAGTAGCAAAGAAGGGTAGGGTTTCAAGTTTAGGGTTTTCACTTCCACATCCCATCTCGTCGAAGCTACTTCCTATCGATTGAAATTTCCCTCCTCAGCCGGAGGAAGAACCGGCTCCCCCTGAACCATCGCAAACAACTATTACTATGCCCCTATTAGTAAAGCATGTACTTCTTGCAAGGCTTGCTGAGCTTCTTTATGTGACAGACATCGCAAAAGTAGTCCTTTGAACGATCGCCGATCGAGGGCATCGTAATAGTATATAATTTTGGAACCCTAATGGGTTTCACAGTCGACCTCAACCTTGAAAAAAAAGGTGGTAGGCCGACGTTAAATGCTTCAACTTGGCCACTGAAGAAGGCAAAGGCTGGGCGAGAGACTGATCCAAGATTGCACGAATCTTGTTCAAAGGGATTGGTAGCGCTTTTGTAAGCATACTCATAGAGAAGAGAGAAGGTAAGATCGCGGCCGACTAGGTATCTGAAGCTCTAAAGCAGCCGCGGGTTATCAACAGCGTTTGACGACCTTTTCCGCCTTCTCACTGCCATTCATCGGATAATACTACGTCACCTAAATCAAGAAAAAAGAGGAAAAGGTTTCCTTTGAAAACCGGCTCCTTCCTCTAGTCCTATTTCGGCTCTTATGCATGCATCACCTTTCAAACCAAGCTCATGTTCCTGCTTTAGCTTGTCGGAGGCCGTAACATAAATCGCTTTCTTGAGATTGCATACCAAGTTAGGATTCCTAGGAGAAGACTCTCCTTTCTAAAGTTGCGCAAGGCGGCCCCCCAGAACAAAGCGCACAACACATAGCTGGAAGTCAGAGGGCCCATACTACCTGCCTAACCCTTTGCTCTGAGGGATCGTAGATCGGAAAGTGCCCCCAGGTAACGCCTAGTTTAGTGTAGCACTTGGGTTCCACCTTCTCCTTGTCGAGTTTTGCTTCTGATCTCTGGACTCTCTCTTTCCCTTTATCCCAGAATATATTAATGTCTTTCTTCCGGCTTACTACAATTTCTGGGTGGGAAGAAACTTTGATGGATCTTGGACCAATGTATAGAGCGAAGAAGCTCGCTCTTGCTTTCCGTATGCCAGCCCGGTCGACGAGATTCGCCATATGTGCTATAATGCTGAGCCAAGGACGCTCCGCATTCTCTATAGAAGCATTTCCCCCCCTCATTCTGGAGCCAGCGGGTACTGTATTGGTGTTCCAAGGCTTTCTATCTGGCTTAGCAGCCCTTCTTCTTGTTGTGTGCCATGATGGTATAGAAGATGCATTTTCTCTGGCCGTTGCAGGGCACTTTTTTGACTAAAGCAACAAGGGCTTTAGGAGTTACACCGGTTTGCCTTCTGGCTTACTGAATGAACTGAGACCGAGGAACAGCTATCGTGCTACTAGCTTTTAACAGAATTGCCGCCACGAGAATGACGCAGGAAGAGGCATTCCCAGCGCGCGGAGGAAAGAGCAGCTGTGAGAAGCGGAAAAACCATAAAAAAATGACGATAGTTCATGGAGGTTTCTACAGAAAGACCCCTTGGTTCTGGCAAACGGATCACAATTACAGGTACCGGGGAGCATACATATGGAATGAACGAAATACAAACAGTTAACATAATATGGTCATATATCTTAGGTTGTAACTTGATCATGAGAGAATATGTTAATGTTGCACCCATGAAGTATGGAAAGTGCCAAACATTGGGAACCACCCGGTGAGGAGATAGGAAAAGGAACAAGGAGAAGCGAGAACCACTTAAATGGAGGAATCAATTGTATTTCGTCGTTTGTTCCCTATAGCAACTGGGGATCAAAAAGCACCAAATTTGATGAGTTATTGAGGGAAAGACGAAGTAAGAGCATGCTATTGGAGAGTGGGGACAGCTATGATCATGGTAGCTGCGGTGAAGTAGGCACGGGTATCAACGTCTAAGCCCACAATAAACATATGATGATCCCAAACAAGAAATCCAAGAACACCTATACTGATCATGGCATAAACCATGCCTAGATACCCAAAAACCGGGCAAGAATTCATCAAGCGAAGAATCACAGTTCTCAGCTATCATATTCAGAAAGACTAGCCACGGACCCCTATCAGTACATATCCAAGGTTGTTACTCTAGCGGTGGAGTCTACTAAGGTAACACCGGATCAACTACCCCTTTGATATCTTATTAGTCAAGTGCTAGCGCCCCTTTAGATTAAGTCTTTTCTGTTATCAATGAAACCGAAAGAAAGAAAAAAAAACAAGTGCCTTTCGTATAGATCGAGATGGTTCTGGGAGAAATGCTTCTTTCTTTGACTTGGTTTACCCACATCAAAAGGTTTCCAGAAGGCCTTATCCCTGAAACCTCATGTGGACCTTCGAACCCCGATCGGTGGAACATCCATGTTAGCTTCTGTTGCAGAAGATCATGTTTTTGTTGGAACTCTCTCTTTGTCGAAAAGTATTTAGAACGCTTCTCAGCTATCACAAAGAGGGAAATGTTGATCAATCGATCTGGAAAGACAATCCTGGTGAGAGCTTTTCATCATACCCAGCCCAGATGTCACAGTGAATCTGATGCTTCGATTCAATTACTTTTACAATTCCAACCCCGCGCGTGGATGTATAAAAGTGTGTGAATGGCATACGCGAGATTAGGAATGGACAACGGAAACTGCAGGCCGATGTGTCAATGGTACGAACAATGTCGTCAGACCACATCCGATATCGATAGACCGATGTGTGTAGACTACGAATGATATTGGCAGGCCACGTTCGATGTCGGCACCCCGATGTTTGTAGAATATAGATGATGATTTTAGGCCACGTTTGACGTTCGCATACCGATGTGTGCAAGATGAGGAGGATCGTGGCAGCCCACGTCCGACGTTGATTGACCATTATGTGCAGGCAAAAGGCAATGCAGGCAGACCACGTCTCACGTCGGCTGACCATTGTGTGCAGGCAAAAGGTGATGTGGGAAGGCCATGCTCGATGTCGGCAAACCATTCTGTGAAGGCCAAAGGTGATGTGTAAAGACAACATCTGATGTCAGCTGATCGTTTTGTGCAGGCCAAAAGCGATGCGGGCAGTCCACGCCCAACGACGGCTGAGCGATGTGCACAAGCAATGACCAATAGGGTAGTCCACAGATGACATCGACTGAGTATTTTGCAGGCTACGACCTATGCGGAATCTCCCCACGTACAACATTGGCTGGAAATTTTGTGGAGGATAAGGGTGATACAGTAAAGCCAAACCCAACGACCGCTGAGTAATGTCCACAGGCCATAGTCGATGCGGTCGGTCCATACCTGACATCGGATAAATGATGTGCACAAGCCTAGGCCGATGCATCAAATCATGACCAATGTAGCGTTGCTGATGCCGCTTGTCGTTGGATGAAGTCATTTGACTGAGGCACACTGGCCTTGGCTGATGCTATTTGTCGTTGGTCGACACTGATGTTGACTGTCGATGCGCACACGCCACGGTTAATGCGTTCTGGCCTTGGCTGATGCTGCCTATCGTTGTCCAACGTCGCTTGCATGAAGCCTACAAGGATTGGCTGATGCTGCCTGATGTTGGACGATACAAATGTCGCCCAGCCGATGCACACACACAACGACCGATGTGTGCAGGCGTTGGTTGATACTGCATTTTATTGACCAAACCATTCTTTCTAGATGCGCACATGCCATGTTAGATGCATGAATACCTTGGCTGATGTAGCCTACCTTTGGCCGACATTGCCTGGCTGATGCCTGGAGGTCACAATCGATATTGCCAGTCAATGAGCACACGCCATGGCTGATGCGTGCAAGCCTTGGTTGGTGTTGTCTGCCATTAGTCGATGTCACCTTGACGATGTATGCAGTTAATATTCGGAAACCGCCAGTTGGGTTGGTCCGACCAAAAAAGTCCAATTTTGCTTGCCTGATGCGCACATGCCATGTTAGATGTGTGAAGACCATGGCTGATGCATCTTGCCATTGGAAGACATCGCCTGGATGATGCATGTAGGTCACGACCGAGTCACCCCAGTCGATGCGCACACGCCATGGTTGATGCATTTAAGCCTTGGCTTATATTATCTGCCATTGGTCAATGTCGCCTAAAAAATGTGCGCAGGCCACGATCGTTGTCGCTGAGTCGATGCGCACACACCATGACTAATGCATGCAAGCCTTGGCTATTGCATCCTGCCATTGGCCGTTGTCGCTTGGAAGATGCGCGCAAGCCACAGCCGATGCGCTCTTACCACAGCTGTAGTCGCACAACCGATGTGCACACAACATGGATAACGCGTGCAGGACTTGGCTGATGCCGAATGTCGTTGGCCGACGTTGCTTGACACATACACACATGCCATGTCCGTGCATGTAGGCCTTGGCTGATGCCACATTCTATTGGCCGACGTCTCTTGCAATATAAGAACATTCCACGTCTGTGAGTGCAGGATTTTGCTGAAGTCGCATGCCATTGGCCGACATTACTTTCCTGCTGTGCATATACCACATCAGATGCATGCAAACATAGGGTGATTCTTCTTGCCGTTGGCCAACATCTGCAGACCGATGTGTGTAGCCTATACACGATGCAGGCAGGCCACATTCGACATTGGAAGACCGGTGTGTGCAGTCTAAAAACAATGCTCGCAAGCCATGTTTGATGTTTTATTCGAAAAAATAATTTTTATAAAGTTTTTTGACTATGTTAGAGTCGCCACTTAATTATTTTAGAAAAATTAAGAAAACCTTTGTTTTCAAAAGACTTAAATAGAAAAATCAATTGCAAACTTTAAAAGGAGGTTCGGGAATTCTTATTCATATTTTAGGAAGAGGTTTAAACAAACTAAAATATCCATTAGATACGGTTATCCGACAACTAAATTATTTGGCTAAACTAGTCTAACTTTACTTAGAAAAAAAATTTATTTAAAAAAAACTTATTTTGAAAAAATGAATTACTTGATTTACTATCTAAAGGAGCTATTTTTAATTTTCAAATTTTTACTTACTTTTTGATCTATTTAGACATGATTTATTTGATTTAATTAAAACAAAAGGTGTTTTGCGGGGATTTGGATTTCCGACCCTAAATCTAACAACAAGATAATAACAAGACATGAAAGCGATAAAGTAATCAAGGGAGAGAGAGAGAGTTGGATCCAAATCCGGGTTATCTGTCCGCCTGGACCGGTATTTAGACCCACTTTCTTTTGTTTTTTTTAAACCCATTTTTTTTCCGGGCTTTTAGCCCATTTCCATTCGGTACCTGTCCTAAACTAATCATACAATAATTAATAAATGAAAGATGACAAAGGATTAAGTCCCAAAGATAAAAAAAATACAATATTTGAAGAAAAACAAATGTGGGCTTTTTAGCCCAAGTCTTCAACTTCTTAGCCTGTACATCAATTTTGTGGGCTTGACTCGGATACAGGAAATTGAGCCTTTATGGCTCAATCCAGGAATGCGAAAGGAAGGAATGGAGTCCCAATGGACTCGAAGGGAGTTCATACAAGAAAAGACGATAGAGATTAGGATAAAGAATAATATATACCTACTTGGTAACAGATATACCCATCATAAATAAAATAGGAACATAAAGGAACGAAATTAACAAATGCTAAAGCAAATAGTATTTATACAAATCAATGGGTATACTTATTCAAATCAAATTCTACATATATATATATATATTATTTTATTTTTAGAAGGGACATATTATTCATTAAATATACTTGAATGAATACAAGACAAAGAATATTATACTAAAGTTAATCACGAGGAATATCTTCTTTTCTTTAGGATGAAGACATATTTCAAGCAAAGTTGTTTAGGATAAACAAATACCAACTAAAGCCCCCTAAAATAGCTACAGTAACAAAAGCACTTGAGCAAGTTTAAAATACCCGTTGATCTTGGCAAAAAGAAAAAATAAATCTCAATACTAGTGACCAAAATAGATAAACAAGCTAATGGAATAACAACTTCTTCTTGTCTCTTATAACAGTGGCTCGACAATTCTCCAAGAGCAAACAAAAATTCCTCCAATAATGAGATCAAATTAAATTGCATAGATTTAACATAAACTAATCGACTTGAAAATAACGTAAATTCTTGCCTTAAGATAGAATGATATATAAGCATCTATGAACTCTTATGACTTAACCAGCAACAAAGAAAGAGATTTAAACAATAGCATTACAACTTTCTAAATCGAGCAAATAGCAACTGAACCAATTCATTACTATTATACAGCAAGATTAAAAAAAAAACTAGACTCAAGAAGCTTCACTGAAATGGCCCCAACAGAAAACGAGTAACCATGGAATGACCAAAGATCCATCATAAACCAATGAAATGCAAAACATATACTTCAAACAAAAATCAGCCTACTTACTGGGAAATATTCATGAAAACACAAAGCTTTACCTCACTTCAAAAACCCTTTAGAGATTGTTTTTCTTATTTTTCGTTTTTACCAAGAGAAAAGGAGTGAGCATATGTATGTTGGGGTAACTTTCCAGATACGCATGGAACAGTGAAGACTAAAGCTTGAACAAAACAATGGAATAACACATTAACCACCAAATTCTATGATTAAGCAATAAATCATCAACAAAAAAAATATCTACCAGTGATAATTAATAAGCAAACGCCATTTGAGAGCAAATTTTTCCAAAGATAAGATTGGTGCAAAAAAATTCCAAACGGAACAGATGCAAACAAAAGACTAATCTCTAGAACTTAGGCAAATGTGGACAAACAATAATTCACCATAACGTGAGGCGACATACATAACTAGCCTTTTCCTCCTGCCGACAACAAACTCCAATAATAATGAAAGATGCATATTAAAATTTGCGATTAAGACGATCGAAAACAAAAAAAAAAGTATTAAATATGAAGTTTAAGGCTTTTTCACGCATAGATCATATTACTTATATAGACATAGACATGGCCAACACAGTACAAAGAAGAGATAAAAATTTAACCAATATGTTTCACGTCGGCTAAACAGGCGAAATAAGTGCTGCAAAACAGGCCGCGGGGATTGACATTTGAAACTCGTAAAATTAGCAACACACTAACCCACAGCCAACCAGCAAGATTAACAGTGAAATCACAAACTGATAGAGAGAAGAGCAGCTCTAAACTACATAGAATCAACAAGAGTTTTAACCAAACGAACTAGAAACTTTAAATGTACAAAACGAAGAAACAACACTGATTATCCTCAAATTTCAACATTTACATAAGAAATAAAAATACGAATAGAAATGCAATTTACCTTTTTGAGTGCAGCAAACTGGATGGCAGCGAGCTTGAAACGACCTTCCAATCACGAACTCGAATGCGAACGATGATAGAGAAGATCGGGGCACGACAGGGAACTCAAGAAAAGAACAAAGAAATCTATCTATTTGCTTTTGAGATGTATTTCGTGCGTATTTTTAAAAAAACTCATTTAAACTATGCTCCGTATTTTGGTGAAACAAAAACCAGGATTCCACCAAAACTCAAAACTCCAAACAATTTTCCAACCGAAAGAAGAACTTTTCCAATTCGAAATTTATCCTTAATTTTTCTCGCCCAAAAATTTCCTCTCCCTTTTGGTGGGGAAATAGAGATATTTATATTAAGGGATTAGGGTTTTTGATTTTGTCAGGGAAAGGGCAAAGTCGACAATCCCACGCCCCTTTCAAAGTCAAAATTTTTTCAGGACGAGGAGAAAGCTCCTGCTTCCCTAGAAAAGCTGGATTTCATTGGAAGAAATTCAAAAGTTGAAAGAGACGTCGATGGCTCTTATTGATATCCCGTCCTTCAGGCTCGACGTGGCGCCCATCCACGCGAGTCAAGGACGGAAATCGCGGACGCGAGGACAGTGCTCCAGGCGTCCTTGTTCTGCCGAAACAATACCATTGTACTGAGTGGAGAAGACCCATAGACGCCGTGAATTCTTTGTGAAAGTTGATGCCACCTTCTGTGAACTCGCTCTCGCGTGAGGCGCGTCCAGGTGTCATTTTGCCACTTACGCGCAATGCTTCTATGTTAACACCATGAAGGGGGTAAAGCATTGTTTCGCTGCTTCTTATGCTTCATGGGATTCTCTTTTGGAAGACAGAAGGGTGTGGTCCGGGTTAAAGGGGGAAGGGTAGGTCGGTTTGCTGAGAAAACTATTGGGCTGATTTGGGGTTGGTAGTTTAAATTGGGAAAAAAATGTAGGTATCGGGTCAAATTTTGTATCAAGAAAGTGGCCCAACATCGATTAGTCCCAAATATTAAAATATTTGGGAACTAGAAGGAGCGAATCGATATAAATTAATTAAATAAGCTTCTTAATTTTGATAAAATAAAATAATCGATGCAATCATAACATTATTAATTCAAAAATGTAAATTATTATATAACTAAACTAATTAATGAAATATTTAAACAAAATAAAATCTTTTTGAGGCGAATTTCCAATAATCCTAAAATATACTAATTATATACATAGTTACGTAACATATATATATTATCTAAAAATTATGAAAGAGCGATAAGATTAATTTTGAACATCTTGAAAAATCCTTTCAACTTTATAAGATCAATTGTTTCAAATCGTTTAAATTAAGAAGATCGTTAATTAATTCATATCGTCGAGGTTCAAAATTTGGTGTCAACAACTGTCCCTCATTTTACTTTGATTGGTGCAAGAAATTCGAGAAAAATGAAGTTGACTAATCCAATTTTGATCAACCACCTATTCATCCTTTCTCAACAGGGATTTGGTGCGGACTTCAGGAATTATGGCCGAACCCTGGAAATGGGTTTCCTACATATGTCTGGCTTTATGAGAAATCAGGCCACTTGTAGTTCGATAAGCTTGATTTAACGCATGATTTTGAAAGAATTCAAAAGTTATCTTGATACTGAATTATGAAAGGACCGAGATGCTCGAGAATAAGATTTAAGAGCGAATGTTGCAATACAGCCGAGTTTTTGACATTGAGCCTGCCTACATATCCTTAAACCTTAGGAATCAGGTTGTTTGTAGTTCGACTCGATCATTTTAAAAATAATCTATTACGTTAGATAACCTTTGGTTCTGTACAAGTGACAAATTAAGTCGAGAGTGAAAAGGAGGCTTGTAACCTCTTAGTCATGAATGTGGTGTACTTCACACCCATAAATAAGAATTTACACGGACATAATTTCCAAAACCCTTGGTGCATTGTCACTCAGATTGGAAACTTGCCTCCGACAGACACCAAAATTCCGGATGCAAAACTGAAACTGACAAAAGCCAAAGAAAAACCCACATGACTACGATAGGGGTGTGGTTTGATTGTGGTGGAAGTCGCTCCTCTACTCGTGTCCCAAGAGTTTGACACTCCTCTTAGGACTATGTCCCAGTTCGCTGCTAAGAAAGGTTCCACGTTGTGCTGCATCCTTTTTGATGTCGTCCGTACCTGTGGTATGTTTTGGAGAATTCATCCTTTCGGATGCTCTCGATAAAGACTGAGATAAAACTCGTTAGCATAAAAATGCAATTTAAATGGGAGATAGTATCTTTAACCGTGTTGATACTTAGTTGCTCTTTTTCAATATTAGACGTCAACTAGATCGATTTGACGTAAAGCAAATAGAGCTTGTGTCTTATGTTTGGAATATAATCTTCAATGTACTCTTTGTTTGAAGTCGAAATAAATAAAACTGATGCAGTGTGCTGATATTTCTCTTGACGTCATCTTCGATGCTCTTCTTGATGTTTACTTTTATCAAAATAAAAGAATGCAGTTGATGCCGATGGGTAAATATTTCACTTGAGATGCACGATTCCTTCCTGACAGTGCATGATATTTTGCGGGGCATGAATATCTTCCCGCGATGCGTGATTTCTCGCGGGGTATGAATATCTTCCCGCAATGCATAAATTTCTGCGAGGCATGAATATCTTCTCGCGATGCATAATCTTCTGCAAGGCATGAATATCTTCTCGCAATGCATGAATATTAACTCACAATGCATGATCTTCCGCGATGCATGAGTATTAACTCGTGATGCATGATCTTCCGCGATGCATGAATATTGACTAGTGATGCATGATCTTCTGCGATGCATGAATATTAACTCGCGATGCATGATCATCCGCAATACATGAATATTGATTTGCGATGCATGAATACTGAATCGCGATGCATGATCTTCCGCGATGCATGAATATTGACTCGCGATGCATGATCTTTGGCGATGCATGAATATTGACTCGTGATGCATGATCTTCCGCGATGCATGAATATTAACTCGCGATGCATGACTTTCTGCTAAGCATGAATATCTTCTCGCGACGCATGAATATTAACTCGTGATGCATGATCTTCCGCGATGCATGAATATTAACTCGCGATGCATGATCTTCTGCGGGGCATGAATATCTTCCTGCGATGAGTGATTTCTTGCGGGGCATGAATATATTCCCGCAATGCGAACATTCTCTCTTGATGTCATCCTTGGTACCCAATGAAGATAGTGCTTCAATCGAGCGACATAGTTATCTTCTGAGTGTGTTCTGGATAATCATATCGTCTTGATTGACAATACAGTAAAATGACCCCTCCGGGTAATGTGTTGTCTCAATCGACAATAGAACTAAAATGACCCTCCAGGTAGCGTATCGGCTCGAACGACAATACCAATAAACAGACCCTTCTGGTGGTGTATCGTCTCAAATGACAATATCAATAAATCAACCCTCCTGGTAGTGACACTATCGTGTCTGATAATGTGATGCAGATGACATCCCCTGATGAAAAACCGTAAGCTGTCTTTCTCGGGGTTTTCATTTGATTCATCTTTGAATCTAACTGGATGCTCCTTGGAGAATTTGTGTTGTTGAGAATTGAATGAAATAGACTATTCGCATTTCCAAATCTTCGATATGAACAATATAAAATAATTCCTGCATCCACAGAAAATTTGTAAATTGGGGAATTCTTTTGCCCCCTTGACTTCTCCATATTCATCGATCGGAGAAATCTGGTGATTTCAGAGCAAAGCTATAAACCTGCATCCACAGAAAAATCGTTAGTTTTAAAATGAATTGATCTATGTCGATTCTTCATTTGTCTGCTCCCTTTCATACAATCTTCGGTTGATTTTTTGATCCCCCGACTCTTGATAGATAAGACAAAATGTTTTATGTCAAAACAAATGAATTACAAATGGAAAATTTTAATAAAAAAGATAAATTTTTGAAAAGTAGCATTTTGAAAATGGTTACTGCCAAGTATCATGTCACGTTAGGCTTAGCGGACTTCTTAGAGTCTGATACTTGGAGGTCTATCTGATTATTTGCTGAGGAGTATTCAGAATCAACTATACACTGTTGATGAACCCAAGTTGAAATTTTGAGGCCTCCCTCAAAATTTCTGTCCCAGTTACAAGTTTTGGATTATCTTCAACTGTCGGTAAGTAAATCATAGAATTTTTGAGACCCTCTCGAAAGTTCTGTCCCAGTTGCAAATTTTGAAGTATCTTCAGTCTTGGCTTGGCGGGGAAAAATCTTCTTCTCGAGAATTTTCTAGACCCTCTCAAAAATTCTGTCCCAGTTTCTATTATAAAGAGGAATAGAAATCTTACGGGAGATATGACCGAACCCTTGTGGTGCCTACGTATTCCGTTAAGGAAGGAATCAGGTCAAACATAGTTCCCCCTCAAAGGTAGCAACAAATAAGAAAATTACAAAGAAACCGATTGAGGCCGACATAGGCCGCCTACGTATCTCATTCTTGAGAATTCAGGTCGAACGTAGTTCAGAAATAAAGGTAATATTAAAAAGGATAAATAGGGTGACCGAGGACGACATAGGCCCCCTACGTATCTCATTTTTGAGAATTCAGGCCAGACGTAGTTCATTACAAAAAGGATGAAATTTTAAACAGAGCAAATACAAGTAAAGCTAAACGATTAAAGGGAAATGACAGAAATACAAACTGACTTCACGCATAATATCTCTTGACAGCATCTGAGTTGATAGGCTTAGGCCAGGTGGTGCCATCCATCTCCGACAGGACCAAAGCACCTCCAGATAATACTTTGCGAACCATGTAGGGTCCTTGCCAATTTGATGCGAATTTTCCTTTATATTCATCTTGATGAGGAAAAATGCGCTTAAGGACCAACTAACCTATTTCAAAAATTCTGGCTCTTACTCTCTTGTGGAAAGCACGAATCATTCTCTGTCGATACAACTGACCATGACAGACAGCGACCATTCTCTTTTCATCAATCAAGGTTAACTGATCAATCCGCTTGCTGACCCATTCAGCATTACTCAACTCAGCTTCTTGGATGATTCTCAAGGATGGTATCTCGACTTTAGCAGGTATGACTGCTTCCGTTCCATATACCAGCAAATACGGAGTGGCTCCAATTGACGTTCTGACAGTTGTTCGGTAACCCAACAAATCATATGGCAACATTTCATTCCAACCTCGGTGATTGTCAATAATTTTCCTCAGGATCTTCTTGATGTTCTTGTTGGCGGCCTCTACAGCTCCATTCTTTTGAGGACAATAAGCAGTTGAGTTTCCATGCGTAATCTTAAATTGCTCACATATGTCTCTCATCAAGTGACTGTTGAGATTTGCACCATTATCAGTAATGATGGATTTTGGTACTCCAAACCTGCATATCAGATTGTTGCGAACAAAATCATCTACACTTTCTTGGTTACCGACTTATAAGAAGCTGCTTCCACGCACTTGGTGAAGTAATCAATAGCAACCAAAATGAATCTGTGTCCATTAGAAGCGGTTGGCTCTATCGGACCGATGACATCCATGCCCCAAACCACAAATGTCCAAGGTAAACTCATAGCGTTGAGTTCGTGAGGCGGCACTCGAATCAGATCACCGTGCACTTGACATTTATGACATTTCTGCACAAACTTGCAACAATCATTCTCCATAGTCATCCAGAAAAAAACTGGCTCGAAGGATCTTTCTCGCCAAAGCGAGCCCATGCATATGCGTGCCACAAACTCCAGCATGTATTTGTTCGATAAGCTTCGCAGCTTCAACAACATCGACATATCTGAGGAGACCCAAATCTGGAGTCCTCCTGTAAAGGGTTTCTCCACTTAGAAAGAAATTGCGAGCCATACAGCATATCAACTTCTTTTGGTTGGATGTAGCATCTTTCGGATAAATCCCGGACTCCAAATACTTCTTTATATCTAAATATCATGGCAAACCATCTGGTTCTGCTTCAACATATGAACAATGGACTGGATGTTCTTTCAGTTCTATATACAGGGGATCAATATAATCAGTACCTGGATGTTTAATCATCGAAGCGATGGTCGCAAGAGCATAGGCCAAATCATTTTGTATTCTGGGAGTATGTCTGAACTCGATCTTACGAAATCTTTTGTACAACTTCTGCACATACTGCACGTAACGTATAATCTTCGGGTTCTTCACGGCCCACTCTCCTTGAACCTAATAAATCAACAGATCTGAATCTCCAATAACCAACAACTCATGGACATTCATGCCAATGGCCATTTTCAAACCAAGAACACAAGCTTCATATTCAGCCATCTTGTTCGTGCAATTAAATCGGAGTTTAGCTGCCATGGGATAGTGTTGACCAGATTGTGACACTAAGACCACTCCGATACCTTTTCCTTGGTCATTTGCCGCTCCATTAAAGAATAACCTCTAACCAGGATATGCTTCAGAAATATCTTCACCCACAAATGATACTTCTTCATCGTAAAAATAAGTCTTAAGCGCTTCATATTCTTCATCAACAGGATTTTCTACAAGATGATCAGCCAGGCCGGCCTGTGCCTTTATTGCCTTTTAAATCACATACACAATATCAAATTCACTCAACAACATTTGCCATTTGGCCAACTTTTCGGTCGGCATTGCCTTCTGGAAAATGTACTTCAATGGGTACATCCTGAAAATAAGATATGTAGTATATGAAGACAAATAATGTCTCAGCTCTGGGCAAGCCAAGTCAAATTGCAACATGATCTCTCTAACAGAGTGTAACGAGACTCGTATGGAGTGAACTTCTTGCTTATGTAATAGATAGCTCTTTCCTTCTTTACTGTCTCATTGTGTTAACCAAGCACGCATCTGAATGCACTATCTGAGACGGACAAATACAGCAACAATGGACTCACTTCTCGCGGAGGAACCAATACCGGTAGATTGGATAAATAGTTCTTGATAGCATCAAAAGCAGTCTGACATTCTTCAGTCCACTTTGTCAAAGTATCTTTCTTCAACATCTTGAAGATAGGCTCACACACCACAGTTGATTGAGCGATGAATCGACTGATGTAGTTCAACCTCCCTAAGAAACTCATCACCTCTTTTCTCGTCTTCAGCGAAGGTAATTCTTGAATTGCTTTAATCTTGGAAGGATCGATCTCAATACCCCTTCTGCTGACTATAAATCCCAATAACTTGTCGGCTGAAACTCCAAAAGCGCATTTGGCGGGATTTAGATTCAAGTTGTAATGACGCAAACGATCAAAGAACTTCTTCAAATGCATCAAGTGGTCCGAACTCTCGCGGGACTTGATTATGACATCATCTATGTACACCTCGATCTCTTTATGAATCATATCATGAAATATGGCCGTCATAGCCCTAATATAAGTAGCACCAGCATTGCACCCTGTAATGATATACACCCCAAGGTGTAATAAAAGCTGTCTTTTTTGCGTCTTCCTCGTCCATCAGAATCTGATGATAACCTGCGTAACAATCCACAAATAACTGCATTTCATGCTTAGCCAGTTGTCGATCAGAATATGGATATTTGGCAACAAAAAATTATACTTCGGGCTATCTTTATTGAGAACCCTGTAGTCGACACAGATTCTGATTTTCCTATATTTTATAGCGACCGAAGAACATTGGCCAACCAAGTCGGGTATTGTGTCACTTCCACCAGTCGAGACTCGATCTGCTTGGTGATCTATTATTTTATCTTTAAACTCAATTTAGGCTTGAACTTCCGCGCCTTCTGCTTCACCGGACTGAATCGTGGATTAATCGGTAATTTCTGAGACACAACATTGGTACTGAGCCCTAGCATGTCGCTGACCTCTCAGACGAACACATCAATGTATTCAGTGATTAAATGTATTAGATTCTTCCTCTTAGTTTCATTCAAGTGAACGCTGATTTTGACCTCTTTGACACACTTTTGGTCCCCCATATTTACAGTTTCAGTTTCCTCTAAATTCGGCTTATGCTGATTTTCAAACTGCAGAAATTCTTCAGCAACATATTCTGGTACCTCATTTTCTTCTTCGCAATCATCAGCCTCGTCATCACCCGCCTCATTTTGTTCATTTAGCTCGTGACATGACATGACATTGGCAGGTTTAAAACTTATATTACTAAAACTATAAATAGACAAAGTTAGGCAAGTAAAATATAGCAAATAAGTAAATAAGCAAAATTTTCAATAAAAGAGGCTTTCATTCAAATTAAAAAATGATGCAAACTCTGGCCATGGCAAAGGGCCATGTTGCCTTTTTAAAACATCACGGGGGGGGGGGGGGAATTTTAAAATTTAAGCAATTAAGAAAGATGCAAAATGATGGGTCTCAGGCCTCTTCAAGACTACCACCGATTTAGATTTGCATAAATGACGCCCTTCTACCAAAGAGTTCGGGGAATCAGAATTTGTGTGGAGGTCCAATTCTGCAGCATCTCCCTAGGCTCAGCATCACGAAATACTGTCACCTCGACCTTATCCTCAATGACAACATCAATCTCTTTAAAAAGGCCACAAATTCCCTCCCCAAGGTTGTCATGCTCTGCATACTCCCGGACAGGGAATGATTGATACGAATGAGGGATTGGCTTAGCCAATGCTTGATCATTTTTCTTCTTCGTCTTCATATCATCATCTGTGGGGATGTACCCCAAACCATATCTTGCTCCTTTTACGGGAACTTGAATAGGCTCAATAATTCCTTGGGAATTCCTTCCCAATACGAAGCCGGGTTCAAAACCATTCTGCAGCATCACAGTGGCGATCATCTTGTACACGGCAGACATAGGAGGCTGTGGGGACAAATCTTCACCGATGGCATTTACCAGCTCCACCGTGTAAAAATCGGTACCTCGCGAGACTTCATCAATAATCGGCGCCTGTCTGCCGGAGTGACTCCCTTCACCATGAATAACCATCTCTTCGCTCATCCAAACGAGTTTTATCATCTGATGAAGAGTAGAAGGCACAACTCCAGCCATATGTATGAAAGGCCTTCCCAGAATAAGGTTGTAACTAGTGTCAATGTCTAAGACTTGAAACTGTGCGCTGAATTCTACCGGACCCATTTGGATGACCAAATTTACCGCTCCCAACGTGTCTCTCTGAACCCCATCAAAATCTCTCACATTGAATTGGTTTTGTTCCAGCTTCCCCAATTTAAATCGTAATTGTCTCAGAGTTGAGAGTGGGCAAATGTTCAGACAGGATCCATCATCCACCAAGATGCGATTTATGACTTTCTCACGGCATACAATAGTAATGTACAACGCCTTGTTGTGTGACTTCCCTTCAAAAGGTAACTCGTCATCACAAAAGTTGATTTGATGCCCTCGGATAACCTGGTGGATCATTGCGGCCACGTTATCACTGCTTGTGCCCACTGACACATACGTATCATCGAGAGTCTTTATCAAGGCTTGCCTGTGAAGATGGGAGCTCATCAACAGGGCCCACATGAAAATCTGAGCTGGAGTCGTCTCCAAGTGTTTAACAATTAAATAATCCTTTGGCTGCATCTTCCTCCAGAATTTCTCTGCTTCGCCTTCGCTTATCGGCCTTTTACCCTGATCCTTCTTCTGTCCTCCGAGAGATAACTCTTCGGGAGTACAACACCTCCCAGATCGGGTCATACCTTGAGCGGCAGCGGTTTTAATCACAAACTTTGGTCTGACAAGAGTTTCAAATAGAACCAAGGCAACAAACTTTGCGGGTGTCAGGATAACGAACTCTTTTTTCTCTTTGATTCTCAACGAGGCCACAGCCCTTTCCAAATCATCATGAACAATTTGAGTTATCACTTTTGTCATGCATCAATCATCATTTGTCTCTATCATATTAATATTGCCGCCTTCATGATTCGGCAAAGGGTTAGTGTTGACATTAGGCGCGGCTGGTTGAAGAGAGACAACCTCTTGGTCGATCAGGTCTTGTATTTTGTGCTTGAGGGTTATATAGTCCTCAGTATCATGCCCAATATTGTTGGAATGATAAGCACACCTTTGATCAGGCTTGTAGAATTTAGAACTAGTATCCACCGGCTTGGGCCCTACTTGGTGGATATATCCGACCGCAGCCAGTCGCTCATACAACTTTGTTCGGCATTCGGCGATCGCAGTAAAGTTCCTGGGAGGCTTCTTCTTGAATCTAGGTCGAGGTGGATCATATCTGCCTTGTGGAGGAGGCATCTGTTGATAACTTCTGTTATTGGGACGGGGAGCTTGATTTCTGAGATAAGGATTTGTTTGGTTATTTGGCGATGGATCTTGGTAATTCGGAGGGATATTTTGGTAGAGTGGATCTTGGACTTGATAAACAAGAGGGGGTTCTCGGTAGCTCGACTGCACGTTGGCACAGTTAGGAGCAACACTTTGGTAGAGGGGAGATGGAATTTGGTAAAATGGAGGAGGATTTTGGTAAATAGGAGATGGAGTTTGGTAATTTGGAGGGGGGCATTTTGGTAGGTGGAGGTAACATTTTGATAGATTGGAGGAGGATTATTTGGATGACTAGCTTCTTGTAGCAAGCTTGGTAGGAGTTTTGAGAAGGTCAAGAACGACCTTGAGAGGATGATGACCTTCTGGGGGTTTTCTTCCCCTCATAAGAGACAGCAGCCACATCCTCTCTCTTCTTATTCAACAATCCTGAAGATCCGAGCGACGCAGCTACACGGGATATCTTTCCTGTTTTGAAACCATCTTTAATAGTCTCACCAATCTTGACTATCTCAGCAAATTTTGCTCCAATGAGCAACATGATTCTGTCATAATATTCGGGATCTTGCACCCGTAAAAACACTTCGACAATATCTTTCTCAGACATAGGCGGCCTTACTCTTGTAGCTTCCTTTCTCCACCTATAGGCAAACTCTCTATAGCTCTCAGTGGATTTCTACTTCATCTTTTCCAAGGAGTATCGATCGAGAATGATTTTCACATTGTAAGCAAACCGATCAATAAAATCATTGGCCAGGGCATTCCATCTAGTCCATTGCCTGGTCTCGTGAGAGGTGAACCACTCCAGAGCCTCCCCACAAAGACTTCGGCTGAAGAGTCGCATCAACAAAGTTTCATCCCTACCAACTCCAACAAGCTGGTTGCAGTAGGATCTTAGATGAGCCATAGGGTTCCCTACTCATCCAAAAGTATCAAATTTCGGAATCTTGAACCCTTCTGGAAGGTCCAGATTTGGATAAATGAACATATCCTCATAGTTAAGACCGGCGATATCAGGGATGCATTGGAACTCTTTCATGGCTTTCTTGATCTCTTCTTTTATATTCACATCTGCCTCTTCCTTAGCTCTCCATTATCTTTCCTATTCCTCGTAATGGTCCAGCTCAGAACCGTGCACGTCGTGCTCAGTAGGTACGGGAATCTGGAAAGTGATTCTTTTAGGTAAGGGTGGAGCTACGGAGGGACTCTGGGCATTCTGTGTGGTTTGGTAGTTTTGTGGATAAGTCTGAGGATTGGTATTTTGATTTAAGTGTTGGTGGGATGTTTGGGGATTAAAAGTATTTTAGTTTGGATTTTGGGTTTGGTTTAGCGGAGGTGGAGCGGTTTGGGTATTTTGTGGATGTGGTGTTATTTGGGTATGGTTGTTTTGAGGGGGAGGAGTTTGGTAAGAAGCTGAAGCATATTGGGGGTTTTGAGCAGTGAGGTCTATAATAGGAGGATTCTGAGCAGGTGGCACGTTGTGAGTTGGATCCATGTTCGACGAAGGGAAGTAGATAGGAGGTCTTCCATCAGCACCATTAGCAGTAAAACCTGGTGGAGGTAGATCCTGCCTCCTTTGCATCTCTACCCTCATCTCTGTGATCTGTTGAATTAATTGCATAATTAGTTTGTTCTTATCCGCTATGGTGGGTTGAGCCACCACAACGTCGGTGAGACTGACTTCTTCATTACTATCTCCCATAACTGTTTTTCCTTTGTCTGAACCTTGTCTGGGGAAGGGGTCTGCGGGCCCTTTGGATTTGGTAAAGTAGGGATGATCTGGCAGCTAAATCAACACAGATCAGTTTCAAAGTACTTGAGGAGGAAATAACTCAAATGCAAATTTGTCAGTTTAAGTTCAGAATACGAAATGCAAAATATGACACAGAGATCAGATAAACACACAAGTTGCTTTGTTTGAGGATATCTTTAACCTACGAGTAAGGACGGAGACAGATTTTTAACAAGCAGGAATTTGCTTGCTTTTTAGTTTTGACACCATCTCAAAAGTCTAAATCACGTTGAGCTAAGGTCTTCTTGCAGCTGCTCTTTGACGTCCGTTGATCTGGTCTTCATATTTCCTCGTAACATGAAGTGGAGAATGAATATTTCCAAAGATAGGGGCCAGGCCTTAGAATGCTACCTACGTATCTCACAAGGAGAATTCAGGCCCAACGTAGTTTGAGTAGAAAATAAATATTGATTTTCATTCATTCATTCTGGATGGTTACAAGGAAAATAAAAGATAACAACAAAGCTTTAAAGATAAGTAATGAATACATCTCAGTCATTCTTCTTCTCAACGTCATCTCAGCCACGAGGAACAAACTCGACTCAAATATTTCCCATGTTGACAAGGACTTTGACGTCGTAGCAAAAATTGAGGCACCTTGAGAGGCTGTGATCTGTAGCATTGTGGTAGGCACAAGGCTTCCAGATTTCATCCCCAACGGGATTGAGACCACTGCCCTCATTGTGGATATAGGCTAAGACCCCATTCTGAACCAAATCACTGTAGATTTCCAGCATTGACTTTCTGAACGGTGTGAAATAATGACAAACAAACTGAGTGTGCTTAATTGGCTCTGACTGATCATAAGTGAGAACTGTGTTATTACCCCACATGTGCGGGATGTTCCCAAAGTCGATCTGGTGGCAGATCCTTGATTTAAGCTGCACGCATTCCTCTATAGTATGCCCTCGCTGGTTTGGGTGGAAGGCACACACCTTCGAAGAGTTCCCCTGCCCAATGACTAAAGTTTCTCCCTAATGAGGCATCCATCCTAGATGTTCGTACAAAAGGGCGCAAGACATAACCTTCGCCCCCACACTATGTGTTAGCTCATAGGCCGGGAGGGTGATCCATTTGTATCCTCCTTTCAGACGGCCCAGGAATGGAGGCTTGTAGACGATTTCCTCATCGGTGTCTTCCCCAGTTGCTCCAAGTTGAGCGTCATCTGGACCACCACTATTCTTCCTCAGACATTCTTTCCTTCATGGTGATGAATTCTGCCATCTTCGTTGTCAGTTCCTCATCAAGCGATGCATTTCTGGCTAACAGACTTGCGGTTTCTGAATCTATCTCTTCTTCTCTCGCTTCTCTTTCTTGAATCCTCAATCGAAGCATATCCAAGTTCTTACTCAAATTCTCTTTCTCTATTCTCAATGTCTTTCTTTCTCTTCGTTTTTTATGCCAAATCCTCATCCAGCGTGGCAGTTGTGGCTTCGTAGACCGCTGTGGAGACTTCGACCTTGAGTCCTTTTTCTTTGACCCTTTGAATCTCCTGCGTGATTTGTTCTAGTTTTCTTTGTAGCTCCTCTCCTGTGAGTTCCCTCTTGATATTCTTACCCTTTCCCATAGTTATGATCTTTCTTTTCCTGAGACAGCAGAGTAGGGATTTAGGATTTGGGGTATGAGATGTATCTTTTGAGTGAGAAACTTAAGACTCGGAAAATTTTGGTCGGACATTTTATAATAGTGACTTATGTATTTTTGGAAATTTCTGGCAAGGAGTGGGTTTCCGATATCCTCATTCACAGCGGCATAGCACATAAGTAGTCAATAGCACATATATCGCGTCCTAAAACACACAGGGGACCCTTTTGGTGCCAAGGTTAGGCCTAGCGCATTTCAATGATGTACATGTGAATTTGAACCATATGATCAAACCCCCCAAATAAATTTTCACAAATGAAATATTTAATGTTCACAAGGGGAAATAAAACAAAAAAATAAAAGGACAGACCCACGCAGGGGCCATTTGAATGTACTGAAACGCAATAAAACAGGACCACGCAGGGGCTAAAATGACAAAATACATGTAGAAAAGACCCGCACAGGGGCGAAGTCCACTATGCCATCCCAAATGGCCCTGCTACGTCGCTGTTTTCCTGAGTCTTGTACTGCTGAAACATGCATCGTAGTATCAGCAAAAAACCTTCACTCAAGCGTCCTTTTTCTTCTCAGCTCTCGTATTGCATCCTTTCAATCTTCTCTTTGACCCATGAGTCAAAATCATCGTAACCACATCTTAGTCTTTCCACTTCTTGAGTTGTCTTTTCAAGAGCATCTTGGTTTTCAATAAATTTGGCATACATTTCTAGGGCTTCGCGTTTTACTTCCCTTAGCTCAATTACAGCTTTAGCCTCCTCTTCTTTGATACAATGAAAACTGCGCGGGATTGGAGAAGAGATACTTTGTATATTATTTTTCAACCAGGCTTTGTAAGTCTTATCTTATCCGGCGTTGAATCGATCTGGGGCAATGGTGTCTTTGTCCATCCATTTAGCCCTTTTCCATTCTCTCAGCATTTCTGAAGCTTCGTGCACCCTGTCGTCCCCAATATCGTATACATAGGCACCATAGTATGCCTCTCGAGGTGTGGTTTGCATCCTCCCAAACTTTCGCAAGACTCAAAAGGGTGCATAAAGGCGGATTTCCTGAATACCTGGTAGAGGAAGCACAAGCTATCTGCGGCTCTCTACAACGACTTCTTTCAAGATGAAACGATCGAGCATCCATTGGAGATCTTCCTATCTTAGTTCAGAAAAAATTTGAGCCCATCTTTTCCTAGTTCTCTGATTCTCCAGATTCGCCAAGTATAGCATATCATTCAAATCTCTGAGAGTGTTCTTATTGTCTAGAGTATGCAACTCCTGGGTCCCAGCCCCCTTTGCTAGATGACTCAAAATCCACCACTGGAGGAGAAGATTACATCCCTGAAAGTAACGATGCCCTTCTTTGCATTTTCTGAGGGCTCGATACATGTCGGACAATATAATCGGAGCAATAGGATAGTATTTCACTTATCCTTGGTTCTCGTATCCTATAATAGAGTGTGCGCGAGTGTTATAACTAGAGTGTTGATGCTCAGACTCGGGCCATGTGGGAAGACCATTGTTCCTAATAGTGCTACGGCAAACGCTAAAGGATGAATTTCGTTCCACTCTCCATAGGTGACCCTGAACTCTCGCTTGTAAGTTGCGTAGAAGCTTGCATGCCCAAATCTGACATAGATGTCTCTGAATGATACGTTGGACTCCTGGCACCAGTAGACAAAATATTTCCCCAACCCGAGCCAATCTGCAATATCCTCTACAGATGGTTTGTTAGGGTTGAATATATCCTCTTTCTTTCTCACTCTTCTTTCCAACCCCGTGCCCACTGTCTCAATGCAGTCTCAAATCTCTTCGATAGTTGGGGTGATTTCTGCATTTCAGATCGGAACACCATTTTTTCATTATCCAAATACCCTGTGAGGACCTCAATCAGTTCTGGCAAACCATTCATGTTGATCAACTCGGTTAGTGCACCCACGTATTTGTTGAGAGTTCTTCTATGATCCCTGTTGAGATCATTATACCACATTTTGAGTTGAAGCGGTGCTTCTACAACCATGTCAAAATTTGGGAAGCGATTCATACCTACAAAACAGAAACTATTTAAGTTAACCCACCCCCACATTGGTTTCCACATGTACATCATTCAAATGTCAAGTAAAATGATGTGTCGTGAGGTCGGAGACCTTGGACACGATTTTGACGGTTTCAACTAATGGACTTAATACGCCTTGGGTATTAAGTTGTCTTAGACTAATGCTTAAATTTTGTTTTGGTTACGCTCTATCTTAGGTTGTCTAGAATTTGTTTCAAAGTGATGGTTAGCCGAGTCGGACAGACAACGGGGTGAAGCTAACAAACGACATCGGATGATCACATTCCAACTATTCGTTTGCTACTTCCAATTTAAGAGTTGTGTATTTTCTGAGAGAAGCCGTGGTAAGCCACATAACTTCCATTTTCCTAATGCAACTATTTGCCATTTGGCAGAAATATGCCATGGAAATGCAACAGTTTAATATTAAGAATAAAGAAAACAAGCAAACAAATATATCACATAGCCAAATAACATTAGTTTTAAGGTTAGAATCCTCCTTTAATCCCCAGCGGATTCGCCATTTCTGTTTTATTCGAAAAAATAATTTTATAAAATTTTTTGACTTTGTTAAAGTCGCTACTTAATTTTTTCAGAAAAATTAAGAAAACCTTTGTTTTCAAAAGACTTAAACAGAAAAATCAATTGAAAACTTTAAAAGGAGGTTCGGGTATTCTTATTCATATTTTAGGAAGAGGTTTAAAGAAACTAAAATATCCGTTAGATACGGTTATCCGACAACTAAATTATTTGGCTAAACTAGTCTAACTTTACTTAGAAAAAAAATTTAGTTAAAAAAAACTTATTTTGAAAAAATGAATTACTTGATTTACTATCTAAGCGAGCTATTTTAATTTTCAAATTTTTACTTACTTTTTGATCTATTTAGACTTGATTTATTTGATTTAATTAAAACAAAAGGTGTTTTGCGGGGATTTGGAATTTCCGACCCTAAATCTAACAACAAGATAATAACAAGACATGGAAGCGATAAAGTAATCAAGGGAGAGAGAGAGTTGGGTCCAAATCCGGGTTATCTGTCCGCCTGGACCGGTATTTGGATCCACTTTTTTTTTTTAAACCCATTTTCGTTTCGGGATTTTAGCCCATTTCCATTCGGTACCTGTCCTAAACTAATCATACAATAATTAATAAATGAAAGACGACAAAGGCTTAAGCCCCAAAGATAACAAAATACAAGACTTGAAGAAAAACAAATGTGGGCTTTGTAGCCCAAGTCTTCAACTTCTTAGCCTGTACGTCTATTTTGTGGGCTTGACTCGGATACAGGCAAATTGAGCCTTTATGGATCGATCCAGGAATGCGAAAGGAAGGAATGGAGTCCCAATGGACTCGAAGGGAGTTCATGCAAGAAAAGACGATAGAGATTAGGATAAAGAATAATATATACCTACTTGGTAACAAATATACCCATCATAAATAAAATAGGAACATAATTTAAAGGAAAGGAATTAACAAATGCTAAAGCAGATAATATTTATACAAATCAATGAGTATACTTATTCAAATCACATTCTACATATATATATATATATATATATATATATATATATATATATTATTTTTAGAAGGGACATATTATTCATTAAATATACTTGAATGAATACAAGACAAAGAATATTATACTAAAGTTAATCACGAGGAATATCTTCTTTTCTTTAGGATAAAGACATAATTTAAGCAAAGTTGTTTAGGATAAACAAATATCAACGAAAGCCCCCCAAAATATCTACAGTAATAAAAGCACTTGAGCAAGTTTAAAATACCCGTTGATCTTGGCAAAAAGAAAAATAAAAATCAATACTAGTGACCAAAATAGATAAACAAGCTAATGGAATAATAATTTCTTCTTGTCTCTTTTAACAGTGGCGACAATTCTCCAAGAGCAAACAAAAATTCCTCCAATAATGAGATCAAATTAAATTGCATAGATTTAACATAAACTAATCGACTTGAAAATAACGTAAATTCTTGCCTTAAGATAGAATGATATATAAGCATCTATGAGCTCTTATGACTTAACCAGCAACAAAGAAAGAGATTTAAACAATAGCATTACAACTTTCTAAACCGAGCGAATAGCAATTGAACCAATTCATTACTATTATACACCAAGATAAAAAAAAAAACTAGACTCAAGAAGCTTCACAGAAATGGCCCCAACAGAAAACGAGTAACCATGGAATGACCAAAGATCCATCATAAACCAATGAAATGCAAAACATATACTTCAAACTAAAATCAGCCTACTTACTGGGAAATATTCATGAAAACACAAAGCTTTACCTCACTTCAAAAACCCTTTAGAGATTGTTTTTCTTCTTTTTCGTTTTTACCAAGAGAAAAGGAGTGAGCATATGTATGTTGGGGTAACTTTCCAGAAACGCATGGGACAGTGAAGACTAAAGCTTGAACAAAACAATGGAATAACACATTAACCACCAAATTCTATGATTAAGCAATAAATCATCAACAACAAAAAGAATCTACCAGTGATATTAATAAGCAAACGCCATTTGATAGCAAATTTTTCCAAAGATAAGATTGGTGTAACAAAATTCCAAATGGAACAGATGCAAACAAAATACTGATCTCTAGAACTTAGGCAAATGTGGACAACTAATAATTCGACATAACGCGAGGCGACATACATAACTAGCCTTTTCCTCCTGGCCGACAACAAACTTCAATAATAACGAAAGATGCATATTAAAATTTGCGATTAAGACGATCGAAAACAAAAACAAAAAAAATACTAAAGATGAAGTTTAAGGCTTTGCCATGCATAGATCATATTACTTATATAGACATAAACATGGACAACACAGTACAAAGAAGAGATAAAATTGTTTAACCAATATGTTTCACGTCCGCTAAACAGGTGAAATAAGTGCTGCAAAACAGGTCGCGGGGATTGCCATTCGAAACTCGGAAAATTTGCAACACACTAACCCACAGCCAACCAGCAAGATTAACAGTGAAACGACAAACTGATAGAGATAAGAGCAGCTCTAAACTACATAGAATCAACAAGAGTTTTAACCAAACGAACTAGAAACTTTAAATGTACAAAACGAAGAAACACCACTGATTATCCTCAAATTTCAGCATTTACATAAGAAATAAAAATACGAATAGAAATGTAATTAACCTTTCTGAGTGCACCAAACTGGATGGCAGCGAGCTTGAAACGACCTTCCAATCACGAACTCGAATGTGAACGATGATAGAGAAGATCGGGGCACGACAGGGAACTCAAGAAAAGAACAAAGAATCTATCTATTTGCTTCTGAGATGTATTTCGTGTGTATTTTTTATAAGACTCATTCAAACTCTGCTCCGTATTTTGCTGGAAAGAAACCCAGGATTCCACCAAAACTCAAAACTCCAAACAATTTTCCAACCGAAAGAAGAACTTTTCCAATTCGAAATTTATCCTTAATTTTTCTCGCCCATAAATTTCCTCTCCCTTTTGGTGGGGAAACAGAGATATTTATATTAAGGGATTAGGGTTTTCGATTTTTTTCAGGGAAAGGGCAAAGTCGACAATCCCACACCCCTTTAAAATTCAAAGTTTTTTCAGAACGAGGAGAAAGTTGTCGCTTCCTTAGAAAAGCTGGATTTCTTTGGAAAAATTCAAAAGTTGAAAGAGACGTCGATGGCTCTGATTGATCTCCCATCCTTGAGGCTCGACGTGGCGCCCATCCACCGAGTCAAGGACGGATATCACTGACGCGAGGACAGCGCTGCAGGCGTCCTTGTTCTGCCAAAACAGTACCATTGTACTGAGTGGAGAAGACCCATAGACGCCGTGAATGCTTTGTGAACGTTAATGCCACCTTCTGTGAACTCGCTCTCACGTGAGGAGCGTCCAGGCATCATTTTGCCACTTACGCGCAATGCTTCTGTGTTAACGCCGTGAAGGGGGTGAAGAGTCGTTTCGCTGTTGCTTATGCTTCATGGGATTCTGTTTTGGAAGAAAGAAAGGTGTGGGCCGGTTAAAACGCGAAGGGTAGGTCGATTTGCTGGAAAACTATTGGGCTGATTTGGGGTTGGTAGTTTAAATTGGAAAAAAATGGAGGTATTGGGTCAAATTTTGTGTCAAAAAAATGGCCCAAAATCGATTAGTCCAAAAGGATTAAAATATTCGGGAACTAGATGGAGCGAATCGATATAAATTAATTAAATAAGCTTCTTAATTTCGACGAAATAAAATAATCGATGTAATCATAACATTATTAATTCAAAAATGTATATTATTATATAACTAAACTAATTAATGAAATATTTAAACAAAATAAAATCTTTTTGAGGCAAATTTCCAATAATCCTAATATATACTAATTATATAAATAGTTACGTAACATATATATATTAACTAAAAATTACTAAAGAGCGATAAGATTAATTTTGAACAACTTGAAAAATCCTTTAAACTTTATAAGTTCAATTGTTTCAAATCATTTAAATTAAGAAGCTCGTTAATTAATTAATTCATATCGTCGAGGGTCAAAATTTGGTGTCAACATTTGATGTCGACAGAAATATGTGTCCAAGCTAGGGATGATGCTGTAAGGCCACGTTTGACGTCAGGAGACCGATGTGTGCAAGCTGCAGACGATGCTGGAAGCCCACGTCTGACATCGACTGACCATTTTGTGCATGCCAAAAGCGATGTCGGCAGACCACGTTCGATGTCGGCTGAACATTGTGTAGCACAAAGGCAATGCGGGCAGGCCTTGCCCGACGTCGTCTGACCGTTGTGTGCAGGCAAAAGGCAATGTAGGCAGGCAACGCCCCACATCGATTTAATGGTGTATTCAGGCCACAGGCGATGCTGGCAGTCCATGCTCGATAATGACTGAGCGATGTGCACAAGCCATACCTGATGCCAGCAATCCACGACAAACGTCGGATGAGCGATGTGCACAAGCCACGAGCGATACAAGCGGTCCATGACTAATGTTGGCTAGCCGATGCCACTTGCTGTTGGCCGACGCTGCTTTCCTGAAGCGCAGAAGCCTTGGCTAATGCTGTCTGTCATTTCCTAACGCCGATATTGCCCTGCCGATGCGCACACGCCATGGCTCATGCGTGCAGGCCTTGACTGATGCTTCATGTCGTTGGCTGACATTGGTTTCGCGATGTGCACTTGTTACGGACGCTGCTTTGCCCACTCGTAGCTCTTAATTTAATGGCGTGGATTTTAACTTTGAGGAGTGGACATCGCTTTTTCCAGAGATTCATAATTAACATGTACAACCAAATTATGCACGTTCTAAGGTACAAACACACATTATCTTCCACAATTAACTTTTTTATATATAAAAAATAGTTTTCAACAAAAACATTTTCCAGTTAATCCCAAAAATGAGTAATCGATTAATAAACATATTAAAAATATGAAAAAAATATAAAATTAATACAAAAAATTCAGAAATAAATATTGTAACCTTAAATTCAATAATTTCAACATTTTTTTTATTTTTCGGTAAATCTTGAAAATGAGTAATTGATGAATAAAAATAGGAAAAATATGAATAATATATAAAACTAACACAAAAAAATCATAAATAAATATAGTAATCTTAAATTCAACAAATTCAAAAAAAAATTAATTTTTAGTCTTGTTTGGTAAATCTCGAAAATGGGTAATATATGAATAAATATAGGAAAAATATGAAAAATTATAAAATTAATGCCAAAATTCACAATAAATATAGTAAACTTAAATTCATCAATTTCAATAATTTTTGTTATTTTTCTTTTTATTTGGTAAATCTCAAAAATGGGTAATTCATTAATTAAAAAGGTAAAATATGAAGAAAAAAATATTTTTAATGCCAAAATTCACAAATAAATATGGTAATCTTAAATTCAACAATTTCAACAATTTATTTTTATTTTTATTTTTCTCGGGATATCCCGAAAATGAATAATTACTTAATAAAAAAGAAGGAAAAAATGAAAAAAAGTATAAAATTAACACCAAAAATTTAGAAGAGTGCAAGCCGCAGGCGATGCGTCCTTGCCACGACAGACAGATGTTTGAAGGCTACAGACGATGATGGGAGGAAACTCCGATGTCGACAGACCACTTTGTGGAGGCAACATACGATGCAGGAAGGCCACGTCCAACGTTGGCTGACCAATGTGTGGAGGGCACAAATGATTGGTGCAGCCCACGCCCGACGTCGACTGATCTTTGTGTGCAAACCTAAGGCAATGCGGGCACGCCACTTCCGACGTTGGCTGACCATTGTGTGCAGACCAAAGGCGATGCAGGAAGTCCACGTTCAACATTGACTGACCACTACGTGCAAGCCAAAGGCGATGCGAAAAGGCCATGCTTGATGTCCGGCGACCATTGTTCAGGCCAAAGGCGATGTGGGTAGGCAACGCCCGATGCGCCTGACCACTTTTTGAAGGCCAAAGGCGATGCGGGCATTCCACTCCTGACGACGACTGAGCGATGTGCACAATCCATGGCCGATGCGGGCAATCCACGGTCGATGTCGGTCGAGCAATGAGCAGGATACGAACGATGTGGGCAGCCTACGTTCGACATCGCTGGACGTTATGTGCAGGCAAAGGGAGATATGGGAAGCCAAGCCTGAGTGACCGCTGAATGATTTGCCGAGTCCACGGCCGATGCGGCCAGGCCACGCCCGACGTCAGCTGAGTGTTGTGCACCACCAATGTGGCCTGGTCAATGCCACTTTTCGTTGGCCGATGTCGCTTGCCCGGAGAACATAAGCCTTGGGTGATGCTGCTTGTCTTAGGCCAACGTATGTCGCATGAATGATGGGCACACACCACGACTAATGCGTGCATGTCTTGGCGAATTCTGTTTGTCGTTGGCCGAAATATGAAGACCAATGTGTGTAAGCTATGGACGATGTTGGCGGACCACGTTCGACATTGGTAGACCTATATGTCAAGGCTACGGACAATGTTGTCACGACACGTTCAACATCGGCAGACCAGTGTGTGCAGGCTGCGGACGATACTGGAAGCCCACGTCCGACGTTGGTTGATTGTTTTGTGCATGCCAAAAGCGATATGGATTACGTATAACGTAGGTTGACCATTGTGTGCAGTCCAAAGGAGATGCGGGCAGGCCATGCCCGACGTCGGCTGACCATTGTGTGCAGGACAAAGGCGATGCAGGAAGGCAACGCCCGTCTTCGGTTGACCGTTGTGTTCATGCCAAGGGTGATGTAGGAAGTCTACGCCCAAAAATGACTGAGCGATGTGCGCAAGCCACGACTGATGCAGGCAGTCCACAGCCAACGCCGACTGAGCGATGTGGACAAGCCACGACCAATACGCTTAATCCACGACCAATGACGCCTGGCAAATGACGCTTGTCATTGGCCAACGTCGCTTGCCTGAAGCACACAAGCCTTGGATAATGGTGCCTCCATTGCCCGACGTTGATGTTGCCCAGCCGATGCGCACATGCCAACACTCATGCGTGTAGGCCTTGGATGATCCTGCATGTCGTTGGCCGACATCGCTTACCCGATTCACAATAGCTACGAACAATGCTTGGCCCACTTGAAGCTCTTAATTTCGTGCGTGGATTCTGACTTAGAGGAGTAGACATCGTTTTTTGAGAGATTCAAAATGAATATGTACAACCCAAACATGCACGTTCTAAGGTACAAACACACATAAGCTTCCACAAATAACTTTTTTTATATAAAAAAAATGTTTTTAACAATTTTTTTATTTTTATTTCTTTTGTTAATTCCGAAAATGAGCAATTAATTAATAAAACATAATTTAAATATGAAAAAATATAAATAGAACTCCAAAATTTCATATAATTATCTTAAATTCAACAATTTCATTAACTTTTTTAATTTTTTTTTTGTTCGGTAAGTCTTGAAAAAGAGCAATTGATGAATAAAAAATAGGGAAAATATGAAAAAATATAAAAATAACGCCAAAAGTTCACAAATAAATATAGTAGCCTTAAATTCAACAATTTCATTATTTTTTAAATTTTTTATTTTTGTTCGGTAAATCCCGAAAGTAGGTAATTCAAGAATAAAAATAGGAAAACTATGAAAAAAATATATAATTAACTCCAAAAATTTGCAAATACATAGTAACCTTAAATTATTAATTTCAATAATTTTTTTAATTTTTATTTTTGTTCGGTAAATCCCGAAAAAGGGGAATTCCTTAATAAAAAATAGGAAAAATATAAGTAAATATAAAATTAATGCCAAAAAGTCACAAATAAATATATCAACCTCAAATTCAATAATTTCAATAATTTTTTTAAAATTATTATTTTTGTTCATTAAATCCCGAGAATAGGTAATTCATAAATAAATAATAGGAAAAATATTTAAGAAATATAAAATTAAAGCCAAAAATTTAAAAATAAATATAGTAACCTTAAATTCAACAATTATTTTTAAATTTTTGTTCGCTAGATCCCGAAAATGGGTAATTCATTAATAAAAAAAATAAAATTAATGCCAAAAATTAACAAATGAATGTCGTAATGTTAATTTCAAAAATCTCAACAGTTTTTTTAATTTTTTTTCGGTAAATCCTGAAAATGGGGAATTAATTAATAAAAAAATATGAAAAAATTATAAAATTAACGCCAAAAATTCACAAATAAATATAGTAACCTTGAATTCAATAATTTTATAAATTTTCATATTTAAAATGTGACGTGAAAACAAAAAACTATAAAAATAATTTTTAAAAATTAATAATAGTCGGAAAAATATGGAAATGCTCGAAATTACTTCTAAACATGTGAAAATAATCATAGAGTACGTATTTGAACAAATAAAGTATGTTCGATATCGTACAAACAGTCAATATAATGAAATTGGTACAAATGAACCATGTGAAATGGAAACTTTGAGACCAGAGGATGGAAAATAGATGAATCTGTTATTATGCAAGAAGGGCATTTCTAACTCTTTGGATTTTGCACGGCATGGACATCCGCATGTTGTCGATTAGACCTCGATCAATGTCGCCGCATGCGACATCACTCATCTAACATATTGTCACATCCCGAAAGCACCCCCTAGAAGTTAGGGAAAACTTTTGAATCGTGACCGAGCGTACTTGACCCTTTGGGGTCTCGTACAAGCCCTCTAACAAGCGTTCATAACATAAAGCATGAAAAGTAGTGTGGAATTAAAACTTTTCACGATAATAATAATAAAAGAAGTTTTTTCATAAATACTAGGAAATCTTGTCATCACATGCCAACTTAAAGACACAACTTAGAATCATAGGGACACATACCTTTACAATAAAAGGAAATACAAATTAAGTCTTAATAGAAAAACTAAGAAAATTAAACTATGTCCTCGAATATATGAGGACATACCCAATTCTTGAGAGATAGAGTTCCCAAGCTTCAACTTCGATCCTCCAAAAGGCTTCCAACCTATACTCATAAGGTATATAAAAGTATGGGGTTAGTACAACAATGTACTAAGTATGGCATATGCAAAAACATGTAAAAAGGGACATTTTTAGCAAAATAAGCTTTCATGCCAATTTAATAAAACATTCATGGACTTATGAACAAAACAAGATAAGAAGCATAATTAAACACTTAAAGGAGAATTTCCATAATTTTACCTCAACAATACATTTTACAGTAAGCACACCAAAACTTATAGTGAACCGACTCGAGCATACAATTTCACATAAGTACTCTCCTCCAATAGGACTCTTAGGTCAAAGTAAGTGCAATGTGAGAGTAGAATCCCATACTACCACTCCCACTAGCTCTTCTAATGGAATCCCAAGGATTCGAGCACGTTACGACAATTTAACCAACATTACAGTAAACTACATTGGACATTACAGTGAACTACCTAGACTCCAAAATGGTGAGACTTCCAAAGCATTGCCAATGAGGAATAACCATCATTTTCGTAGGAGTTTCCCTTCAAAGGTAATCCTAAGACTCACTAAGGTAAGACATGAAGAAAGTACACATATACCTTCTTCAATACACACCAAAGCGACCCTCAAGACTTCCTTCCTTTCGGCATACTCACCTCGGGATAACAAGCACCCACTCAATGGCAATACAATAGAAGAACACCCAACAATACACCAAAGGCTTCCCTTTCGGAATGCCTACTTAGTTCAATGAGTAGGATGGCATCCCATACCACCACCTACCCTAAGTAGTACATTCTTTTAGAAGGTTTCGCACCAAGTCTTCCCTTTCGGAAGGTCCTACTTAGTGCAATGGATAGGTAGCTTCCCATACCACCACCTACCCTAAGTAGCACATTTTTTTAGAAGACTTAGTTCAATCAAAATCACATAGGTAACACATTAATTAGACAACTTATCATTTCCATTACTTTTGTGGGTGGGGGATGGTAGCTTAACTGACAAAGACCATGAGAGCTAGGCATGGAATCCTGATATTAACCCCTATCGGATGAGGGATTCTCACTTGCCTAGAGTAAGGTCATACTTCTTATTTTTACATGGCTTTTCCAATAGCTATACCTATGCGTGCACATAGTTAAGGGATAGGGAGGTTGCTACTAAGCAACTCATTCTCTACTAACGAGGAGTACTCATCTCAAGAGGTATAAAGGAATACGACATCTCAACTCACGAAGTGTAATCCACCTCTTCTTCCTATCCTCTCGGTGCTAGGCATAACTCCCCACAAATTCTCACATTATAGACTATAGGTTAAGGATAGCTAGCGAATTCCACATCTCAACTCACGAAGTGCATTCATCCTCCTACCTTTCTAGGAAAGCTCATTAGGAATAGTGAGGTTGCTACTAGACACCTCATCTCAACTCACGAAGAGTGTCCACCTCAAGACTCCCCTTCTTATTAAACATAACTTCATTCATTCACTTAAAGTGTGTGTGTATACATGTGAGCACACCTTGCATATAGACCTCATTTCATATACATTACTTCTAATCATGCTTTATACTTACATTTATCAACTCACACACACTTACATACTTCACTTAGTCAATTCTCCAATTATACCAAAATTTAGATCAAAGATACAATTTAAGCTTCACAGTCACAAAACAAGACCCATTTACAATTTCTATACATTCTACCATTTAGACCTTCAAGATCACATTCTCAATATATACTAAGCATCACCAATTAATCAAATAAGCAACGCCACCAAGAAGGTGGACCATACCACTCAAGATCAATTCATCATAAGCATAATACGATATAAGCAACTATTCAATTTACTAAGACCTAACAACCTACAACATTTTTATCATAATTTCATCATAATAGGGCCCTTACACAATAAAACCAAAGTTCATTTCATACATAAACATGCTCATTTGACCCATTTTATAAACCACAACTTGAAGGGAAACTTTAACATGATTTCATTAGGGTTTCAGCATTAGAATCACCAATTAACAATAATAACATCATTATTTTATCATTAGAAACATTTTCATGCAAGACCCATATTGGGTTGAAGATAAAGAAGTTAGGGTTGAAAACCCCTTTTTGAAATTTATTGGAAATGGCTTCTTGAATGAAAAGGTACTCAAGAATGGATACCATACCTCACTAAGAAAGCAAAATCCAAGAGTTTTGGTGAAGAAATCACGCCAAAGAAGCCCTCCTTTCCCTCCTTAAGTGTTGGCTTGAAAGGTGACTTTGAGAGAGTTTTCTTTTTAGAGAGAGAGTTTGAATGTTGAAGAGAGGGGTCTTGTCTAGGTCTAGGGTTTAAAACTATTTTAATATAACCTAAACACTAAAATTATCCACTTAGGGTCTAAAAGGCTTGGGGTGTATTTACATAAATCACCCCAAGTTGGCAGCAACTTCACAGACTCGCAGGCCCCTCACAGACGAGACCTTCACCAATGGACCGTATGTACATCAACGGACCATTTGTAGGGTCTCGTGGGTGGATAATTAGCTCCAAAATGGAGCCTGGCCACCAAGACATTCTGGTACAATCGACGCCCTAGGTCGACGGACCGTTGGTGAACCAACGAACCGTCCTTAGGGTCGTCGATGGCCCTTGCTTTTTGGCAGTTTTGCCCAAGTCTTGGGCCCTTCATCTTGGGCCCCTTGTGGGTCCTAGGTGGGGTCGTGCCCGGACATTAAACCAATAAACTAATTTGTCTATTTCTTAGGAACATCCCATGCAAGTTCCAAGTAAAACGAACACGTAAAACTCGTCTAAACACAACAAGACACACTAGTACATTTTAGGGCACACCTTCCGAACTTCATGCACGTTCTTGGTCGATGGAACCCCAAACTCAACCAAACCATACACACACCTTAGGGATACTAAACTAACTTATTTTAACTCAAAATCAACTCAAGAAATAACCACGAGGCTCTAGTTCACCTTAGTTCGTTTTGGTGCGTTATATTCTACCCCACTTGGAATAACATTCGTCCTCGAATGACACTTAAATTTTAAGAACAACAAGGACTCACTTAGCATCACATAAAACACTTAGATCATGATCAAAACATCAACAATCAAAGCATCAACCAGCAAGGAACATCATTTCACACTTTCAACACTTAGCAACATAGGCAACCTTTGTCAAACTTCACAAAGTCAAAACTCAACCTTAAACTTCTTTTATGGAGGAAATACCTTCTCCAACATTAAACATGCTCATATACCGTACTTTTACACACATTGAAACTTCAATTCAAGACGAAACAATTTTTCTTCAAAAAATCAAAATTCTACAGTGAATGTGTTCACTTCCAAGCTACCAAAATTTTTTGAAAATTCATTCTTTAAGCAATTCATCAAGATGACATGATCACATGAACTATAAAACCACATAAACTTATTTCATAACACAAAAGAAACAATAACAAAGAGTTAAGACTTACCAAAACCATCAATCCAGATTAATTATCCTTCCTAGCCCCCATCCCGTAGGAAGGGTTCTTCTTGGGAGCATTAGGATCGAGGGAAGCTTGATTGACATACTTTCCCCTTGCTTTGAGGTTTGGGAAGTCCCTCATCTTGTGGACCTTATTACCACATGCAAAACAACCATCCGTTCCGGCAAGACACTTACCCCCATGTTTCTTGCCACAAGTAGGGCACCTAGCCCTTTCATAGGAATGACCACCACCTTGAGAATGTTGATTTGGAGCCCTATCCTTGTTTCCCATTGAAGAATCTTGGGGATAAAACCTCTTCTTAGGCTTTTGGTGACTAGAACCATCCGACCTAGGCCTCTTACCCTCTTGCCTTATCTCCCTAATTTTGAACTCCTCAATTTGTTGCGCATAAACCATGAGCCTAGAGATATCCATAACATTAAGAAGCATTGCCGTAAGACACTCCTTTTCCACCAAGCTAGACACTCCCATCACAAATTTATTCATCCTAGCCCTAGGGTTGGCTACCATAGTCGGGGCATACTTAGAGAGTTTGGTAAATTTGAGATAGTATTCTTGCACACTCATTCCCCCTTGATGAAGGTCATGAACTCAACCATCTTCTTCTCCCTCCACTCTAAAGGAAAGAACCTATCTAGGAAAGCCTCTTTAAATTCCTCCCAATCAACCGGACCTCTTTCTAAGGGTCTCTCACCCCTCCATTGCTCATACCACACTTGAGCCACCTCCTTAAGTTGGTAAGCAGCTAACTCTGCTTTCTCCCTAGGGGTCACACCCATAGCATCTACCACCTTGAAAACCTCATCTATGAAGCCTTATGGATCTTCATCCACCTTAGTGCCATGAAAATTTGGAGGGTTCATCCTTATGAAAGCCATAATTCCAGAGGCGGGAGTACTAGCATTTGGTTGGGGCCTATCTACTTGGTTAGATTGGCCCACAAAGTGATTGTTGACGACTTGAGCTTGATCCGTCATGAGTTGGGTCAAGTTCATTAGGGCAGCCCGCAACTCCGCATTAGTCATATCACCCTCAATAAAGAAGCTTGAGGCATAGGAGGCACTTGAGGTCCTTGGGGTTCCGGAGGCAATTGAGGTTCTTGAAGAGGAACCTCCTCATTTTCCTCCCCTAAGCCAACAATAGGAACTTGATCAACACGGGGAAGGACTCTCTCATTTGGTACACCTCCCTCCTCACTTCTAGAGGTCGATCTCCTCGTATTCATGTCCTTAAAAAACCAAAAAGAAGAGGTTGATAAAAGACACCTTATATACTCAACTCTAAGTCACGATATTAGAATAGAGAAGAAAGTGAAACTTCTAGCATCCTATAGCCTCTTGTCCATGGATATGTCGCGACACACCAATGACCAAGAACTACTAGATGTGGCTTGTGAGACTTTTAGACCTTAAACTATTTCTCAAAACCTTAAGCTCTGATACCAAGTCTGTCACATCCCGAAAGCACCCCCTAGAAGTTAGGGAAAACTTTTGAATCGTGACCAGGCCTACTTGATCCTTTGGGGTCTCGTACAAGCCCTCTAACTAGTGTTCATAACATAAAGCATGAAAAGTAGTGCAGAATTAAACTTTTCACGATAATAATAATAAAAGAAGTTTTTTCATAAATACTAGGAAATTTTGTCATCACAAGCCAACTTAAAGACACAACTTAGAATCTTAGGGACACGGCCCTTTACAATAAAAGGAAATACAAATTAAGTCTTAATAGAAAAACTAAGAAACATAAACTATGTCCTCGAATATATGAGGACATACCCAATTCTTGAGAGATAGAGTTCCCAAGCTTCAACTCCGATCCTCCAAAAGGCTTCCAACCTATACTCATAAGGTATATAAAAGTATGGGGTTAGTACAACAATGTACTAAGTATGGCATATGCAAAAACATGTAAAAAGGGACATTTTTAGCAAAATAAGCTTTCATGCAAAATTAATAAAACATTCATGGACTTATGAACAAAACAACATAAGAAGCATCATTAAACACTTAAAGGAGAATTTCCATAATTTTACCTCAACAATACATTTTACAGTAAGCACACCAAAACTTACAGTGAACCGACTCGAGCATACAATTTCACATAAATACTCTCCTCCAATAGGACTCTTAGGTCACACTAAGTGCAATGTGAGAGTAGCATCCCATACTCCCATACTCCCACTCCCACTAGCGCTTCTAATGGATTCCCAAGGATTCGAGCATGTTACAACAATTTAACCAACATTATAGTAAACTACATTGGACATTACAGTGAACTACCTAGACTCCAAAATGGTGAGACTTCCAAAGCATTGCCAATGAGGAATAACCATCATTTTCGTAGGAGTTTCCCTTTAAAGGTAATCCTAAGACTCACTAAGGTAAGACATGAAGAAAGTACACATATACCTTCTTCAATACAAACCAAAGCGACCCTCAAGACTTCCTTCCTTTCGGCATATTCACCTCGGGATAACAAGCACCCACTCAATGGCAATACAATAGAAGAACACCCAACAATACACCAAAGGCTTCCCTTTCAGAATGTCTACTTAGTTCAATGAGTAGGATGGCGTCCCATACCACCACCTACCCTAATTAGTATATTCTTTTAGAAGGTTTTGCACCAAGTCTTCCCTTTCGGAAGGTCCTACTTAGTGCAATGGATAGGTAGCATCCCATACCACCACGTACCCTAAGTAGCACATTTTTTTAGAAGACTTAGTTCAATCAAAATCACATAGGTAACACATTAATTAGACAATTTATCATTTCCATTACTTTTGTGGGGGGTTAGCTTAACCGACAAAGACCATGAGAGCTAGGCATGGAATCCCGATATTAACCCCTATCGGATGAGGGATCCTCACTTTCCTAGAGTAAGCTCATACTTCTTAGCTTTTACATGGCTTTTACAATAGCTATACCTATGCGGGCACATAGTTAAGGGATAGGGAGATTGCTACTAAGTAACTCATTCTCTACTAATGAGAAGTACTCATCTCAAGAGGTATAAAGGAATACGACATCTCAACTCACGAAGTGTATTCCACCTCTTCTTCCTATCCTCTCGGTGCTAGGCATAACTCCCCACAAATTCTCACATTATAGACTATAGGTTAAGGATAACTAGCGAATGCCACATCTCAACTCACGAAGTGAATTCATCCTCCTACCTATCTAGGAAATCTCATTCGGAATAGTGAGGTTGATACTAGACACCTCATCTCAACTCACGAAGAGTGTCCACCCCAAGACTCCCCTTCTTACTAAACATAACTTCATTCATTCACTTAAAGTGTGTGTATACATGTGAGCACACCTTGCATATAGACCTCATTTCATATACATTACTTCTAATCATGCTTTATACTTACACTTATCAACTCACACACACTTACATACTTCACTTAGTCAATTCTCCAATTATACCAAATTCTAGGTCAAACATACAATTTAAGCTTCACCATCACAAAACAAGACCCATTTACAATTTCTATTCATTCTACCATTTAGATCTTCAAAATCACATTCTCAATATATACTAAACATCACCAATTAATCAAATAAGCACCGTCACCAAGAAGGTGGACCATACCACTCAAGATCAATTCTTCATAAGCATAATACGATATAAGCAACTATTCAATTTACTAAGCCCTAACAACCTACAACATTTTTATCATAATTTCATCATAATAGGGCCCTTAGGGCAGTAGCTAAACCCACATTACAACACAATAAAACCAAAGTTCATTTCATACATAAACATGCTCATTTGACTCATCTCATAAACCACAACTTGAAAGGAAACTTTAACATGATTTCATTAGGGTTTTAGAATTGGAATCACCAACTAACAATAATAACATCATTATTTTATCATTAGAAACGTTTTCATGCAAGACCCATATTGGGTTGAAGATAAAGAAGTTAGGGTTGAAAACCCCTTTTTGAAATTCATTGGAAATGGCTTCTTGAATGAAAGGGTATTCAAGAATGGATACCATACCTCACTAAGCAATAAAAATCCAAGAGTTTTGGTGAAGAAATCACGTCCAAAGCAGCCCTCCTTTCCCTCCTTGAGTCTTGGCTTTAAAAGTGACTATGAGAGAGTTTTCTTTTTAGAGAGAGAGTTTGAATGTTGAAGAGAGGGGTCTTGTCTAGGTCTAGGGTTTAAAACTATTTTAATATAACATAGAAACACTAAAATTATCCACCTAGGGTCTTAAAAGACTTGGGGTGTATTTACATAAAACACCCCAAGTTGGCAGCAACTTCACAGACTCGCAGGCCCCTCACAGACGAGACCTTCACCAACGGACCATATGTGCATCAACGGACCGTTGGTAGGGTCTCATGGGTGGATACCTAGCTCCAAAATGGAGCGCAGCAAGCAATAATTTCTGGTCCAATCGACGCCCTAGGTCGACGGACCATTGGTGGACCAACAAACCGTACTTAGGGTCGTCGATGGCCACTGCTTTTTGGCAGTTTTGGGCCCTTCATCTAGGGACCCTTGTGGGTCCTAGGTGGGGTCGTGCCCGGATGTTAAACCCCTTAACTAAGTCGTCTAGGTCTTAGGAAAATCCCATGCAAGTTTCAAGTAAAACGAACATGTAAAACTCGTCTAAACACAACAAGACACACTAGTACATTTTAGGGCACACCTTCCAAACATCATGGACGTTCTTGGTCGATGGAACCCCAAACTCAACCAAACCACACACACACCTTTGGAATACTAAACTAACTCAGTTTAACTCAAAATCAACTCAAGAAACAACCACGAGACTCTAGTTCACCTTAGTTTGTTTTGGGGCGTTATACATATGCAAGCCACAAACGATGCGGTAGGTACGTCTGATGTCGACTAACCAAAGTGTGCATGCCACAGGCAATGCGTCTAGGCCACATCAGGCGTCAACAGACCAATATGTGAAGGCTATGGATGATGCAGGCAGGCCACGTTCGACGTCAGCAGACCAATGTGTACAGGATACGGACGATGATGGTAGACCACGTCCGACGTTGGATGACCAATGTGTGCAGGCTACAAAGGATAGGTGCAACCCACATCCGACGTCAGCTGCCCATTGTAGGCAGGCAATAGTCGATGTGGGTAGGCCACATCCGACGTCGACTGGCCATTCTATGCAGGACAAAGGTGAAGATGGAAGGCCACGTCCGACGTCGGTTGACCATTGTGTGCAAGCCAAAGGCGATGCTGGAAGGCCACGCCCGACATCAGCTGACCGTTATGCAGGCCAAAGACGATGGGGGTAGGCGACGCCTGAGGTGGCATTACCGTTTTTTGTAGGCCAAGGGTGATGCCCGCAGTCCACGCCCGACGGCGGCTGAGCGATGTGTGCAAGGCTTGGTAGATGTTGCATTTCATTGGCCAATATTGCATTCCAGATGCGCACATGACATGTTAGATGCGTGAAGCCCTTGGCTGATGCAACCTGGTGTTGGCCAATATCACCTAGCCGATACATGCAGGTAACGATCGATGACTCCCAATCGATGCTCACACTCCATGACTAATGTGTGTATGCCTTGGCAGATGCTGCCTGTTGTTGGCCGACATTGCTAGCCCGATGCGCACAGGCTAAGGACGATGTTGCCTGCCTACCTCTAACGTTGGTTGACCATTTTTTGCAGTCCAAAGGCGATACGGGCGAACCACGTCCGACATCGGCTGACCATTGTGTGTAGGCCAAAGGCAAAGCGGGCACACCACGTCCGATGTTGGCTGAAAATTGTGTGTAATCCAAAGGCGATGCAGGTAGACCACACCCTACATCTGGTGACCGTATTGTGCTTGCCAAAGGTGATGGGGGAAGGCAACGCTCGATGTTGCTTGACCGACATTGCTTGCTAGATGCGCACATGTCACGTTCGTACATCCAATCCTCGGATGATGTCGCATGTCATTCGGCGACATCTCTTGTCAGATATACACATTTCATAATTTTGCGTTGAGGCCTTGGCTCTAGCCACGTGCCACTGGCCGATGTCACTTGATAGATGTGCACATGCCACGTAGGATGCCTACATACCTTGGATGCTGCTGCTTTCTATGATTCGACCTTTGGAGACCGACGTGTACAGGCTATGAACAATGTTGGTAGGCCACATCAGACGTCGACAGATTGAAGTGTGCAACCTATGGATGATGTTGGTATTCCACGTTCAGTATCGGTAGACCAATGTGTGTGAGCTACGCACGATGTTGTTAGGCCACGTTCGACGTCGGCATACTAATGTGTGCATGGTGCGAACAATACTAGCATACCACGTCTAATGTCAGTTGAACATTGTGTGCAGGCCAAAAGAAACGTAGGCAAGCCATGTCCGACGTTGGCCCACCATTGTGTGCAGTCCAAAGGTGATTTGGGTAGGCCACGCCATGCCCAACTTCGGCTTACCATTGTGTGCAGGCCAAAGGCAATGCGGGAAGATAATAGCTGTTGTTGGCTGACCTTTGTGTGCAGGCCAAAGGCGATACGGGCAGTCGGCTCTCGACGATGGTAGAGCGATGTGCACAAGCCATGACCGATACGGGCAGTCCACAGACGATGTCAGCTTAGTAATGTGCAGGCTACAGCCAATGCGGGCACCCCATGTCCAATGTCATCTAGACGCTTTCTGAAAGATAAGGGCGATGACAGAAGTCCAAAACCGATGACCATTGAGTGATATGCACATGCCATGATCGATGCGGCAGCTCCATACATGACATCGACTAAACGATGTAAAAAAGCCACGACTGCACCGACCAATGTCGCCTGGCGGATGCCACTTGTCATTGGCTGAGGTAGTTTGCCTGAAGCACACATTGATGCTTCCTGCCATAGTCCAATGTAGATGTTGCCCTGTCCATATGCATACACAATGGCTGATGCTTGCAGGCCGTCGCTGATGTTTCCTACCGTTGGCCAACGCCGCTCGCCTGAAGTGCACAAGCCATGGTTGATGTTGACTGATGTTGGATGATGCAAATGTCGCCCAGCCGATGCACACATGCCACGACCGATTTGTACAGGCCCCTGCTGATGATGCATTTCATTGGCCAACTTTGCTTTCCAGATGAGCATACGCCATGTTTGATGCGTGAAGACCATGGCTGATGCAGCCTACCATTGGCTGACATTGCCTCGCCAATGCGTGCAGGTCATGACCGATGTTGCCCAGTTGATACGCACACGACATGGCTGATGCATGCAAGCCTTAGTTTATGTTTTTTGCCATTGGTGGATGTCGCCTGGATGATTCATGCAGGTACTTGTCAGAAATCGCCGGTTGGGTTGGTCTGACCAAGAAACTCCAACGTTGCTTGCCTGATGCGCACATGCCTTGTTAGATGCGTGAAGACCTTGGCTGATGCATCCTACCATTGGCCAAAATTGTCTAGACAATGCATGCAGGTCACGACCGATGTCGCCCAGTCGATGTGAACATGCCATAGTTGATGTGTGCAGGCCTTGGCTGATGCTATCTGCCATTAGTCGATGTCTCCTTGACGATGCGCGTAGGCAACAGTCGATGTTGCCGAGTCGATGCGCACACACCATGGCTGATGCATGCAGGCCTTGGTTGTTGCTTTCATCTATTTACCGGTGTCGCTTGGCCGATGCGCTCATACCACGACTGAAGTTGCACAACCGATGTGCACACGACATGGCTGATGTGTGTAGCCTTGGATGATGTTGCATGTTTTTGTCCAACGTACCTTGACAGATGCATACATGCAACGTCCATAAATGTAACGACCCGGATTCTTGAATCCGAACCGCCACCGGCATCGTTGACCTCTCAGAGGTCGCAGAAAAGCCTCATCTCGTATTCATCACATTCATCTAGTTAAATTTGCGGAAAATTTAAAACTTTTTATATGTATGAAGTTTACTTAGACTTCATATAGTCATTACATATTAATCATTACATACTAAGATCAACATCAATAGAAAACCATCTAACATAAAGAATCAAATCGAAACTGAAGATGAATATATTGTAAATAGTTTGCCAAACACAGCCTTACATCAAAAGGTTCGAAATGAAATATGAAAGAAATGCTAGGGACAACATCCACTAGCTATGTCTATATCTAAAGCTAGACTAATGCGTGTAGCATCCTCGAAATCAAGAGGACCTACCAAATGGTCTGGAGAAACGCTGAAGTCCAAACCGCTGCAAGTGTCGTCAATCTGCCCTCTGACCTGCACCTATAAAAATAGTAAATAATAGAGGGTTAGTACACCACTTGTACTAAGTATGGGTGTATGCACACATACACATAAATCTAGGCATGATCAAGGAAAGCTATTCCTAAACAACATGCCATTTCTGGAAAGTCTAGTCATTAGACGTTCCTAATTCGTTATTTGTGAATTGTGGTATGAATATGATGTATTTTGATGCATTCAAAGCACACAACTCATTTTCTACATGATTACAAGCCATGAGTATCATCAACATAATTTTAGAACCACTCGGGCGAAGATTCGAAAATTTACTCAACCCCAACCCGAGAGCCTCCTTTTTTACATTTAGTTTATTTTTCAATCTTTTTCTTCTTCTTGTTGTGTAGTTCAATAATTCCTTTAGTCCTATGTTTTACTTATAAGTTCAATGATTCATTGTAGTCCCATACCCGCAATGAATAGATGTAAGTAATCCAAGGACTAAGGAATGATTTCCCTACCTTATAGTGAGTCATTCTTTACACTACATATTCATTGCATTTCATAAGCCATTCTATATTGGTCATGCCATTTATTTCACTACTTTCATCTTAGAGAAGTTATGAGGTATTTATTTGACTTTACGTTTCTACTTCCCTTTATGGCATCATATAAGAAGTCATTATAAGCCAATCTTATTTGGCTTTGCCCATTATTTGCTGAAACTTCATGAGTGTGACATTTGGCAATTGACATTCTTAAGCTCTTCATCATTGCTCACTTTGAACATACGTTCCATCATCATTATCATTCTCACTTTCATAGTGACATCATTAGGAATAAGATCATGCGAGCTAACATGAAATCCAGTGTCTTTCCCACACTGAAAACAGGTGTTCACCAGTTAAAATGAATCTTAGACCATGTGAGCTACTCATGGAATCCAGTGTCTGTCCCACCCCGAAAATGGGTGATCCCCGGCTAAGGCGGATCCATCTCAAGTTTTCACTCCACACCAAAAAGGAGTGGCTCATGGCTATAGTGAACCAGGAATATATCGTGAGCATTAACGGACATAAGTGAGCTAAACATTAAATCCTGTGTCTTCCCCACACCGAAAAGGGGTGGAATCACCGGTCAAGGTGAAACCTTACATGCCTAGCTCGCTTAGGTGGAAACTAGTGGCTAGTTCCTATGTTGGCTAGACATAGTTCGAAGACTAGGGACTTAATGAGACTACTTATCTGCCTCAGTGGTAGCCTCGTCGAATGAGACTTACACGTGCAAGCACATGCTCATAACTAGTCTATCGGTGTTGTGCTCACTTTCATTATCTTCTTTATCTTTTAGAGTTGACTCAAGTATTATGGAAGCTTACTTCTAGATTGAGATTTACTTACTCTTTTGATGACTTGTCATCCTTACTTTACATTGATGAAATGTGAATTGTCCTTACATATCATCCTTATTTTACATTGATGAAATGTGAATTGTTCTTACATATCATCCTTACTTTACATTGATGAATGTATTTTGTCCTTACATATCATCCTTAGGTGTTAATGAGACTAGTCTCACACATTCTATCACCTTCATTTGTGAGTATTCTTTTAACATAGTAACTTAGGTGTAAGTAAGACTTGTCTCACTTCCTTTAACACCCCATTCCGGTCACTTACTTAATTTAGACCCCATTTATTTATGTTATTAACTCACGTTACTTCTTTACTTAAGTATAGTAGCTTCATTTCATCGTTTATGGACGATGAGAACTTCTTTCAATGAGTTACATATGTTCATAGTTCATTCTTGTAGAGCATGTTGGGAGTTGTCCCAATGAATGTCACGTCCTTAGTTATGGATTCATTGAGTTACTTTAGAAATTCTAATAATATCATTTGATACTCTAACTACATAAGATTGGCATATGATTAGTATTGGCTCAAGATTTGGAATGTTAAACTAGTAAACCATTTTTATTGGCATAATCCAATTTTTACGTATGTTCATATTTAAATTGCCATATGTATGAAACTTTATTCAATAGTTTAATCATTTACATAAGCCCCCAACCATTAACATGCATTCGTTTTGACAAAGTAGTGTTAGCCAATTTTATTGGGATGTGATTTCATAGAGATATTTTAAGCCAATCTTAGTTCAAGACTTTAGGGTAACGTTTTCAAGACATATTGGACAGCATCATATTAACATTTGATGGCTTTAGCATCTTCATAACATTACAAAATAGCAAGTCAACATTTGTCACACACACATCAACACTTGACATTTATGGACGTAACTAAAATGTGATCGATTCCTAATTCACGTTGTAAACATTAGCTTCATACGATCTTAAGTTCATGGGTTCATGCGATATTCATCATTGAAGAACATTACACATAAAATCATCCATCACCACATACCAACAACATGATATCTAACCTATTCAACATGGAATCGAAAAGGATACTAGGGACAAGGAGTTCGACGAGAACTTTGGGAACAACCCTAGTTTTCGAGATTTCATGAATTACGACGATGGAAGTACTCTTGGAGAAAGAATTCCAGGAGAGAAACCCATACCTTGAGTAGAACTTAATCTACGAATACCACCTCGAACGAAACCTTGAAGATACCTTGAAATCACCTAAGAACGTCTATGCACTTTTCCGTTTTAGCGTTCTTTGCTTACTGCCTCTTTCTTGCGTTTTTCTTCTAAGTATTTTGATCGTGAGTTTTAGGTTTAGGAACTGACTTTGAATTATAAAACTTAAGACTTAATTAACTTAATTAAATAACTAATTATTTAATTACTAAAATAACCCTCCTAAGTTGACTAGACATAGGAGGACCATTGACTTAGCCAATTGCAATTTTGACTAAGTGTCTCGGCTGACCAAGGATTAATTTAATTAATTTGATGGCTTAATTAATTAAATATGGGACTTAAGGAAATTACCAAAACACCCCTAAGTCACTAGGACCACAACTAACAACTTTGGGCCATCCTAGGTTAGGTACTAAGTTGTCCCTAAGTTAGTTAGGTGCCACCCGACCAAGTCCTAGGTTGTCGGGTGTATTAGGGGGTCCAATTCGGTTTGTCCTAGGTTAGTTGTCTAGTTAGGATTGTTGGTTAGGACTTAGAGTTAGTTAGTCTGGCTGGTCCCACATGGAGGGACCCGCTCGTGCGTATCATGCTTAACCGCCCTAATCGAATTCGGTTAGGGTGGTTCCGTGGTCCCCGTTGGCTGGCTCCTTCACGTGTGATGCCCATGTGCTTGCACATGTGTTTGTTGCACTTTCCTAACTAATTTATCTTGATGGCTCATTTGGGAATGTTTACATATTGTCCCAAGGGCCCTCACCATGTCCTTGGGCACTGCTTAATTTACATGATCATTTTAGATGGTTATGTATTAGGGTACTAGGCTTGACACTTGGATGGCTAGTACCTAATGTATTGCAACTGATAAATTTTATGAATTTTAGCTTAGGGTCTTCATTGCAGGTATATTTCTTAAACGTCAAACTTGGATTGGGGTATGGCAATCCAAAAAGTATATTTCATATTCGTATATAGAAAATTGGCTAATATCTCTTAGCCAATTTTTCTATACTATGCCCAATATTTCTCAATATTGGGCATTGGGGTGCCTATGTAACCCTAATAGGCTATCCTAATGACATGCTGGGCTCTTCATTAGACATATGATTTTCTGGAACGTTACATTATCCCCCCTTTAGGAACATTCGTCCCCGAATGACACTTACACATCATTTAAACAAAAAGGGTGACTTTCGAAAGTTACTTTATCATGCTTAAACTTTTCTCTTTTGTGAATATCTGATTCACACTTATTTAGATGATGCATAACATTCAAGCTTATCTGAAGCTTCATATTCGAGATTGAGGAATTTCCTTCTCAATCACACTTAACTTAATACACATCACAACTCATGTAATACAAAAATCATGTCTATGCTACATAAAAACAGCAACATGAAATGCAATCATGACTTAATTTTAACTCACATAGTGCTATTATAAGACATATGATTAGTGGCCTATCACACCTAATCGACTAAAGCACTTATACTTAGAGTTTCTTAAGCATAAACCAGACTTAGGAAAAGAATATCTAACCTTAAGAACTGAACAAATGAGGGTAGCAGGATCTCATATCGGCCTCGACCTCCCACGTTGCTCCCTCAAAAAGATGGTTCCGCCATAGGACCTTCACGTTGGCAACCTCCTTGTTCCTCAGCCGCTTCACTTGGCGATCTAAAATTTTGACTGGAACCTCTTCATAAGAAAGGTTTTCATCAACTCCTAACCCCTCAACAGGCAGGATGGATGCTGGATCGCCTAGACGTTTCTTAAGCATAGAAATATGAAACACTGGATGAACAGAAGCAAAGTCTTGAGGTAATTTCAGCTCGTATGCAACATTTCCCACTCGCTGTAAGATCTCATAAGGACCTATATACCTCGGACTTAACTTGCCTTTCTTACCAATCCTCATCACCCCTTTCATGGGTGATATCTTCAGGTAGACTTGATCATCCACCTCAAACTCAAGAGCTCTCTTTAGGTTATCTGCGTAGGATTTTTGATGACTGTAAGCAGTAGCCAATCTATCTCTAATCATCTTCACCTTTTCCACTTACTCATGCACGATCTCGGGACCAAGGATGGCCGATTCTCCTACTTTGAACCAGACAATTAGAGATCTACATCTTCGGCCATATAATGCTTCGAAAGGTGCCATTCCAATACTGGAATGGTAGCTATTATTGTAAGAGAACTCTATCAGCGGGAAGTGATCATCCCAACTCCCCTTGAAGTCAATAGCAGATGCTCTCAACATGTCTTCAAGGGTCTGGATGGTACGCATGCTTGCCCATCTTTTTGCGGATGGAAAGCAGTACTAAGCTTCACCTATGTACCCATACTTTTCTGGAAAGTTTCCAAAAATGAGAAGTGAATTGAGCCTCTCTGTCCGAAATAATAGATAGAGGAATACCATGCCATCTCACTATCTCATCTATATAAAGCTTGGCATAGTCTTCGGCCTTGAAGGTAGATTTCACAAGTATGAAGTGAGCGGACTTGGTCATTCTGTCAACAATAACCCAAATGGAATCATGTAGTTTCCTAGTCTTTGGAAGACCAACCACAAAATCCATATTGATAGCCTCCCACTTCCACGTTGGGATCTCAATCGTCTGAGTGAGACCTCCAAGCTTAAGGTGTTCGGCCTTAACCTATTGGCAGTTCGGACACTCCTCCACGAACTTAGAGATATCTCTCTTCATGCCTTCCCACCAATAGACCTCTTTAAGGTCTTGGTACATTTTGGTGGCACCTAGATGGATGGAATATCGGGAACTATGAGCTTCTGCCAAAATACTTGACCTCAAATCATTCACATTGGGCACACATAATTTGTTCTAATATCTAAGTACGGCATCTCCACCTAACGAGAATGACTCATTCAACTTACTCAATACCGAGTCTTTCAACTCCATGAGTACTGGATCAAGGTGTTGATTGGCTTTAACATCGACAACAAATGAGGATTCAGAACTTGAGTGAACCGAAACACCCCCACTTGGTGCATCTGTTAGCCGTATACCCAATCTTGCCAATTGGTGCACCTCTTTAACCAGCTCATTCTTCTCATCATCAATATGTGAAACGCTGCCCATGCTCAGTCTGCTCAATGGATCGGCCACCACGTTGGTCTTACCTGGGTGATAGTACACACTCATGTCATAATCCTTGAGAAGTTCTAGCCATCTCCTCTGACGAAGATTCAACTCCCTCTGCGTGAATACATACTGAAGACTCTTATGGTCAGTATACACATCAACATGTACACTATATAAATAATGTCTCCACATCTTCAACGCAAAGACAACCGCGGCTAGTTCAAGATCGTGAGTAGGGTAGTTTTTTTCGTGCATTTTCAATTGTCTTGATGCGTATGCATTCACCTTACCATTCTGCATGAGAACACATCCCAAACGTACTCGGGAAGCATCACAATATACCACGTACCCCTCTCCACTTCTCGGCAACGTCAATACTGGGGCCAAAGTGAGTCGGTCCTTGAGTTCTTCAAAACTCTTTTACATTTCTCGGACCACTCAAACTTCGCCTTCTTCTTTGTCAATACAGTCAATGGTGCAGCAATAGTGGAAAACCCTTCCACAAACCTGCGATAATGATTGGCTAAACCCAAAAAGCTTCGAATATCTGTAGGAGTAAGGGGTCTCGACCAATTTTTCACCGCCTCAACCTTCTTAGGATCAACTTCAACGCCTTGGTCGGTCACAACATGACCAAGAAAGGTCACTGATCTCAACCAGAATTCACATTTGCTGAACTTTGCATACAACTGATGTTCTCCGAGTACTTGCAATGTCTTTCTTAAGTGTACCTCATGCTCATCTTTAGACTTAGAGTATATGAGAATGTCATCTATGAATACTATAATGAAGGAATCAAGGTACTCACTGAAGACCCTATTCATAAGGTCCATAAACACGGCTGGTGCGTTAGTGAGACCGAATGACATGACCAGAAACTTATAGTGCCCATATATAGTACGAAAAGTTGTCTTAGGGACGTCTTCTCGCCTCACTCTAAGCTGATGGTAGCCTGACCGAAGTTCTATCTTGGAAAAGAAACTTGAACCTTGGAGTTGGTCAAACAGATCGTCGATTCTGGGAAGAGGGTATTTATTCTTTATAGTGACTTTGTTGAGTTGGCGATAATCTATGAACATTCTAAGGGTTCCATCCTTTTTCTTTACGGACAACACTGGAGCACCCCATGGGGATATGCTCGGCTGGATGATGCCCTTATCAAGTAGATCTTTTAACTGCAACTTTAACTCTTTGAGTTCAGCTGGTGCAATCCTATACGGGGGAATAGAAATTGGCTTGGTTTTGGGGTCTAAATCAACACCAAAGTCAATCTAATGTTCAAGAGGGACTCCTGGTAAATCCTCCGGAAATACATCTGGGAACTCATTCACTATTGGCACATAATCTATGGAAGGGACTTCTTGATCTAAGTCATTGACTCTAACTAAGAGATATAAATACCCCTTAGCTATCATCTTATTGGCCTCTAAGTTTGAAACAATTTGGCTGATTGGATTTGAACCACGCCCATCCCATTTCAGTTCTAACTCATTTGGAAACTGAAACCACACTACCCTGTTTCGACAATCTATTGTGGCATAACACTTGTGAAGCCAATCCATACCCAAGATTATGTCAAAATCGAGCATGGATAACTCCACTAGATCAGCGTGAGTGACTATATCAAGGACCTAAATTGGGCAATCTTTGTACACTTCCTCGGCTCTAATGCTGTCCCATATGGGAGTACTTACTAAAATTGGATCATGCAAGATTTCAGGAAGCACATCAAATCTACTAGATATCAATGGAGTGACAAATGATAGAGTGGATCCTGGATATAATAATGCATACACAGGGAAAGTAAAGACATGAAACGTACCCGTGACTACATCAGCTGACTTCTCTTGCTCTTCTCTACCTTTCAGCGCATAGAACTTGTTCCTCTTGGGAGGTTCGGCTGTAGCATTTGCATTCGGCCGAGGCTGAGCATTTACCTTAGCTTGATTATTCACTTGAGGACAGTCTCGGATCATGTGTCCACTCTTGCCACACCCGAAACAGGTGTTAGTACCTACCAAACATTGACCTCCATGCGAACGCCCACACTTACCACAAGGCCTGTTGGTTCGCTGGACATTACGGTCATTTCCCTTTCTCGGGCCAGAATTATTCACCTTAGCTCTTGAATTACCTGAAGGAGCAAAGTTACTTGAGTGCCTCTTGAACTTAGGCCTGTTTTGGACTCCAAATGAGCCCCTACCCGAGCTCGAACTAGGCTGGTCCGCGGCCTTAGGCTTCTTGCCTTCGTGAATTCACCTCTTGTGGCGGCTCTCCTCTACTTGTTGAGAATGTACCATCAACCTGCCCAGATCCATATTGTCATGCAGCATGGCTGCCCGACAATCTTCTATTAGATCCTCAGATATGCCAGTAACGAATCTGCTCATCTCATCCCTGCTATTTTCCACCAGACAAGAAGCATACTTTGAAAGTTTAAAAAACTTCAAGGAATATTCCTTGAAAGACATACCTCCCTGTCTCAGGTTGATGAACTCCTCAACTTTGGCTTCCCTTTGCTCTCTGACAAAGAACCTCTCTAGAAAGGCAGTCTTAAGAACATCCCAAGTGATGGGAACAACTCCTCTAGCTCGGCCATCAGCCCATATTCGGTACCAAACCTGTGCCACATCCTTGTGTTGATATGCAGTCAACTCAGCCTTTGACTCTTTATCAACTCCCATGGCACACAAAATATTGTGGACCTCAACTACGAACTCCTGAGGATCCTCACTGGCTTTGGATCCGTAGTACATTCGGGGATTCATCCTGGTAAAGTCCCTCAGCCTGCTAGCCATGGTACTAGCATGCGGGTTCTCTCTGGGAGCACCCTCTCTCGCGGCTTGAGCCGTGATGGCTTGAGCCTGAGTCGTGATGGCTTGTGCCATCTGTAGCAAAGCATTTCTCACTTCACTATCCGTCAACCCATCTGGGTTATCAGGCACTTGTTCAGAAGCAGCTGGGGCTTGAGGAGGAGCTTGATTCCCTTCCGCAGCTGCTTCTTTAACTCTCCTCGCGACATTCCTCCTTGTGTTCATTTTTTTACACGTATACACAAAAAGAGAGTTAGATCCTCAAAATGACATAAAATGTCACAACTCTACATGGCAGGATAAATAGTAGAATAAGGGAAGATTTCCTATCATCGTGTAGTCTCTAAGTCATGATTGTGGCGCGCTTCACAACCATAAGCTAGAAACTACGTAACGTGGTTGTGTTGAGCTTTAGATCCTAGGTAATTTAACCTGATGCTCTGATACCAAGTTTGTAACAACCCGGATTCTTGAATCAGTACCGCCACCGGCGTCGTTGACCTCTTAGAGGTCGTAGACAAGCCTCATCTCGTATTCATAACATTCATCTAGTTAAATTTACGGAAAATTTAAAACCTTTTATATGTATGAAGTTTACTCATACTTCATATAGTCATTACATATTAATCATTACATACTAAGCTCAATATCAATAGACAACCATCTAACATAAATAATCAAATCAAAACTGAAGTGAATATATCGTAAATAGTTTGCAAAACACGGCCTTACATCAAAAGGTTCGAAATGAAATATGAAAGAAATACTAGGGACTACATCCACTAGATATGTCTATATCTAAAGCTGGACTAAGGCGTGTAGCATCCTCGAAATCAAGAGGACCTACCAAATGGTCTGGAGAAACGTTGAAGTCCAAACCGCTGCAAGTCTCGTCAATCTGCCCTCTAACCTACACCTATAAAAATAGTACATAGTAGGGGGTTAGTACACCACTTGTACTAAGTATGGGTGTATGCACACATACAAATAAAGCTAAACATGATCAAGGAAAGCTCTTCCTAAACAACATGTCATTTCTGGAAAGTCTAGTCATTAGACTTTCCTAATTCGATATTTGTGAATTGTGCTATGAATATGATGTATTTTAATGCATTGAAAGCACACAACTCATTTTCTACATGATTACAAGCCATTAGTATCATCAACATAATTTTAGAACCACTCAGGCGAAAAATTTAAAATTTGCTCAACCCCAACCCGAGAGCCCCCTTTTTGACACTTAGTTTATTTTTCAGTTTTTTTCTTCTTCTTGTTGTGTAGTTCAATAATTCCTTTAGTCCTATGTTTTACTTACAAGTGCAATGATTCATTGTAGTCCCATACCCACAATGAATCGATGTAAGTAATCCAAGGACTAAGGAATGATTTTCCTACCTTATAGCGAGTCATTCTTTACACTATATATTCATTGCATTTCATAAGCCATTCTATATTGGTCATGCCATTTATTTCAATACTTTCATCTTAGGGAAGTTATGAGGTATTTATTTAACTTTACGTTTCTACTTCCCTTTATTGGCATCATGTAAGAAGTCATTATAAGCCAATTGTTTTTGGCTTTGCCAATTATTTGCTGAAACTTCATGAGTGTGACATTTGGCAATTGACATTCTTAATCTCTTCATCATTGCTCACTTTGAACATACTTTCCATCATCATCTTCATTCTCCCTTTCATAGTGACATCATTAGGAATAAGATCATGCGAGCTAACATGAAATCCAGTGTCTTCCCCACACTGAAAAGAGGTGATTCACCAGTTAAAATGAATCTTAGACCATGTGAGCTACTCATGGAATCCGGTGTCTATCCCACACCGAAAAGGGGTGAGCCCCAGCTAAGGCGGATCTATCTCAAGTGTTCACTCCACACCGAAAAGGAGTGGCTCACGGCTATAGTGAACCAGAAATATATCGTGAGCATTAACCGACATAGATCATGTGAGCTAAAAATGAAATTCTGTGTCTGCCCCATACCGAAAAGGGGTGGAATCATCGGGCAAGGTAAAACCGTACATGCCTAGCTCGCTTAGGTGGAAACTACTGGCTAGTTCCTATGTTGGCTAGACATAGTTCGAAGACTAGGGACTTAATGAGACTACTTATCCACCTCGGTGGTAGCCTCGTCGCATAAGACTTACACGTGCAAGCACATTCTCATAAGTAGTCTATCGGTGATGTGCTCACTTTCATTATCTTCTTTATCTTTTAGAGTTGACTCAAGCATTATGGAAGCTTACTTCTAGATTGAGATTTATTTACTCTTTTGATGACTTGTCATCCTTACTTTACATTGATGAAATGTGAATTGTCCTTACATATCATGTCACATCCGGGTTTACCCCCTAGATGTAACCGGCGTTGTCGTCCTCTTTGAGGACTAAGACAAGCCTCTTAGTCTTCCATCATTGCATTCATCGATTAAAATACGAAAGAATTTAAAACTTTTCAACTACATCTAATCGGAGGTTTACTTAGACCTCTACATACACATATTCGTAATAATATCGAGTATACATAGACTCGTTCGTATAAGAAGATTACATAGTCTTCTACTTTTATTTCACACACTTATATAATAAGGAAATAGAGTCATAAATCCGTCTCATCTCATAAACCATCTAAACGAGAACAATAACATCGGGCATAGCCCTACCTCAATAGAAGTAAACCACATATAGGCTTTATACAACTTTGTCTCAAATAGGAAATAGAGTCAATACAAAAGTTGTAGTAACTAAGTAACTTCATAAAAGAGTATTAGCACCCACACATAACTACCTAGGTATGAGAATTAATGAATTCAACATTAAATTATATTATACAAGAATAATGCGGAAGCTCAAAATCTAGTTAAATATCCTTTCCCAAAACCTGAAAGTCATCACATCAAGGACATCTAATCTCCAATACTAAGTCTAAGAATATCAAATACACCAAAATAAAAGAATAAAATGGTATGTGTCCGAAAGTAAACATCATGTCATGACTGAGAGAACCCAACACGAGCTTGAATGGATAGCTCACCCTGGAACTTGATATGCGGGAGGCTGGCTAGAGCTGAGGGAAATCTGAAGTCATAGGTACACTCGTTGCATTTCATAAAGAGGAAAACAAAGAAGAAAACAAGTAGGGCTCAGTACGAGGAAACATGTACTGAGTAAGTATCATCGGTCAACCCAAAATAGTAACTAATATAGAAAGAATAATAGTATGAACTCAACTATAGCACTTAGCATGTGATAAGCAACAAACAACATGAACAAGTGTCAACAACATTGAAGTAAGCACGTATTAAGTCAACGGTATCAAGATCACACATGAGGACTCATGCCTCCAAACCAAACCATTTTGGGAGTTGAGTTCTTTGAGATTGAGTATCTTCAATTAATTCAACATGTTTTTCCTTTAATATTACCGTATCGGAACGTGACACTCCGATCCAAGAATATCGTGTCGGAACATGACACTCCGTTCAAAGAATATTATGTCGGAACGTGACACTCCAATCCAAGAATACCGTGTCGGAACGTCATACTCCGATCCAAAAATACCGTGTCGGAACGTGACACTCCGATCCAAGAATACCGTGTCGGAACGTGACACTCCTATCCAATAATATCATTAATTTATCATTTAATGTCCCACTTTTTCATTCGTTAATAATATTTCATCGAGCCTTCTTTATTCAAGGCATTACTTCGATAGAGATGGTTTAAGATTATACATTCCACGATCTCGGGATTTCATACCAATCACAAAACACACAACCAAGCCACACAATCACACAATCAAGTACATAGAAAACTTCACAATATCATTCAATGCATATCAATCACCATTAAGAGTTTACTATCAAATAGCATAAACCATAACCTACCTCCACCGAAGCATCGAAGTCAAGCAACTACTTCTCCAATGCCTTTCCTTTCCTTATTGCCTCCGATCCCTTCCAATCTATCAAGTATATATATACATAAGGTGTAAGTTAACAAGCCCATAAACACTCTTATTATATGTCTAGCCTAGACCCAAAAGTCACATAATCCGATAATCAATTTCTTAAAGTTTAAACCTATGGGTAAATCTCAATTCTTCCCATTAGCATATCCTTAATGGAATTTAAATAATTCGATACACCTAATATTTGATTACCTATTTTAATATACTAAACTCAATTTATAAGAGGATGATACACAATAAATTCAAGATTAAGCCACTGATTTCGAACACCAATGGCAACACGCCTAACCCAATTTTATAACTTAGCAATTCTTCTCATCTAATACCTTCTTATCAAACCATAATTAATTTCATACTTCAATGTATAAAATTATAACATTTAATAAGGTATAAAATATTTTAATGTCCAAAATTTTAAGTCACTGGTGACAACCTTTCTCTTAGCCATCATCCAACAACAATACTACATATAGAATTCACCGACAATATTTTATATGAACCCAATTGAATTGCAATACGGGAGAAGTTTCACATACACGATAAATTTCAATACTACCATTATTATTATTATGATTATTATTATTATCCCTACAATCATCACGGAAAACAATAACATAACGATTTAATCCACATAAATCAATAAACATATGATGCCCAGGAACCAATTTTCTAGTTTAACCCTTTTTCGATCAAAATATTAATTTTATATTGTAATTCACCAAATAAACTACAAATCTAATATTGAAAACTGAAAAACTTTGCTCACCTGAAGCGCTTCTTGAATTTGTTTTTGACCATTTTGCGGCTCTTTTGTTTTTCCTTTGTTCTATAGATTATTTACTAACCTAATTATTATATGTCTAATTATAAAAATAGTAAAAGTGGTTCACTACTAATTATAATATTATTTTCTTTAACCACAAACTAAAATAATTATTTAAACTACCCCCCTTAATTTTATAATTGTAGTTACGAATAGTCCAAACTACCCATTTAAAATCTTGAAAGAGTCTTTTATGAAATGAAAAGCTCTAATACTCAAAACGGTCAAATGGGTCATTACATTAGATACCAATTTACCCATCGTTCGTCCTCGAACGATCAAAAGAAGTCAAGGAAAGAAAGGGTAGTTGTCTCAACAATTCATTCAAAATAGTAGTACCCAAGGTCTTATCTCAAAAGTATTAAACCAACCAATTGGAGATCTACATCTCCTCTCACACTGTGCCTCAAATAGAGTCATATCAATATTCAAGTGGTATCTATGGTTGTATGTATTCTCAATAATCATGAAGCTAATCGTACACACATATGCAACATGTTCTCAAGGACCTTGACATAACCATTAGGTGGAATCTTATCTCACATAATCACGATAAAATGTTGAATCAATACTGATTCTAATCAGAAGTGAATAACTAACCACCATACACTCAAAATACACAGATCATCATAGATCTTATCAATATTTTATTCTCACACATAAACTTTCCACTAGCTTATGTTATATATATAAAAAATGACTTTTAGACATAAGGTACTCATCAAAGGAAAATTAAACTTATCTAACCTCAAGAAGAAAATGACCAAGTAACCATCTATCGAGCAATACACCCAAGCATACAGAACTTCTGACAATACTATTGAAATGCAAGATCAGTAGCTATCATAGACAAACCTTAAGAATGACAAAACTATATCCAATAGTCCTCACAATCAATCACACATAGCCAAAATATGTTACCTATCTTTCATAATTGGAATGAACAAGTCCACCCTACAGGAGGATAATCATAGAATCGGTACACCCGATCAACTACTAAGGACTCACCCTTAGAAGAGAACACACACACGGAAGTAGAAAGCGAAACATACTCTAAACCACGCCGAGATTGAAGTAGTTGGTCATGTAAAAATGTGCATAATCAAGGTCGAATAACTCTAGATACTCCTTCCATAGTGACCATATCGAACATTTTCATTCAATTGACTCTATCTCTTTGATTTTCTAGCAACCTACAATCACCATTTAGTCCCTATTATAATTGTTAACACACTTGGTTTATCAAACCCCACATCCACTGAAGTCAACACTCTTACTACTAACAAAACATCATAACCACATCAATCATCTACCTTACTCCCAAACCATCATTAGTATTAAGTATTCTTATCAAATACATGTTCAAACTCTGGCTATCGCTCTTCCTATTTAAGCATTTCATAAAAAAATATGAGTTCCCAAACAAGGCCAATATCATTAATTTCGAATTTGATAATACCTTTTCATTGAAATAAAATTATTAAATCACCCCAAGGGTTTATACAAAACGTCTTATTCCTTCACTTTTCTAAAATTCTTCCCATGATGCAAAATTCTACTCTCAACATTTATTTTACTAGACTCTTCTTAATTTATCTAGATCGCTTACCGATCGCATCCTTTTACTAATAACCCATGACATTTTACCTTATATTGTAAGCCAACACTAATAAGTGAAACCTTTTCTCGTGTTCTTTAAAAATCAAAAGTAACAAACTTTACGACTCTAATCATGTGTAAGTCCTTTCAAATTCTCAATACTCGATGCAATCAATCCTTTATTACTTTACAAATTCATACCTTTATAAAAGATACCACCACAAAAGTAGATTCAAAATGAAACGCTTGAATTGTAAACCGAACCATGTAACTCAATCTCCTTATCTATCAACATGACTGATACCCTGAAATTTTTTATGAATTTACATATCTTAACTTATCGTTGATCGCCCCTTCATCGATCTTATCATATCCTTCGCTAAAAGTTTGACGCAATTATTAAGTAACTCAAAATCACAAGAGAACTTATCATCACACTCGAGTTGAGAGTATGTACTCTCCTTTCTTAAATCTTATTCGATAGATTTTAACCAATTTGATAAACATGTGACAACTGAAGCAAGTACGTAATCAATCACAATATAAAGCACACACGATTTGAAGGTTGCTGGTCGGAGAAAAAGTATGCAGCAAAATAAATCTTTTTCTTCTCACTTCTCTCTTCTCTATTGTTGAAAGCTCTCTCAAAATCTCTCTTATAACCTAATTTCTTTCAAGGAGAGTACTAATGAGTAGTTCAATGTTTCTCTTAAGACCATCCTCTTAAGACCATCCTCTATTTATACGATTGTGCTTTTCCTTACAAAGTAAAAATCAACTACAAATAGGATTACAATTCCAATTCTTTTCCTAATAGAATTGAAAACCAAATAAAGAGAATAATTTCAATCCTTTTTCAAGTAGGATTAGGCCTAGTGTCCAACTCTTAAGCAAATACTAAATTCGATATCAGAACCGGTGAAACACTTTCAAGACTTTGTTGCCACTAAACTAATTCTAAATGAGAATTTTCGATACTATTACAACAAACATAAATCATATAGGTCATATATCATCTTCTCTTTTTACCACAATGCTTAGCTAGACCTTTTCATCATCAACAAGTGAACCTTTTACACGACATGACACCTTAAACTCAAACATAACAATCAAATTTAAGGGAATAACTCAAATTTATAAGCATTTTCTTACTAAAATCTTTAATTTAGTTCACCCAGTATACTTAATAGAACTTTTGTTCCCTATAAGTTTGTCATTCTAGTATCAATCTACCTTTTGAAACTTAAGATAAAATCGTCAGTCCTCATTCAGAACCCTCAAGATACATCTCACAACCTAAATATATTAGTAGTACCAAATATCCACCGTAAAAGTATTTCTGACAAATAATGCAATTTAAAGTGCATGTAGTAATACAATAGTTGGTTTCTCAAATGTGAATGAAACATTGAATCTCATTATCTGAACATGTCATACAACTAATAACTTCTTTAGGAGTTAGTATTCTTACTTAACAATCGACGTACCCTTTCCACATAACCTAGTACTGCCACACCGTGAAAGTCAATAAGATACCTCACTAGAACACATCATAACCTTAACCAAGTAAACATCAATATTATCGTAGTAGTCATATAATGACCTTTTTTTTTCCAAAAATAAATAAAATGCTCAATTCATATATGTTATCATAACTTTACTAACTGTATTTTTTCGAATAAATGGTGTTCATTATCTATCCATCCCTCACGAAACTTCTTGAATGTTGTAACCTTGGCAAAGTAATCTTGCTTCACCCCATCTACCTCCATCACCAAAATCAATTACTTCATAAAATGATTTTGTTGAAACAACCATTTATAAAACTTGAACATGCAAATCTGACCTCAATCCCTTCACAAAGCAGTGAATCCACTCCTTTAGACTGAAGCAAAATTAAGTCGCATCTATGGATAAAACAAGAATTTGGCCTCCTAAGAAAGAACATATATCTTCCCTTAATCAATATTCAGGAACTCATCTCTCCCCATATTTCTCAAAATCTAGGGGATATACTTATCCATGATAAAATAAAAAAATGTTGCCCAAGTATTAATTAGTGTCTTTGATAATTGACAATTAACCTGAGACTACTACCATATCCTTGAAATTGGTATGCCATAAACTCAATACAAAAATTGTACTACCATATCAATCTTATGAAACAACTCAAAACAATCAGCAACGAACGCATAAACATCTTCATGATCAATACCTATGAATAATGAGGGTTTCAACTTTATGAACTTAATAAAAAAATCATACTAGTTACTAGTCATTACATACCTATAGTGAATCGAGAAAACATATCTATTTTTAAGGACACCTCGTCTTTTGTTAGCGTTGGTGTTACCAATTCTACTACTCTAGTATTAGCCATATGCAAAATAGAGTGAAGAAGTTCAGATACCAATTTGTATCACCTAGATACCAATTGTATTCAAGTAGTAGCACGAAGAAAGAAAGAAATGACTTTTCCTAAAGTCTTATAGCCTCTTCAAGAAAAGTAAAGGCGTCCACATACCATTCTTCAAGACTCTACTAGACTTGTCCTTGTGTGATGAGATCACTGAACCTAACGCTCTGATACCAAGTTTGTCACGATCCAAAATGAGTTATGAGTGGCACCCACACATAACTACCTAGGTATGAGAACCAATGAATTCAACCTTAAATTATATTATACAAGAATAATTCGGAAGCTCAAAATCTAGTTAAATATCCTTTCCCAAAACCTGAAAGTCATCACATCAAGGACATCTAATCGCCAATACTAAGTCTAAGAATATCAAATACACCAAAATAAAAGAATAAAATGGTATGTGTCCGAAAGTATAGAACATCATGTCATAACCGAGAGAACCCAACACGAGCTTGAATGGATAGCTCACCCTCGAACTTGATATGCGGGAGGCTGGCTAGAGCTGAGGGAAATCTGAAGTCATAGGTACACCCGCTGCATTTCATAAAAGGAAAACAAAGAAGAAAACAAGTAGGGCTCAGTACGAGGAAACATGTACTGAGTAAGTATCATCGGTCAACCCAAAATAGTAACTAATATAGAAAGAATAATAGTATGAACTCAACTATAGCACTTAGCATATGATAAGCAACAAACAACATGAACAAGTGTCAACAACATTGAAGTAAGCACGTATTAAGTCAACGGTATCAAGATCACACATGAGGACTCATGCCTCCAAACCAAACCATTTTGGGAGTTGAGTTCTTTGAGATTGAGTATCTTCAATTAATTCAACATGTTTTTCCTTTAATATTACCATGTCGGAACGTGACACTCCGATCCAAGAATATCGTGTCGGAACGTGACACTCCGATCCAAGAATATTATGTCGGAACGTGACACTCCAATCAAACAATACCGTGTCGGAATGTGACACTCCGATCCAAAAATACCGTGTCAGAACGTGACACTGCGATCCAAGAATACCGTGTCAGAACGGGACACTCCGATCCAATAATATCATTAATTTATCATTTAATGTCCCACTTTTTCATTCGTTAATAATATTTCATCGAGCCATCTTTATTCAAGGCATTACTTCGATAGAGATGGTTTAAGATTATACATTCCACGGTCTCGGGATTTCATACCAATCACAAAACACACAACCAAGCCACACAATCACACAATCAAGTACATAGAAAACTTCACAAGATCATTCAATGCATATCAATCACTAGTAAGAGTTTACTATCAAATAGCATAAACCATAACCTACCTCCACCGAAGCATCGAAGTCAAGCAACTACTTCTCCAATGCCTTTCCTTTCCTTATTGCCTCCGATCCCTTCCAATCTATCAGGTATACATATATACATAAGGTGTAAGTTAACAAGCCCATAAACACTCTTATTATATGTCTATCCTAGACCCAAAACTCACATAATCCTATAATCAATTTCTTAAAGTTTAAACCTATGGGTAAATCTCAATTCTTCCCATTTGCATATCCTTAATGGAATTTAAATAATTCGATACACCTAATATTTGATTACCTATTTTAATATACTAAACTCAATTTATAAGAGGATGATACACAATAAAATTCAAGATTAAGCCACTGATTTCGAACACCAATGGCAACACGCCTAACCCAATTTTATAACTTAGCAATTCTTCTCATCTAATACCTTCTTATCAAACCATAATTATTTTCATACTTCAATGTATAAAATTATAACATTTTATACATTAAATTAGATACCAATTTACCCATCGTTCGTCCTCGAACGATCAAAAGAAGGCAAGGAAAGAAAGGGTAGTTGTCTCAATAATTCATTCAAAATAATAGTACCCAAGGTATTATCTCAAATGTATTAAACCAGCCAATTGGAGATCTACATCTTGTCACGACCCGGAAGCACCCCCTAAAAGTTAGGGAAACCTTCGAATCATGACCGGGCATACTTGACCCCTTTGGGGTCTCGTACAAGCCCTCTAACTAGCATTCATAACATAAAGCATGAAAAGTAGTGCGGAATTAAAACTTTTCACGATAATAATAATAAAAGAAGTCTTTTCATAAATATTAGGAAATCTTATCGTCACAAGCCAACTTAAAGACACAACTTGAAATCTTAGGGACACGGCCCTTTACAATAAAAGTAAATACATTTTTAAGTCTTAATAAAGAAACTAAGAAACATAAAACTATGTCCTTGAATATATGAGGACATACCCAATTCTTGAGAGATAAAATTCCCAAGCTTCAACTCTGATCCTCCAAAAGGCTTCCAACCTATACTCATAAGGTATATAAAAGTATGAGGTTAGTACAACAATGTACTAAGTATGGCATATGCAAAAACATACGAAAAGGAACATTTTAGTAAAAATAACTTTTAATGCAATCTAAATATAATATTCATGAATCTAGAAACAAACCAACATAAGAATTGACAATCAACACTTTATGGCAACTTTACCAAAACTTAGAGTAATCAAAAGGAACATTTCAATGAGCTTACTAAACTTACAATGAAAATTGAATAAAGCATCATAGTGAACATTTTGAATTCTTACAATGGAGACCTTACAGTGAATGGCACGGTCCAAGTCATATGAACTCTTTTCCTTTGAAGTTGCCCTAACCCAAGGTTATCCTAAGACTCCCTAAGGTGAGCTAAGAAGGGATTTTCATTACACCTCCCTTCAAATCACACCAAAGCGACCCTTAAAACTACCAAATCTTAGGCTTACTTCGTTGGAAATCAAATCCACGCCCTTGGCTAACATATGCAAAACAGTCATGGAAATATAGGTCATACCAAGTGCAATGTGAGAGTAGCATCTCATACTACCACTCCCACTTAGTACTCCTAATGGATTCCATTTACTCAAGTACTCCACAATAATCCTCCATAACACTACACCATAGTACTCATTCACACGGATTTCATGAAGGTACTCTTCTCCCATAGTAGGTATAGGTCACACCAAGTGCAAGGTGAGAATAGCGTCCCATACTACTACTCCCACTCAATGCTCCTACTCGGTAATTAATGTGGATTGAGCACTTAACGACATACATACACAAATTCAACAATATACAAGATAATTAGTTTCAAATCAATTCTTTTGTGGGAGTTAGCTTAACCGACAAAGACCATGAGAGCTAGACATGGAATCCCGATATTAACCCCTATCGGATGAGGGATCCTTACTTGCCTAGTGTAAGGTCATGCTTCTTAGCGTTTACATGGCTTTTCCAATAGCTACACCTATGTGGGCACATAGTTAAGGGATAAGGAGATTGCTACTAAGTAACTCACTCTCTACTAATGAGGAGTACTCATCTCAAGAGGTACTTTGGATTACAATATCTTAACTCACGAAGCCCTTCATATCCTCTGGTGCTAGGCATAACTCCCCACGGATTTCTCAATATAATAGTCTATCTTAGAAAGCTCACTAGGAATGGAGAGGTTGTTACTAGACACTACATCTCAACTCACGAAGTGTGCCCACCTCAAGATTCCCCTTTTTGCTTAACTTGGCATAATACAAATCTTAAAAGAGTGTGTGTGTGTACATGTGCACACCTTTCATATAAGCATCGCTTCATTATCATCACGTTCTACACATACTTTAACCTTAATTCATCAAGTTACACACTCTACATGCTTCTCATAATCATACACTTCATTTAGACATAAACTAGGTCAAACATGCACTTCAAGCTACATCAAACACAATACAAGACCCATTTCCCATATATCTTCATTTCACATATTAGACCTTCAAGATCACATACTCAAAACATACTAAGTAACATCAAGTTCATCAATTAGCACCGCCACCCATAAGGTGGACCATACCACTCAAATAGCAATTTATAATAAGAAATATACAATGAGAGCAACTCATCAACAAATCAAACCATCATCACCCATAAGCAATTTATCAATATTTCACCATATTAAGGCCCTTAGGGCAGTAGCTATACCAACATGACAAATAAAAGAAGACCCAAGTTCATACCCTACTCAAATCATGCTCACATAACCCATTTTTAAGTCAAAAGTTGAAGTATGCATAAACAAGTGTTTCATAGAGTTTTAACATCAAAATCATCAATTCAAACCAAGATAAATACATTCAAACCATTATAACTTAATTACAAGAAGACCCATACTAGAAATCAAAGTTAGAAGAAGATTGAGTTTAGAAACCCTTTTGAAAACCATTTTGGAAATTGGCTTCTTGAATGAAAAGATATTCAAGAATGGATACCATACCTTTAAGAGAAGTAAATCCACTAATTTTTATGAAGAAAAAAGTCCAAATCAGCCCTCCTTTCCCTCCTTGAGCCTTGGCTTCAATGGTGACTTTGAGAGAGTTTTCTTTTTAGAGAGAGAGTTTGAATGTTGAAGTGAGGGTCTTGTCTAGGTCTAGTGTTTAAAACTCATTTAATAAAACTTAAAAATCCCTTAACAAACCGTCCAAACTCTTATTTAGACGTGGGGTTAATTTACAAGTTCACCCCTGACTTGGCAGAAAAATCTGCGCACAGGGACAAGACTTGCGACGACCTGCTTGTGACGGGGCGTCACGGGTGCAACCTCCCATCCTGACCATCCGTTGCAAGCTTCAGTGGCTTGCCAAGGGTCCCCTCTACACCCTTGAACAAGTACCCCACGACGGAACCTTGTGACGGAGCGGCACAGCCATGACTGGCCGTCGACTGCTCCATCGCCAAGGCTGCCTGGGACAGCCTGCTTACCAGGTTTTGGGTCCTTCCTCAAGGAACCTTCGATGGTCCTTGGGGATAATTTCCCGGACGTTTCCAACACAAATATGATCATATATAAGTTTAACACCTCTCACATTAATTTCATCCAAAACGAACACATAAAACTCGACGAAACACGTCTAGATGTACAAGGTCGACTCAAGGCATATCATTCGAATGCCTTGGACGTTCTTGGTCGTTTGACCTCCAAACTTCACGAAACTTTGCACACTGACTAAGGACACAAAACTAACTCCATTTAACTTAAAATCAACTGAAGAAACAATCATGAGGCTCTGGTTCATCTTAGTTCATTTTGGGGCGTTATATTCTCCCCCACTTGGAATAACATTCGTCCTCGAATGACACTTAAATTTTTAAGAACAACAAGGACTCTCTTGGCATCATATAATTAACTTAGATCATTATCAAAACATCAAAAATCAAAGCATCAATTAGCAAGGATCATCATTTCACACTTTTAACACTTATCAACATAGACAACTTTTGCCAAACTTCACAAAGTCAATACTCAACCTTAAAATTCTTTTATGGAGGAACTACCTTCTCCAACATTAAACATGCTCATAACCAATACCTTTACACACATTGAAACTAAAATTCAAGACAAAACAATTTTCTTCAAAATGCCAAAATTTTTACTGTGAAGTTCACTGCCAAGTTACCAAATTTTTTATAAAATTCACTCTTTAAGCAATTCATCAAGATGACATGATCATATGGACTATAAAACCATATAAACTCATCTCATAACACAAAAGCAACAATAACAAAGAGTTGAGACTTACCAAAACCATCAATCCGGATTAATTATCCTTTCTAATCCCCATCCCATAGGAAGGGTTCTTCTTGGAAGCATTAGGATCTACGGAAGCTTGATTGACATCTCTCCCCCTTGATTTAAGGTTTGGGCAGTCCCTCATCTTGTGGACTTTATTACCACATGCAAAATAACCATCCGATCCGGCAAGACACTTACCGCCATGTTGCTTTCCACAAGTAGGGCACCTAGCCCTTTCATAGGAATGACCACCACCTTGAGAAAGTTGATTTGGAGCCCTATCCTTCTTTCCCATAGAAGAATCTTGGAGATAAAACCTCTTCTTAGGCCTTTGGTGACTAGAATCATCCGACCTAGGTCTCTTGCCCTCTTGCCTTATCTCCCTAATTTTGGACTCCTCAATTTGTTGTGCATAAACCATTAGCCTAGAGATATCCATGTCATTAAGAAGCATAGCCGTACGACACTCTTTTTCCACCAAGCTAGACACGCCCATCACAAACTTGTTCATCCTAGCCCTAGGGTTGGATACCATGGTTGGGGCATACTTAGAGAGTTGGGTGAATTTGAGAGAGTACTCTTGCACACTCATTGCCCCTTGACGGAGGTTCATGAATTCAACCATCTTCTTCTCCCTCCACTCTAAAGAAAGAATCTATCTAGGAAAGCCTCTTTGAATTCCTCCCAATCAACCAGTCCTCTTTCTAAGGGTATCTCACCTCTCCATTGCTCATACCACACTTGAGCAACATCCTTAAGTTGGTAAGCGGCCAATTCACTTTCTCCCTAGGGGTCACACCCATAGCATCTACCACCTTGAAAACCTCATCTATGAAGCCTTGTGGATCTTCATCCACCTTAGTGCCATGAAAAGTAGGAGGGTTCATCCTCATGAAATCCCGAATCCTAGAAGCAGGAGTACTAGCATTTGGTTGGGGCCTATGTCCTAGGTTAGCTTGGCCCACAAAGTGATTGTTGACAACTTGAGCTTGAGCCGTCATGAGTTGGGTCAAGTTTATTAGGGCAGCCCTCAACTCCGCATTAGTCATATCGCCCTCAACAAAAGTAGCTTGAGTCATAGGAGGCACTTGAGGTCCTTGAGGTTCCGGAGGCACTTGAGGTTCTTGAAGAGGAACCTCCTCATTTTCCTCCCCTAAGCCAACAATAGGAACTTGGTCAACACGGGGAAGGACTCTCTCATTTGGGACACCTCCTTCCTCCCTTCTAGCGGTCGATCTCCTCGTATTCATGTCCTAAAAACACAAAAAAAGAGGTTGAGAATAGACACCTTATATACTCAACTCTAAGGCACGATACTAGAATAGAGAAGAAACTGAAACTTCTAGCATCCTATAGCCTCTTGTCCATGGATGTGTCGTGACTCACACCAATGACCAAGATACTACTAGATGTGGCTTGTGAGACTTTTAGACCTTAAACTATTTCCCAAAACCTTATGCTCTGATACCAAGTCTGTCACGACCCGAAAGCACCCCCTAAAAGTTAGGGAAACCTTCGAATCATGACCGGGCGTACTTGACCCCTTTGGGGTCTCGTACAAGCCCTCTAACTAGCATTCATAACATAAAGCATGGAAAGTAGTGCGGAATTAAAACTTTTCAGGATAATAATAATAAAAGAAGTCTTTTCATAAATACTAGGAAATCTTATCGTCACAAGCCAACTTAAAGGCACAACTTGAAATCTTAGGGACAGGACCCTTTACAATAAAAGTAAATACATTTTTAAGTCTTAATAAAGAAACGAAGAAACATAAAACTATGTCCTCGAATATATGAGGACATACCCAATTCTTGAGAGATAGAATTCCCAAGCTTCAACTCCGATCCTCCAAAAGGCTTCCAACCTATACTCATAAGGTATATAAAAGTATGGGGTTAGTACAACAATGTACTAAGTATGGCATATGCAAAAACATACGAAAAGGGACATTTTAGTAAAAATAACTTTTAATGCAATCTAAATATACTATTCATGAATCTAGAAACAAACCAACATAAGAATTGACAATCAACACTTTATGGCAACTTTACCAAAACTTAGAGTAATCAAAAGGAACATTTCAATGAACTTACTAAACTTACAATGAAAATTGAATAAAGCATCTGAGTGAACATTTTGAATTCTTACAATGGAGACATTACAGTGAATGGCACGGTCCAAGTCATAAGAACTCTTTTCCTTTGAAGTTGCCCTAACCCAAGGTTATCCTAAGACTCCCTAAGGTGAGCTAAGAAGGGATTTTCATTACACCTCCCTTCAAAGCACACCAAAGCGACCCTTAGAACTACCAAATATTAGGCTTACTTCGTTGGAAATCAAATCCACGCCCTTGGCTAACATTTGCAAAACACTCATGGAAATGTAGGTCATACCAAGTGCAATGTGAGAGTAGCATCCCATACTCCCACTCCCACTTAGTACTCCTAATGGATTCCATTTACTCAAGTGATCCACAATAATCCTCCATAACACTACACCATACTACTCATTCACACGGATTTCATGAAGGTACTCTTCTCCCATAGTAGGTATAGGTCACACCAAGTGCATTGTGAGAATAGCATCCCATACTACTACTCCCACTCAATGCTCCTGCTCGGTAACTAATGTGGATTGAGCACTTCACTACATACCTACACAAATTCAATAATATACAAGATAATTAGTTTCAAATTAATTCTTTTGTGGGAGTTAGCTTAACCGACAAAGACCATGAGAGCTAGACATGGAATACCGATATTAATCCCTATCGGATGAGGGATCCTTACTTGCCTAGGGTAAGGTCATGCTTCTTAGCGTTTACATGGCTTTTCCAATAGCTACACCTATGCGGCCACATAATTAAGGGATAAGAAGATTGCTACTAAGTAACTCACTCTCTACTAACGAGGAGTACTCATCTCAAGAGGTACTTTGGATTACAACATCTCAACTCACGAAGTGCAATCCACCTCCCCTTCATATCCTCTCGGTGCTAGGCATAACTCCCCACAGATTTCTCAATATAATAGTCTATCTTAGAAAGCTCACTAGGAATGGAGAGGTTGTTACTAGACACTACATCTCAACTCACGAAGTGTGCCCACCTCAAGATTCCCCTTTTTGCTTAACTTGGCATAATACAAATCTTAAAAGAGTGTGTGTGTGTGTACATGTGCAAACCTTGCATATAAGCATCGCTTCATTATCATCAAGTTCTACACATACTTTAACCTTAATTCATCAAGTTACACACTCTACATGCTTCTCATAATCATACACTTCATTTAGACATAAACTAGGTCAAACATGCACTTCAAGCTACATCAAACACAATACAAGACCCATTTCCCATATATCTTCATTTCACATATTAGACCTTCACGATCACATACTCAAAACATACTAAGTAACATCAAGTTCATCAATTAGCACCGCCACGCATAAGGTGGACCATACCACTCAAATAGCAATTCATAATAAGAAATATACAATGAGAGCAACTCATCAACAAATCAAACCATCATCACCCATAAGCAATTTATCCATATTTCACCATATTAAGGCCCCTAGGGCAGTAGCTACACCAACATGACAAATACAAGAAGACCCAAGTTCATAACCTACTCAAATCATGCTCACATAACCCATTTTTAAGTCAAAAGTTGAAGTATGCATAAACAAGTGTTTCATGGAGTTTTAACATCAAAATCATCAATTCAAACCAAGATAAATACATTTAAACCATTATAACTTAAATACAATAAGACCCATACTAGAAATCAAAGTTAGAAGAAGATTGAGTTTAGAAACCCTTTTGAAAACCATTTTGGAAATTGGCTTCTTGAATGAAAAGATATTCAAGAATGGATACCATACCTTTAAGAGAAGAAAATCCACTAATTTTGATGAAGAAACAAGTCCAAATCAGCCCTCCTTTCCCTCCTTGAGACTTGGCTTCAATGGTGACTTTGAGAGAGTTTTCTTTTTAGAGAGAGAGTTTGAATGTTGAAGTGAGGGTCTTGTCTAGGCCTAGGGTTTAAAACTCATTTAATAAAACTTAAAAATCCCTTAACAAATCGTCCAAACTCTTATTTATACGTGGGGTGAATTTATAAGTTCACCCCTGACTTGGCAGAAAAATCTGCGCACAGGGACAAGACTTGCGATGACCTGCTTGTGACGGGGCATCACGGGTGCAACGGCCCGTCCTGACCATCCGTTGCAAGTTTCAGTGGATTTCAAAGGGTCCCCTCTACAACCTTGAACAAGTCCCCCACGACGGAACCTTGTGACGGGGCGTCACAGCCATGACTAACCGTCGACTGCTACGTCGCCAAGGCTGCCTGGGTCAGCCTGCTTACCAGGTTTTGGGTCCTTCCTCAAGGACCCTTCGATGGTCCTTGGGGATAATTTCCCAGACGTTTCCAACACAAATATGATCATCAATAAGTTTAACACCTGTCACATGAATTTCATCTAAAACGAACACATAAAACTCGACAAAACTCATCTAGACGTACAAGGTCGACTCAAGGCATATCTTTCGAATGCCTTGGACGTTCTTGGTCGTTTGACCTCCAAACTTCACAAAACTTTGCACACTGCCTAAGGACACTAAACTAACTCTGTTTAACTTAAAATCAACTCAAGAAACAATCATGAGGCTCTAGTTCACCTTAGTTCATTTTGGGGCGTTATACATCTCCTGTCACACTGTGCCTCAAATAGAGTCATATCAATATTGAAGTGGTATCTATGGTTGTATGTATTCTCAATAATCATCAAGCTAATCGTACACACATATGCAACATGTTCTCAAGGACCTCGAGACAACCATTAGGTGGAATCTTATCTCACATAATCACGATAAAATGTTGAATCAATACTGATTCTAATCAGAAGTGAATAACTAACCACCATACACTCAAAATACACAGATCATCATAGATCTTATCAATATTTTATTCTCACACATGAACTTTCCACTAGCTTATGTTATATATATAAAAAATGACTTTTAGACATAAGGTACTCATCAAAGGAAAATTAAACTTATCTAACCTCAAGAAGAAAATGACCAAGTAACCATCTATCGAGCAATACACCCAAGCATACAGAACTTCTGACAATACTATTGAAATGCGAGATCATTAGCTATCATAGACAAACCTTAAGAATGACAAAACTATATCCAATAGTCCTCACAATCAATCACACATAGCCAAAATATGTTACCTATCTTTCATAATTGGAATGAACAAGTCCACCCTACAGGAGGATAATCATAGAATCGGTACACCCGATCAACTACTAAGGACTCACCCTTAGAAGAGAACACACACACGGAAGTAGAAAGCGAAACATACTCTAAACCACGCCGAGATTGAAGTAGTTGGTCATGTAAGAATGTGCATAATCAAGGTCGAATAACTCTAGATACTCCTTCCATAGTGACCATATCGAACATTTTCATTCAATTGACTCTATCTCTTTGATTTTCTAGCAACCTACAATCACCATTTAGTCCCTATTATAATTGTTAACACACTTGGTTTATCAAACCCCACATCCACTGAAGTCAACACTCTTACTACTAACAAAACATCATAACCACATCAATCATCTACCTTACTCCCAAACCATCATTAGTATTAAGTATTCTTATCAAATACATGTTCAAACTCTGGCTGTCGCTCTTCCTATTTAAGCATTTCATAAAAAAATATGAGTTCCCAAACAAGGCCAATATCATTAATTTCGAATTTGATAATACCTTTTCATCGAAATAAAATTATTAAATCACCCCAAGGGTTTATACAAAACGTCTAATTCCTTCACTTTTCTAAAATTCTTCCCATGATGCAAAATTCTACTCTCAACATTTATTTTACTAGACTCTTCTTAATTTATCTAGATCGCTTACCGATCGCATCCTTTTACTAATAACCCATGACATTTTACCTTATATTGTAAGCCAACACTAATAAGTGAAACCTTTTCTCGTGTTCTTTAAAAATCAAAAGTAACAAACTTTACGACTCTAATCATGTGTAAGTTCTTTCAAATTCTCAATACTCGATGCAATCAATCCTTTATTACTTTACAAATTCATACCTTTATAAAAGATACCACCACAAAAGTAGATTCAAAATGAAACGCTTGAATTGTAAACCGAACCATGTAACTCAATCTCCTTATCTATCAACATGACTGATACCCTGAAATTTTTTATGAATTTACATATCTTAACTTATCGTTGATCGCCCCTTCATCGATCTTATCATATCCTTCGCTAAAAGTTCGACGCAATTATTAAGTAACTCAAAATCACAAGAGAACTTATCATCACACTCGAGTTGAGAGTATGTACTCTCCTTTCTTAAATTTTTCGATAGATTTTAACCAATTTGATAAACATGTGACAACTGAAGCAAGTACGTAATCAATCACAATATAAAGCACACACGATTTGAAGGTTGCTGGTCGGAGAAAAAGTATGCAGCAAAATAAATCTTTTTCTTCTCACTTCTCTCTTCTCTATTGTTGAAAGCTCTCTCAAAATCTCTCTTATAACCTAATTTCTTTCAAGACGAATACTAATGAGTAGTTCAATGTTTCTCTTAAGACCATCCTCTATTTATACAATTGTGCTTTTCCTTACAAAGTCAAAATCAACTACAAATAGGATTACAATTCCAATTCTTTTCCTAATAGAATTGAAAACCAAATAAAGAGAATAATTTCAATCCTTTTTCAAGTAGGATTAGGCCTAGTGTCCAACTCTTAAGCAAATACTAAATTCGATATCACAACCGGTGAAACACTTTCAAGACTTTGTTGCCACTAAACTAATTCTAAATGAGAATTTTCGATACTATTACAACAAACATAAATCATATAGGTCATATATCATCTTCTCTTTTTACCATAATGCTTAGCTAGACCTTTTCATCATCAACAAGTGAACCTTTTACTCGACATGACACCTTAAACTCAAATATAACAATCAAATTTAAGGGAATAACTCAAATTTATAAGCATTTTCTTACTAAAATCTTTAATTTAGTTCACCCAGTATACTTAATAGAACTTTTGTTCCCTATAAGTTTGTCATTCTAGTATCAATCTACCTTTTGAAACATAAGATAAAATTGTCAGTCCTCATTCAGAACCCTCAAGATACATCTCACAACCTAAATATATTAGTAGTGCCAAATATCCACTGTAAAAGAATTTCTGACAAATAATGCAATTTAAAGTGCATGTAGTAATACAATAGTTGGTTTCTCAAATGTGAATGAAACATTGAATCTCATTATCTGAACATGTCATACAACTAATAACTTCTTTAGGAGTTAGTATTCTTACTTAACAATCGACGTACCCTTTCCACATAACCTAGTACTGCCACACCGTGAAAGTCAATAAGATACCTCACTAGAACACATCATAACCTTAACCAAGCAAACATCGATATTATTGTAGTAGTCATATAATGACCTTTTTTTTTTCAAAAATAAATAAAATGCTCAATTCATATATGTTATCATAACTTTGCTAACTGTATTTTTTCGAATAAATGGTGTTCATTATCTATCCATCCCTCACAAAACTTCTTGAATGTTGTAACCTTGGCAAAGTCATCTTGCTTCACCCCATCTACCTCCATCACCAAAATCAATTACTTCATAAAATGATTTTGTATAAACAACCATTTATAAAACTTGAACATGTAAATCTGACCTCAATCCCTTCACAAAGCAGTGAATCCACTCCTTTAGACTGAAGCAAAGTTAAGTCGCATCTATGCATAAAGCAAGAATTTGGACTCCTAAGAAAGAACATATATCTTCCCTTAATAAATATTCAGGAACTCATCTCTCCCCATATTCCTCAAAATCTAGGGGATATACTTATCCATGATAAAATAAAAAAATGTTGCCCAAGTATTAATTAGTGTCTTTGATAATTGACACTTAACTTGAGACTACTACAATATCCTTGAAATTGGTATGCCATAAACTCAATAAAAAAATTGCACTACCATATCAATCTTATGAAATAACTCAAAACAATCAGCAACGAACGCATAAACATCTTCATGATCAATACCTATGAATAATGAGGGTTTCAACTTTAAGAACTTAATAAAATGATCATACTAGTTACTAGTCATTACATATCTATAGTGAATCGAGAAAACATATCTATTTCTGAGGACACCTCGTCTTTTGTTAGCGTTGGTGTTTCCAATTCTACTACTCTAGTATTAGCCATATGCAAAATAGAGTGAAGAAGTTCAGATACCAATTTGTATCACCTAGATACCAATTGGATTCAAGTAGTAGCATGAAAGAAAGAAAGAAATGACTTTTCCTAAAGTCTTATAGCCTCTTCAAGAAAAGTAAAGGCGTCCCCATACCATTCTTCAAGACTCTACTAGACTTGTCCTTGTGTGATGAGATCACTGAACCTAACGCTCTGATACCAAGTTTGTCACGATCCAAAATGAGTCGTGAGTGGCACCCACACATAACTACCTAGGTATGAGAACCAATGAATTCAACCTTAAATTATATTATACAAGAATAATGCGGAAGTTCAAAATCTAGTTAAATATCCTTTCCCAAAACCTAAAAATCATCACATCAAGGACATCTAATCTCCAATACTAAGTCTAAGAATATCAAATACACCAAAATAAAAGAATAAAATGATATGTGTCCGAAAGTATAGAATATCATGTCATGACCGAGAGAACCCAAAACGAGCTTGAATGGATAGCTCACCCTCGAACTTGATATGCGGGAGGCTGGCTAGAGCTGAGGGAAATCTGAAGTCATAGGTACACTTGCTGCATTTCATAAAAGGAAAACAAAGAAGAAAACAAGTAGGGCTCAGTACGAGGCAACATGTACTGAGTAAGTATCATCGGTCAACCCAAAATAGTAACTAATATAGAAAGAATAATAGTATGAACTCAACTATAGCACTTAACATGTGATAAGCAACAAACAACATGAACAAGTGTCAACAACATTGAAGTAATTAAGCACGTATTAAGTCAACGGTATCAAGATCACACATGAGGACTCATGCCTCCAAACCAAACCATTTTGGGAGTTGAGTTCTTTGAGATTGAGTATCTTCAATTAATTCAACATGTTTTTCCTTTAAAATTACCGTGTCGGAACGTGACACTCCGATCCAAGAATATCGTGTCGGAACGTGACACTCCGATCCAAGAATATTGTGTCGGAACGTGACACTCCGATCCAAGAATACCGTGTCGGAACGTGACACTCCGATCCAAAAATACCGTGTCGGAACGTGACACTCCGATCCAAGAATACCGTGTCGGAACGTGACACTCCGATCCAATAATATCATTAATTTATCATTTAATGTCCCACTTTTTCATTCGTTAATAATATTTCATCGAGCCTTCTTTATTCAAGGCATTACTTCGATAGAGATGGTTTAAGATTATACATTCGACGGTCTCGGGATTTCATACCAATCACAAAACACACAACCAAGCCACAGAATCACACAATCAAGTACATAGAAAACTTCACAATATCATTCAATGCATATCAATCACTATTAAGAGTTTACTATCAAATAGCATAAACCATAACCTACCTCCACCGAAGCATCGAAGTCAAGCAACTACTTCTCCAATGCCTTTCCTTTCCTTATTGCCTCCGATCCCTTCCAATCTATCAAGTATATATATACATAAGGTGTAAGTTAACAAGCCCATAAACACTCTTATTATATGTCTAGCCTAGACCCAAAACTCACATAATCCTATAATCAATTTCTTAAAGTTTAAACCTATGGGTAAGTCTCAATTCTTCCCATTAGCATATGCTTAATGGAATTTAAATAATTCGATACACCTAATATTTGATTACCTATTTTAATATACTAAACTCAATTTATAAGAGGATGATACACAATAAAATTCAAGATTAAGCCACTGATTTCGAACACCAATGGCAACACGCCGAACCCAATTTTATAATTTAGCAATTCTTCTCATCTAATACCTTATTATCCAACCATAATTAATTTCATACTTCAATGTATAAAATTATAACATATAATAAGGTATAAAATATTTTAATGTCTAAAATTTTAAGTCACTGGTGACAAACCAGTGGCAGTAAGCTTTTCCACATGTACGTCCATACCTTAAACTTCCAATCCCTTACACATTAATGATTAATGGCTGCCTAACTTTTCTCTTAGCCATCATCCAACAACAATACTACATATAGAATTCACCGACAATATTTTATATGAACCCAATTGAATTGCAATACGGGAGAAGTTTCACATACACGATAAATTTCAATAGAATCTACCATTATTATTATTATGATTATTAATATTATCCCTACAATCATCACGGCAAACAATAACATAACGATTTAATCCACATAAATCAATAAACATATGATGCCCAGGAATCAATTTTCTAGTTTAACCCTTTTTCGATCAAAATATTAATTTTATATTGTGATCCATCAAATAAACTACAAATCTAATATTGAAAACTGGAAAACTTTGCTCACCTGAAGCGCTTCTTGAATTTGTTTTTGACCATTTTGCGGCTCTTTTGTTTTTCCTTTCTTCTGTAGATTATTTAGTAACCTAATTATTATATGCCTAATTATAAAAATAGTAAAAGTGGTTCACTACTAATTATAATATTATTTTCTTTAATCACAAACTAAAATAATTATTTAAACTACCCCCCTTAATTTTATAATTGTAGTTACGAATAGTCCAAAATACCCATTTAAAATCTTGAAAGAGTCTTTTATGAAATGAAAAGCTCTAGTACTCAAAACGATCAAATGGGTCATTACAAACAATTTCCAAGTTACAGTGACTTCACTGTACCATCACTGTGAAGTCTCAAAATTTTAGATTTTTGCAAGACTTCACCTAAAAAAATCAAGAAACCACAATTCCTAGTCATAATTATGATATTAAAAGAATGACTAACCTTAATCATCGAAAAGATGAGGATAATGGGTCTTCATGTCGGACTCGGCCTCCCATGTTACACCCTCAACTAGGTGGTTCTTCCATAACACTTTTACGGAAACCACCTCTTTGTTCCTCAACCTCTTCACTTGCCTATCAAGGATTTGAACCGGAACCTCCTCATAAGAGAGGTTATCCTTGACTCCAAGGCCTTCAATAGGAAGAATAGACTCGGGATTCCCGACACACTTCTTCAACAGAGAAACATGGAAAACCGGATGAACCGAAGCTAAATCATTAGGGAGTTTCAAGCGATAGGAAACCTTACCAACCCTTTCAAAAATATCATAATGGCCCACATAACGAGGACACAAGTTTCCTTTCTTGCCAAATCTAACCACCCCCTTCATAGGTGAAATTTTCAAATATACTTTATCACCTTCTTCAAACTCCAAATCCCTTCTCCTATTGTCAGCATAGGACTTTTGTCGACTATAGGCTGTTTGTAACCGATTACTTATGAGATGCACATTCTCCAAGGTCCTATAAATCAAATCGGGACAAAGAATCGATGGCTCACCAATTTCAAACCACCCTATAGGAGACCTACACCTCCTACAATACAAGGCTTCATAGGGAGACATGGAGATGGATGAATGAAATCTGTTATTATAAGCAAACTCCACCAAAGGCAAGTGCTTATCCTAATTTCCTTTAAAATCAATAATACAAGCTCTAAGCATATCCTCAAGGGTTTGAATAGTGCGTTCCACTTGACAATCCGTTTGAGGATGAAAAGCGGTACTCAATTTCACCTTAGTACCCAAACCTTCATGAAATAATCTCCAAAATCTAGATGTGAATTGTGCACCCCGATACGAAATAATGGATAACGGAATACCATGGCGACACACAATCTCATCTATAAAGATCTTTGCATAACTTCCGCCGAATAAGTAGACTTAACGGGAATAAAATGAGCGGACTTAGTCAATCTATCAACAATCACCCATATAGAATCATATGACTTTTGATTCCGAGGCAACCCTACTATAAAGTCCATATTAATGTCTTCCCACTTCCAAGTAGGAATTTGGATCTCTTGTAGTAAGCCACCCGGCTTTTGATGTTCCGCCTTTACTTGTTGACAATTTGGACACTTAGCAACAAATTCTGCTATGTCCTTCTTCAAACCTTTCCACCAGTATATCTCCCGAAGGTCATGGTACATCTTAGTCGAACCTGGATGAATGGAGTAGTGGGATCCATGGGCTTCGTCAAGGATTCGATACCTCAACCCATCAACATCGGGAACACACAATCTCCCTTGGTACCTCAAAACACCATCCCCCCCTAAGGAGCAAGACTCATTCAACTTGCCAAGAACCGATTCTTTCAACTCCATCAATAGTTGATCAAGGTGTTGTTTGGACTTTACCTCAACTACCAATGATGACTTAGAGCTATGATAAACCTTAGCACTACCATTTGGAGAACTCTCCAGTCGCACCCCCAATCTAGCCAACCTATGAACATCTTTCACTAGGTCTTTCTTGGCTTCATCTATATGCGACACACTACCCATAGTCATACGACTTAGGGCATCCGCAACCACATTGGCCTTGCCGGGATGATATAAGACACTCATATAATAATCTTTCAACAATTCTAACCACCTTGTTTGCCAGACATTCAACTCCTTTTGAGTAAACACATATTGGAGACTCTTATGATCGGTGAAAACATCAACATGGACACCATACAAGTAATGCCTCCATATTTTCAAGGCAAACACCACGGCCGCTAACTCAAGGTCATGAGTGGGATAGTTTCTCTTATGCACCTTCTGCTGCCTCGCAGCATAGGAATTCACCTTCCCATTTTGCATAAGCACACACCCCAAACCTATACGAGATGCATCACAATACACAACAAAGCCCTTTGTACCTTTCGGTAGTGTCAACACCGGAGCCGAAGTAAGTCTATCCTCCAATAATTTTAAACTCTTTTTACAAGCCTCCGACCACTCAAACATTTTACCTTTTTGAGTCAATGTAGTCAAAGGAGATGCAATGGATGAAAAACCCTCCACAAACCATCGATAATAGCCCGCTAGACCCAAGAAACTCCTAATGTCTGACGGAGTCAAAGGTCTAGGCCAATTTCTCAGCACATCTGTCTTTCTTGGGTCTACCTCAACTCCCTTACTAGAGATGATGTGCCCAAGAAACGCAACCGACCTCAACCAAAACTCACATTTGCTATATTTGGCGAACAATTGATGCTCCCTTAAGGGTTTGCAACACCACCCTTAAATGATCCATGTGATCAACCTCATTCTTCGAATACACCAAGATATCATCAATAAACACAATAACGAATGAGTCAAGATAGTTTTGAAACACCCTATTCATTAGGTCCATAAACACCGCCGGAGCATTCGTGAGGCCAAAAGACATAACCACGAACTCATAGTGTCCGTACCTAGTCCGAAAGGCCGTCTTTGGAATATCTTCATTTCTCACCCTAAGTTGGTGATACCCTGACCTCAAGTCAATTTTGGAGAAGTAGCTCGCCCCTTGGAGTTGGTCAAATAAATCATCAATCCGCGGGAGAGGGTACTTGTTCTTAATTGTAACCTTGTTGAGTTGGCCGTAATCAATACACTTTCTTAATGACCCATCCTTCTTTTTCACGAACAAAACTGGACCACCCCATGTAGAAATTCTAGGCCTTATAAATGCCTTGTCTAGCAAATCTTTAAGTTGTGCCTTCAACTCCTTCAATTCAGCCGGAGCCATTCGATAAGGAGGAATAGAAATAAGGTTCATTTCTGGTAGCAAATCGATACCAAAATCGATTTCCCATTCAGGAGGAATACTGGGGAGGTAATTGGGGAAGACCTTCGGAAATTCACTCACCACGGGGACCGACTCAAAAGGAGGAATTTCGGAATCCAATTCTTGGACTCTCACAATGTGATAAAGACAACCCTTTGAGATCATTTTACATGATTTTAGACAAGATACGAAGCGACCTCTAGGAATAGAATTCCCACCCTTCCACTCGATAACGGGTTCATTTGGGAAACTAAACCTCACAACTCTAGTCCTACAATCAATAGAAGCGAAACTAGCATGCAACCAATCCATACCCAAAATGACATCAAAGTCAAGCATATCTAGTTCAACTACATCAACATGAGAAACTCTATTGGGAAAAGTAATAGGACAATTTCGATAGACTCTTTTTGCTACAATTGACTCACCTACCGGAGTAGACACCACAAAAGGGTCATGCAAAACATCAGGAAAAGTATCGAACTTTTTAGCTACTAAAGGGGTAACAAAAGACAAAGTAGCACCCAGATCAAGCAAAGAATACGCATCAATAGCAAAGATTTGTAACATACCGGTCACTACATCGGGAGAGGCCTCTTGGTCATCCCTAGTATGAAGATCATAGAAGCGGTTCTTTTTTGGAGCATCACTAGAACCACTTTGCTGTCCACCCTTCTCTTGCCTCTTAGCATTAGGACAATCTCGCACCTGTGACCCATCTTTCCAAAACCAAAGCACTTGTCCGACCCAAGGAGGCAAGCACAAAAATGCTTCTTCCCACATTCCTTGCAAGGTGGCCTCTCTTCAAACAAATTTCCACTTTTCCCTTTTTGAACTCTTGGCCTAGGGGCCCTCTCATCCCTAGCCTTGGGAAATTTGGCTGGAACTTGATTTGAGAACCTTTTCTTGAATCTAGGCCTGTCTTGAATCCCAAGCCTATCTTTCGTAGCTCCACCCTCAAAAGACTTTGTCCTCTTTGAATCCCTATCCTTCCTTTTTGCCCTAGCCTCCTCAACCCTTTTAGCATACACCATAAGACGACCAATATTCATGTTATCATAAAGCATAGTCGAATGACATTCTTCATGCAAGTCATCCGATACACCCGTCACAAATTACCTCATCTCATCTCTAGGATCGGAGATCAAGGAAGGAGCATATTTTTACAATTGAATGAACTTCAAGGAGTAATCATGAACACTCATACCTCCTTGGCGGAGATTGATGAATTCCACCACCTTAGATTCTCTCATCTCTCTAGGGAAGAACCGATCAAGAAAAGCCCTCTTGAAGATCTCCCAAGTCATCGGCCCACCTTGAAGTGGCCTATTATCTCTCCATTGCACATACCAAGTTTGAGCCACATCTTTGAGTTGGTACGAGGCCAACTCAGCATTCTCATTGGAAGACAACCCCATAGCACATAGTATCTTATAAACCTCATAAATGAATTCTTGAGGGTCTTCATCAACCTTAGACCCATAGAAGATAGGAGGATTCATCCGTGTGAAATCCCTAAGTCTAGAAGCCATAGTTTGCTCATGAACCCTAGGTGCAATATCCCGATTGGCTTGGGCAGTCATAGCTTGGGCTTGCACCATTGCGGCTTGAGCTTGAGTAGTCATGGATTGGGCCATTTGAGCAATAATATCCCTCATTTGAGACTCCATCATAGGTGGAGGATTGGCCAGAGCCTGGTCATCAACAACAACCTCTTCAAGAGGAGGAACTGGATCATCATGTGGAGGAACTCCAGCATTAGCAATCTCCTCCTCAAGTCTTGTGGCTGCATTCCTCCTAGTATTCATCTCCTATAACCAAAACACAAGGTTTAGGTGAAATCATATATGAAGTACACTCTAGAGGCACAATATGGATTCCCAAAAATGAGAGTGATTCATAAGCATCAAATAATTTCCTATTCATAAGTGTGGCGCGCTTCACAATTATGAATACAAACCTACCTACACGTGGTTCAGAGAGACGTCAACATCAAGGATATTCAACCTCATGCTCTGATACCAAGTTTGTCACATCCGGGTTTACCCCCTAGATGTAACCGGCGTCGTCGTCCTCTTTGAGGACTAAGACAAGCCTCTTAGTCTTACATCATTGCATTCATCTATTAAAATACGAAAGAATTTAAAACTTCTAAACTACATCTAATCAGAGGTTTACATAGACCTCTACATACACATAATCATAATAATATCGAGTATACATAGACTCATTCGTATAAGAAGATTACATAGTCTTCTAATTTTATTTCACACACTTATATAATAAGGAAATAGAGTCATAAATCTGTCTCCTCTCATAAACCATCTAAACGAGAACAATAACATCGGGCATAGCCCTACCTCAATAGAAGTAAACCACATATAGGCTTTATACAAGTTTGTCTCAAATAGCAAATAGAGTCAATACAGAAGTTGTAGTAACTAAGTAACTTCATAAAAGAGTATTGGCATCGTCCTCGGGGAAATGAGGACCTACCCTTGGATGATAGAATATCCAAGTCTTCCTTCAAATCACCTCAAGTCAAACTTCAACGACCAGAACCTAAAATGTTTGGGAAAAGGGAAAGAAAATGGGGTTAGTACGCCACATGTACTAAGTATGAGACCATATGCACAAACATCAACAAAGTATGTTAAAAAGGGACATTTATGAAAATCATGTTAGTTAAACCATTCCCTTGAATATACTAAACAAGTTAATTATAGCATATGCATGTTATTATACTTAAACCCATAATCTCATATAACCCTATCATCAAGTAATAACATCACAACCATGAATAGGAGCAAAGCACATAAATAGCAAAGTAACCCAACTAACTATAATCCTTAAGAAGCCACAAGTGCAATGATCAAGCAAAGCCCCATAACCCTACTTAATCAAGTAACCCACCAAGGATCATAATTAACAATTCACTTCACATAGCATAGTCTTACATCTCGTATAGTGTTGTTTCTTTACCAATGATAACCAATTTCATATTCATAAGCATCTCATTCAACATATAGAGTCATTTACATTATATCGTCATTTATATACATAATATTAACTTCTCAAAGCTTCTATCAACGCAAACTAGTGCAAGGCATAGGTAGAGTCCCATACCTCTACCTAAGCTAAAGTCAAACCCCTCAAGTCACTTCAATTAGTCTATACTTCGTTCATTCATTTTAGTTTAGGGAACTCTTGCCTTAACCGACATAGATCACATGAGCTAATGTGGAATCCAATGTCCTCAAACCTTACACCGATGGAAGGTGGTCTACCGGCCAAGGTAGAACCTAACATAAACATAGCTATCTAGGTGGATCCACTAGCTAGTATCCTATGGTGGCAACATAGTTTATGGAGCTTGGGGAAAAGAACCATGGAAATATCAACTCTACACCCTACCTTGGTTCATGAGGCTATCCACCCCGTGAGGAACGTAGTGAACCCTACCTTTATTTATTTAAGAAAGTGTCACCCCCTCACATACAAGCTCACTCGGTGCTAAGATAGGTCCCTTTATTGAAATGCCTTTACTCTTATTATAATCATAAATTTATATTAGGTCATAGGGCCTAGCCCTTGTATATTCGTTATCATAGCTCAATAAGAGTTGTATGAGAATCAGTCCTTTCATTCACAATTCATATAAGTGAGGTCAACCTTTTGTATATCACATCATAATAGGGTACATAATCACATGTTATCATTCTTATGGAATGTACACCCTAGGTAACCTCACAACCAAAACATAAGACATTTCAACTCAATCATCATGCCATCCTATTTCTCTAAAGAAGGTATACTTCAATACAACATCATAACTTGAGGACAATTTACCATAATTAAAGTGAGAATTAAGATAGTCATGACTTACCGATACTCCTTCGTAGTTCATCATAAAGGGACTTACCATCAACCCATACATTAACCCAATTTGAGTCATCACACCAATGTAACTCAACCACCAACATGATAATGAATTTAGAAGAGTCACTACACCATAATTCAATACTAAATTAAAACTTGGAAACATGTTATCTAAGACTATCTTCTTAACCTAGATCAATACCCAAGGATTAGCATGAAGGACTTCAATTCATCTCTATGGATTCATGATCCATGTAATAACAACCATTAAGGATGATTTAATCAATAATAGAATCAATTGCATTACCCAACCTAATTCATATCAAGATCATGCCTAGGGTTAGGGGTTAAGGGTTATGATCTACAATCTAGACCAAACCATATCAATTCATCCTAACCAAGTTACAATACATGATAATCTACTCATATAACCCAAAGAAAACATGAACAACTCAATTCATAACATAAAATTCGTAATTTAATGAAACCCATATGAAACTCAACTTTTGGAAAACCTTTGAAGGAGCCCTTTTGAGGAAAGAAGTCTCAAAAGGTGAATTAGATCCCATACCTTAACGTTTTGATAACAATTTGATGATGAATTCGTCCCTTTCAAGCCCCCACAGCCCTTTCTTAGCTATGTCTTCAATGGTGTCTTTCAATAGAGAGAGAAAGTAGAGAGTTTATTTTGAGTGTTGTGTTTAGGATAATGAGGGTTGGGTATTTATGTGAGGGGTTAACATAATTAAGTAGACTTCCCTAAACCCCTAACTAACTACCCAAACACCTAATTAATTAAATAGGATCATTTAAAATTTGGCAGGGATTTGGACCCTCCCAGACGGAACCCCGCTAACGGGCCGTCGAGGAGTCGACGGGCAGCCCCTCCCTCCGTCCTGCACTCCGTCGTCTTGGTCAGAGACTGTGCAGGCGAGGGATCCTTGAAAATCGACTAAGTGTGGGACGACAGTGGCCTCGACGCCCCATCGACTGCCTTTCGTCGAGGCACACTGCCAGGCAGTGTTGCATCCAAATCTCAAGGGTCCTCCTCAAAGGCCCTTGATTGGTCCTTGGGGAGTTGTACCCAGATGTTTCAACCATGAAACATCTCTAACACGCGTTACACATATTTTTACCTAATTTCGATCAATTCCAACTCCTAAAAGCTAGTAAAATGGCTAAGACACACTAGCCCCCTTATGAACCAACTTTCTGGACGTCATGGACGTTCTTGAACATTTTGGTTCTTAAACACCTTAACTATCCTATATACATATAAAATCAACTTAGTACAGTGCTTAGACCTCATGGAACCTAGGTTAAGCTTTACAACACGCCTTGAAATTTCGAAATGTTACATATCATCCTTACTTTACATTGATGAAATGTGAATTGTCCTTGTATATCATCCTTACTTTACATTGATGAATGTGAATTGTCCTTAAATATCATCCTTAGGTGTTAATTACACTAGTCTCACACATTCTAACACCTTCATTCGTGAGTATTCTTTTAACATAGTAACTTAGGTGTAAGTAAGACTTGTCTAACTTTCTTTAACACCCCATTCTAGTCACTTACTTAATTTAGACCCCGTTTATTTATGTTATGAACTCACGTTACTTTTTTACTTAAGTGTAGTATCTTCATTTTATCGTTTATGGACGATGAGCACTTCTTTCAATGATTTACATATGTTCATAGTTCATTCTTGTACACCATGTTGGGAGTTGTACCAATGAATGTCACGCCCTTGGTTATGGATTCATTGAGTTACTTTAGAAGTGCTTATAATATCATTTGATACTCTAACTACACAAGATTGGCATATGATTAGTATTGGCTCAAGATTTGGGATGTTAAATTAGTAAACCATTTTTATTAGCATAAGCCAATTTTTACGTATGTTCATATTTAAATTGCCATATGTATGAACCTTTAGCCAATCTTTTAATCATTTACATAAGCCCCTAGCCATTAACATGCATTCGTTTTGACAAAGTAGTGTTAGCCAATTTTATTGGAACTAGATAGTCAATTCATTTAAGATGTGATTTCATAGAGATCTTTTAAGCCAATCTTAGTTCATGACTTTAGGGTAACGTTTTCAAGACATATTGGACAGCATCATATTAACATTTGATGGCTTTAGCATCTTCATAACGTTACAAAACAGCAAGTCAACATTCGTCACACACACATCAACACTTGACATTTACGGACGTAACAAACATGTGATCGGTTCCTAATTCACGTTGTAATCATTAGCTTCATACGATCTTAAGTTCATGGGTTCATGTGACATTCATCATTCAAGAAGACTCACATAAAATCAGCCATCACCATATACCAACAACATGATCTCTAACTTATTCAACATGGAATCGAAAAGGATACTAGGGACAAAGAGTTCGACGAGAACTTTGGGAACAACCCTAGTTTTCGAGATTTCATGAATTACAACGATGGAAAGTACTCTTGGAGAAAGAATTCCAGTATATAAACCCATACCTTGAGTAGAACTTAATCTATGAAGACCACCTCGAACGAAACCTTGAAGATACCTTGAAATCGCCTAAGAACGTCTATGCACTTTTCCGTTTTAGCGTTCTTTGCTTACTACCTCTTTCTTGCGATTTTCTTCTAAGTGTTTTGATCGTGAGTTTTAGGTTTAGGAACTGACTTTGAATTATAAAACTTAAGACTTAATTAACTTAATTAAATAACTAATTAGTTAATTACTAAAATATCCCTCCTAAGTTGACTAGACATATGAGGACCATTGACTTAGCCAATTGCAATTTTGATTAAGTGTCTCGGGTGAACAAGGCTTAATTTAATTAATTTGATGGATTAATTAATTAAATATGGGACTTAAGGAAATTACCAAAACACCCATAAGTCACTAGGACCACAACTAACAACTTTGGGCCATCCTAGGTTAGGTACTAGGTTGTCCTTAAGTTAGTTAGGTGCCACCCGACCAAGTCCTAGGTTGTCGAGTGCATTAGGGGGTCCAATTCGGTTAGTCCTAGGTTAGTTTTCTAGTTAGGATAGTTGGTTAGGACTTAGAGTTAGTTAGGCTGACTGGTTCTACATGGAGGGACTCGCCCGTGCGTGTCATGCTTAACCGCCCTAACCGAATTCGGTTAGGGTGGTTCCGTGGTCCCCCTTGGCCGGCTCCTTCACGTGTGATGCCCATGTGCTTGCACATGGGTTTGTTGCACTTTCCTAAATAATTTATCTTGATGGCTCATTTGGGAATGTTTACTTATTGTCCCAAGGACCTCACCATGTCCTTGGGCACTGCTTAATTTACATGATCATTTTAGATGGTTATGTATCAGAGTACTAGGCTTGACACTTGGATGCCTAGTACCTAATGTATTGCAACTGATATATTTCATGAATTTTAGCTTAGGGTCTTCATTGCAGGTACATTTCTTAAACGTCAATCTTGGATTGGGGTATGGAAATTCAAAAAGTATATTTCATATTGGTATATAGAAAATTGGCTAATATCTCTTAGCTTATTTTTCTATACTATGCCCAATATTTCTCAATATTGGGCATTGGGGTGCCTATGTACCCCTAATAGGCTATCCTAAGGACATGCTGAGCTCTTCATTAGACATATGATTTTTCGGAACATTACAATAAATTCCGGCCTTGGATTATGCTGTTTTCCATTGGCTGACGTCGCTTGCAAGATACATACATTCCACCTCTGCGTGCATGATTTAGCTAAAGCCACATGCCATTGGACGACGTCGCTTTCTAGATGCACACATACCACGTCTGATGCATGCAGGCTTTGGGTTATTCTTCATACCATTGGCCAACATTTGTAGATTGATGTGTGAAGGCTACGGACGATGGTGGCAGGCCACATCCCATGTTGGCAGACCGATGTGTGCAGGCTACGAATGATGTTGGCAGGCCACGTTTGACGTCGGTAGACTTGTCCAGGCTACAGATGATATTGTCAGGCCATGTTCGATGTCGGCAGACCAATGTGTGCAAGTTGCGAACAATGCTTGCAGCCTACGTCCGACATCATCTGACCATTTTATGAAGGCCAAAGGAAATAGGGGCAGACCACGCTCGGCTGACCATTGTGTGTAGTACAAAGGTGATGCGGGCATGCCACGCCCGATGTCATCTGACCATTGTGTGCTGGCCAAAAGTGATGCAGGCAGACAATGCCCGACGTCGGTTGACCGTTGTGTTTAGTCCAAGGGCAATGCAGGCAGTCCACGCTCGAAATGACTGAACGATGTGCACATGCCACAACCGATATGGGCAGTGCACGACCAACGTCGGCTGAGTTATGTGCACAACTCACGATCGAGGCCGTCCGTGACCAATGTCGCTTGTATAATGCCATTTTCCGTTGGCTGACATCACTTGCTTGAAGCGCAGAAGCCTTGGCTAATGCTGCCAGCCGTTGCCTGAAGAGGATATCACCTAGCCTATGCGCACACACCATGGGTCATGCGTGCAGGCCTTTGCTGATGCTGCCTGTCAATTGCCAACATCGCTTTCCCGATGCGAGTGGCTACGGATGATGCTTGGCCTACTTGGAGCTCTTGATTTCTAGGAGCGGATTTTGACTTAGAGGAGTGGACATCATTTTTCTAGAGATTCATAATGAACATTTACAAACCAATTATGCATGTTCTAAGGTACAAATACACATTAGCTTCTACAAATAAAATTTTATATATAAAAATAATTTTCAACTATATTTTTTTTTATTTTTCGGTTAATCCCTAAAATGAGTAATAGATTAGTAAAACATAGGACAAATATGAAAAAATATACGCCAAAAATTCAAAAATAAATATTGTAACCTTAAATTCAATAATTTCAACAATTTGTTTTATTTTTTTATTTTATTCGGTAAATCTAAAAAATGAGTAATTGATGAATAAAAATATGATATAGGAATAAAATATTAAATTAACACCAAAAATTCATAAATAAATATAATTACGTTAAATTCAAAATTTTCAACAATTATCTTAAATTTTATTTTTGTTTGGTAAATCTCGAAAATGGGTAATTCATGAGTAGAATATAAGAAAACAAGAAAAAATATAAAATTAATGCCAAAATTCACAAATAAATATAGTAACCATAAATTCATCAATTTCAATAATTTTTGTTATTTTTTTGTTTGGTAAATCTTGAAAATAGGTAATCATTAATAAAAAAAGAAAATATGGAAAAACAATACAATTTTGACGCCAAAAATTCACAAATAAATATAGTAGCCTTAAATTCAACAATTTCAACAATTTCTTTTAATTTTATTTTTGTTCAGTACATCTCAAAAATGAATAATTAATTAATAAAAAAAGGAAAATATGAAAAAATAAATAATAGAAAATTAACGCCAATAATTCATAAATTAATATATTAACCTTAATTTCAACAATTTCAACACTTTTTTAATTTTTATTTTTGTTCGGTAAATCCCGAAAATGGGTAATTGAATAATAAAAAATAAGAAAACAAATTATAAAATTAACGCCAAAATTTCACAAATAAATCTAGTAACCTTAAATTCAATAATTTAATAAATTTAAAATTTTAAAATGTGACGTAAAAAATAAAAAACGTAAAAATAAATTTTAAAAAATTAATACAAGTCAGAAAAATATGAAAACGCTCGAAAGTACTTCTAAATACCTAAAAATAATTGTAGCGTACATATTTGTACAAATAAAATATGTTTCGATATCGTACAAACCGTAAACGTAATGAAATTGGTACAAATCAGCCACATATGATAGTTGCAGGCTACGTCCGACGTAGGCTGAAAATGCTCGAAAGTACTTCTAAATGCCTGAAAATAATCTTAGAGTACATATTTGTACAAATAAAATATGTTTTGATATCGTACAAACCGTAAACATAATAAAATAGGTACAAATGAGCCACAGATGATAGTTGTAGGCTATGTCTAACGTCGGCTGACCGTTGTGTGCAGGCCAAAGGCAATGCGGGCAGGTCACGTCAGATGTAGGCTAACCATGTGTGCAGGACAAAGGCGACGCGTGAAGGCCACAACTTATGTTGGCTAACCACTGTGTACAAGCTAAAGGCGATGCTAGAAGGCCACTCCGATGTTGGGTGACTATTCTGCAGGCCAAAGGCGATGGGCCAAGAAACGCCTGATGTTGCCTAAACCTTTTTGCAGGCCAAGGGTGATGCGGACAGTACACTCATGACGACGACTGAACGATGTGCTCAAGCCACGACCGATGCAGGCAGTCCACTACCAACGTTGGTTTAGCAATGAGCAGGCTACAGCCAATGCGGGCAGTCCACGTCTGACATAGACAGGTCGTGGTGTGCAGGCAAAAGGTGATGATGGAAGTCCAATCCTGATAACCTCTGAGTGATGTGAAGAGGCCCCGGCCGATGCAGTCGATCCACGCTCAATGCCGGCTAAGCGATGTGCACAGGCCACGACCAATGTCGCCTGGCCGATTCCGCTTGCAGGTTGTCGATGTAGCTTCTCCTGATAATACAAGCCTAGGCGGATGCTGCCTATTGTTGAACGACATTGATGTCACTTTGACGATGAGTAGATGCCTCGGCTTATGCGTGCAGGACTTGGATGTTGGTGCATGTCATTGGATAATGTCGCTCACTCAAAATGCACATACCTTGGATAATATTGCCTGACGTTGGCCGATGAAAATGTCGACCAGCCGATGCACACTCTCCACGACCGATGCGGGCAGTCCTTAGCTGATGTTGCATTCCTTTGGCCAATATCGGTTGCCAGATGTGAACATGCCATGTCAGATGTGTGTAGGCCTTCAATGATGTTGCCTGTCTTTGGCCAACGTTGCTTGCCTGAAGTGCACGAACCTTGGCTGATGGTGCCTGTCATTGGCAACCATCGATGTCGCCCAGCCGATGCACACACGCCACAATTTATGTGTGTATGCCTTGGATGATGCTGCATACCTTGGATGATGCAGCATGTCGTTGTCCGACTTCACTTTCCATGCGCACAAACCACATCATATGTGTGGAGACCTTGGCTAATGTTGCATGTTGTTGGTTGGTGTTGCTTGGACAAAGTATGTAGGCTATGACCGATGTCGCCAAGTCTATACACACACGACATGGCTGATGCATGCAGACCTTGGATGATGTTGCATGTCGTTGGCCGACATTGCTTGGTAAATGTGCACATGCCACGTCTGTGCATGCAGGCATTGGCTAATTTCGCATGCCATTGGGCGATGTCGCTTTCCAAATCTGCATATTCCACGTCTGTGCGTGTAGGCCTTGGCTATAGCCGCATGCCAATGCAAATGTTGCTTGCCAGATGCGCACATGCCACGTAACATGTGTGCATGCCTTGGCTGATGCTAGTTGTAATGAAATTGCTACAAATGAACATGTGAAATGGAACGTTGAGACTAGGAAAATATATGAATTTGTTATTATGCAAGAAGGGCGTTTCTAACTCTTTGGATTTTGCATGACATGGACATCCGCATTTTGTCGATTAGACCTCAATCAATGTCGGTGCATGCGACGTCGCTCATCTAACAAATGCAAGTCACAGACGATGCGGGTAGGTACGTCTGATGTCAACTAACCAAATTGTGCAGGCCTCAGGCAATGCGTCTAGGCCACGTCAGGCGTTGGCAGACCGATGTGTGAAGGCTATGGACGATGCTAGAAGGCCACATCCGACGTTAATAAACTAATGTGTGCAGGATATGGACGATGATGGTAGGCCACGTCTGATGTTGGCTAACCGATGTGTGCAGGCTACAAAGGATAGGTACAACCCACATCCGAAGTTAGTTGTTCATTGTGTGTAGGCCAAAGGCGATGCGTGCAGGCAACATCTGACGTTGGTTGGCCATTCTATGCAGGACAAAGGTGAAGCAGGAAGGCCACGTTCGACGTCCGTTGACCATTGTATGCAAGCCAAAGGCGATGCTGGAAGGCCACGCCCGACATCGGCTGACTGTTGTGCAGGCCAAAGGCGATGGGGGCAGGCAACGCCTAATGTCGCATGACCATTTTTTGCAGGCCAAGGGCGATGCTCGCAGTCCAAGCCCGACGACGGCTGAGCGATGTATGTAGGCCTTGGCTGATGCTGCATTTAATTGGACAACATTACTTGCTAAATGCGCACATGACATGTTAGATGCGTGAAGATCTTGGCTGATGCAGCCTGGTGTTGGCGAACATAACTTAGTTGGCGTATGCAGGTAACAATTGATGTCGCCCAGTCGATGTGCACACGCCACGACTAATGCATGTAGGCCTTGGAAAATGTTGCCTGTCGTTGGCCGAGATTGCTAGCCCGACGTGCACAAGAAAAGGATGATGTTGACTGCCTACCTCCAACGTTGGCTAACCCTTTTGTGCAGTCCAAAGGCGATATGGGCAGACCACGTTCGACATCAGTTTACCATTGTGTCCAGGCCAAAGGCGATGCGGGCACACCACATCCGACGTCCCCTGAAAATTGTGTGTAATCCAAACGCGATGCAGGTAGTACACGCCTGACATTGGGTGACCGTATTTTGCTGGCCAAAGGTGATGGGGGCAGGCAACGCTCGATGTTGCTTAACCGACATTGTTTTTAGATGCGCACATGTCACGTTCATACATGCAAGACTTGGCTAATGTCACATGCCATTGGCCGACATCACTTGTCAGATATACACATTTCATATCTGTGCATTAAGGCCTTGGCTCTAGCCGCATGCCACTGTCCGACGTCACTTTCCAGATGTGCACATACCACCTAAGATGCGTACATACCTTGGATGTTGCTGCTTTCTATTGTTAATCAATGTGTCCAGGCTATGGACAATGTTGGCAGGCCGCATTCGATGTCTCCTGGACGATGTGCGTAGACAATGATTGACGTTACTTAGTCGATACGTACATACCACAGCTGATGCATGGAGGCCTTGGTTGTTGTTTTCACCATTGGTCGGTGTGCTTAGATGATGCGTGCAGGCCATAATGGATGTTGCCTAGCCGAAGCGCTCATACCATGGCTGAAGTTGCACAACCGATATGCACACGACATGGCTGATGCGTGCAGCCTGGGATGATGTTGCATGTTGTTGGCCAACGTAGCTTGATAGATGCGTACATGCCACATCCGTGAATGCAAGCCTTGGCTTATGCCGCATTACATTGGCCGACGTCGCTTTCAAGATATGCACATTCCACGTCTGCGTGCATGAATTGGCTGAAGTCGCATGCCATTGGCCGACGTAGCTTTCTAGATGCTCACATACCACGTTAGATGCATGCAGACCTTGGGTTATTATTCATGACATTGGACAACATCTATAGACTGATGCGTGCAGCCTACGGATAATGGTAGAAGGCCACATCCGACGTTGGCAGACCGGTATGTGCAGGGTGCGAATGAGGTTGGCAGGCCACATTTGACGTCGGTTGACCTGTCCAGGCTACGGATGATGTTTTCAGGCCATGTTCGACGTTGGCAGACCGATGTGTGCAAGATGCGGACAATGCTGGCAGCCCACGTTCGACGTCATCTGACCGTTTTGTGAAGGTTAAAGGCAATGGGGGCAGACCACGTTCGGCTGACCATTGTGTGTAGTACAAAGGTGATGTGGGCAGGCCATGCCCGACATCATCTGACCATTGTGTGCAGGACAAAAGCATTGGAGGCAGGCAATGCCCGACGTCGGTTGACCGTTGTGTTCAGGCCAACGGCAATGCAGGCAGTCCACGCTCGAAATGACTGAACGATGTGCACAAGACACAAACGATATGGGCATTCCACGACCAACGTCGGCTTAGTGATATGCACAAGTCACGACCGAGGCCGTTCGTGACCAATGTCGCTTGGCGGATGCCGCTTGTCGTTGGCCGACATCACTTGCTTGAAGTGTAGAAACCTTGGCTAATGTTGCCTACCGTTGCCTGATGCGGATATCACCTAGCCTATGCGCACACGCCATGGCTCATGCATGCAGGCCTTGGCCGATGCTGCGTGTCATTGGCCAACATCGCTTTCCCGATGCGCATTGGCTACGGACGATGCTTGGCCTACTTGGAGCTCTTTATTTCTCGTCGCGGATTTTGACTTAGAGGAGTGGACATCGTTTTTCTAGAGATTCATAATGAACATTTACAACCCAATTATGCATATTTTAAGGTACAAATACACATTAGCTTCCACAAATAAAACTTTTATACATAAAAAAATAGCTTTCAACTATATTTTTTTATTTTTTCGGTTAATCTCGTAAATGAGTAATAGATTAATAAAACATAGGAAAAATATGAAAAAATATAAAATTAACGCCAAAAATTCACAAATAAATATTGTAACCTTAAATTCAATAATTTCAACAATTTATCTTATTTTTATTTATTCGGTAAATCTTAAAAATGAGTAATTGATAATATGATAAATATGAATAAAATATTAAATTAACACCAAAAAATTCATAAATAAATATAATTACCTTAAATTCAAAAATTTCAACAATTTTCTTAAATTTTTATTTCTTTTTGGTAAATCTCGAAAATGGGCAAATTCATGAGTAAAATATAAGAAAATATGAAAAAATATCAAATTAATGCCAAAATTTAAAAATAATATATTAACCTTAACATCATCAATTTCATCAATTTTTGTAATTTTTTTTGTTTCATAAATCTTGAAAATGGGTAATTCATTAATAAAAAGGAACAAATATGGAAAAAAAAACACAATTTTAACGCCAAAAATTCACAAATAAATATAGTAGCCTTAAATCCAACAATTTCAACAATTTATTTTAATTTTTATTTTTGTTTGGTACATCTCAAAAATGAATAATTAATTAATAAAAAAGGAAAATATGAAAAAAAAATTAGAAAATTAACGCCAATAATTCATAAATTAATATAGTAACCTTAATTTCAACAATTTCAACACTCTCTTAAATTTTTATTTTTGTTCGGTAAATCCCAAAAATGGGTAATTTATTAATAAAAAATACGAAAAAAATTATAAAATTAACGCCAAAATTTTACAAATAAATCTAGTAACCTTAAGTTCAATTATTTAATAAACTAAAATTTTTAAAATGTCATGTAAAAAATAAAAAACCATAAAATTTAATTTTAAAAAATTAATACATGTAAGAAAAATATGAATGCTCGAAAGTACTTCTAAATACCTGAAAATAATCGTAGAGTACATACATGTACAAATAAAATATGTTTCGATATCGTCCAAACTGTAAAATTAATGAAATTGGTATAAATGAGCCACAAATGATAGTTACAGGCTACGTCTGACGTCGGCTGACCATTGTGTGCAGGCCAAAGGCGATGCGGGAGGCCACGTCAGTCGGCTGCTTACCATGTGTGCAGGCCAAAGGCGACGAATGAAAGCCACAAGTGATGTTGGCTGACCATTGTGTGCAAGCCAAAGGCGATGCTCGAAGGCCACACTGATGTTGGGTGACTATTGTAAAGGCCAAAGGCAATGGGCCAGGCAATGCCTGATGTTGCCTGACCATTTTTACAGGCCAAGGGTTGATACGGGCAGTCCACGCATGACGACGACTGATCGATGTGCACAAGCCAAGGCCGATGCAGGCAGTCCATGGCCGACGTCGGCTGAGCAATGAGCAGGCTACGGCCAATGCGGGCAGCCCACGTCCGACATCGAGGGGCTGTGGTGTGCAGCCAAAAGGCGATGCTGGAAGGCTAAGCCTGACAACCTCTGAGTGATGTGAAGAGGCCAAGGCTGATGCACTCGATCCACGCTCATTGCCGGCTAAGCGATGTACACAAGCCTAGTCCGATGCGTCAAACCACAAGCAGTGTCGCCTTGCTGATGCCACTTGTCATTGGATGGAGTCATTTCCCGAAGAACAATGGCCTTGGTTGATGCTGCTTGCCATTGGTCGACGCTGATGTTGCATGTCGATATGCACACACCACGACTGATGCGTACTTTCCTTGGTTGATGTTGTCTGTCGTTGGCCAACGTCGCTTGCATGAAGCTCACAAGGATTGGCTGATGCTATCTAATTTTGGACTATACAAATGTCGCCCAGCCGATTCACACGCAATGATCGATGTGTGCAGGCCTTGGCTGATGCTGCATTTCATTGACCAACGTTGCTTTCCAGATGTGCACATTCCATGTCAGATGCGCGAAGACCTTGTCTGATGCAGCCTACAGTTGGCCGACATCGCCTGGCTGATGCCTGCAGGTCACAATAGTTGTTGCCCAGTCGATGCGCAAACGCCATGGCTGATGCGTGCAGGCCTTGGTTAATGTTGTCTGCCATTGGTCGATGTCGCCTGGACGATGTATGCAGTTACATTTTGGAAATCGCAAGTCGGGTTGGTCCGGCCAAGAAAGGACAACGTTTCTTGCCTGATGCGCACATGCCATGTTAGATGTGTGAAGACCTTGGCTGATGCATCTTACTATTGGAATAAAACGCCTGGACGATGCATGCAGGTCAAGATTGATGTCACCCCAATCGATGCGCACACGCCATGTCTGATGTGTGCAAGCCTTGGCTTATTTTGTCTGCCATTGGTCGATATCGCCTAAACGATGCGTGCAGGCCACAATCAATGTCGCTGAGTCGATGCGCACACACCACGACTAATGCATGCAGGCCTTGGCTGTTGCATCTTACCATTGGTTGTTGTCGCTTGGCAGATGCACGCAAGCCACAACCGATGCGCTCATCCCACGGCTAAAGTTGCACAACAAATGTGCACACGACACGGATGACGCGTGCAGGCCTTGGCTGATGCTGAATGTCGTTGGGCAACGTTGCTTCACACATGCACACATGCCATGTCCGTGCATGTAGGTCTTGGCTGATGCCGCATTCCATTGGCCGACGTCACTTGCAAGATGTGCACATTTTGCATGTCGTTGGCCAACGTCTCTTGACAGATGCGCACATGCCACGTCCGTGAATGCATGCCTTGGCTTATGCCGCATTCCATTGGCCGACGTCTCTTGTAAGATACGCACATTCCACGTCTGCGTGCATGATTTGGGTGAAGCCGCATGCCATTGGCCGACGTAGATTTCTGGATGCGCACATACCACTTCAGATGCATGCAGGCCTTGGATGATTCTGCATGCCATCGGCTGACATCTGTAGACTGATGTGTGTAGGCTATGGACGATGGTGGAAGACCACATCCAACGTTGGCAGACCGGTGTGTGCAGGCTATGAACGATGTTGGAAGGCCACGTTTGACGTCGGTAGACCTGTCCAGGCTACGGATTATGTTGCCAAACCATGTTCGACGTCGTCAGACTGATGTGTGCAAGCTGCAGACAATGCTGTCAGCCCACGTCCAACATCAGCTGATCGTTTTGTGAACGCCAAAGGCATTGGGGGCATACCACATTTGACAGACCGTTGTGTGTAGTACAAAGGTGATGCGGGCAGGCCACGCCCGACGTCATCTGACCATGGTGTGCAGGCCAAAAGCGATGCAGGCAGGCAATGCCCGATGTCGATTGACTGTTCAGGCAAAGGGCAATGCAGGCAGTCCATGCTCTAAATGACTGAATGATGTGCACAAGCCACAACTGATACGGACAGTCTACGACCAACGTCCGCTGAGTGATGTGCACAAGTCACGACCGAGGCCATCCGTGACCAATGTCGCTTGGTGGATGTCGCTTGCCGTTGGCCAACATCGCTTGCTTGAAGCGCAGAAGCCTTGGCTAATGCTGCCTGTCGTTGCCTGACACGGATATCAGCTAGCTTATGCACACACGCCATGGCTCATGTGTGCACTCGTTGGCTGATGCTGCATGTCATTCGCTAACATCGCTTTCCCGATGCGCACTGGCTACGAACGATGCATGACGTACTTGGAGATCTTTATTTATAGGCGTGGATTTTGACTTAGAGGAGTGGACATCGATTTTCTAGAGATTCATAATGAACATTTACAACCCAATTAGGCATGTTCGAAGGTACAAACACACATTCGCTTCCACAAATAAAATTTTTATATAAAAAAAATAGTTTTCAGCTGTATTTTTTTATTTTTTTGGTTAATCCCGAAAATGAGTAATTGATTAATAAATTTTAGGACAAATATGAGAAAATATAAAATTAACGCAAAAAATTCACAAATAAATATTGTAACCTTAATTCAATAATTTCAACAATTTATTTTATTTTTTATTTTTTATTTTTATTCGGTAAATCTCAAAAATGAGTAATTGATGAATAAAAAATATGATAAATATGAGTAAAATATAAAATTAACATAAAAAAATCATAAATAAATATAATTACCTTAATTTAAAAATTTTAACAATTTTCTTAAAATTTTACTTTTGTTTGGTAAATCTCGAAAATGGGTAATTCATGAGTAAGATATTGGAAAATAAGAAAATATATAAAATTAATGCCAAAATTCACAAATAAATATAGTAACCTTTAAATTCATCAATTTATTGAATTATTGTTATTTTTCTTTTTGTTTGGTAAATCTTGAAAATGGGTAATTTATTGAGAAAAAGGGAAAAATATGGGGGGGGGGGGGGGGGGGGGGGAAATTTTAACGCCAAAAATTCACAAATAAATATAGTAGCATTAAATTCAACAATTTCAATAATTTATTTTAATTTGTATTTCTGTTCGGTACATCTCAAAAATGAATAATTAATTAATAAAAAAAGGAAAATATTAAAAAAATAAATAATAGAAAATTAACTCCAATAATTCATAAATTAATAACCTTAATTTAAACAATTTCAACACTTTTTTAATTTAGCTTTTGTTCGGTAAATCTCGAAAGTGGGTAATTGATTAATAAAAAAATTGAAAAAAAGTTATAAAATTAACGCCAAAATTTCACAAATAAATCTAATAACCTTAAATTCAATAATTTAATAAATTTAAATTTTTAAATATGACATAAAAAATAAAAAACCATAAAAATAATTTAAATAAATTAATACAAGTCTGAAAAATATGAAAATGCTTGAAAGTACTTCTAAATACCTGAAAATAATCATAGAGTACATATTTGTACAAGTAAAATATGTTTTGATCTCGTACAAACCATAAACGTAATGAAATTGGTACAAATGAGCCACAAATAATAGTTGCAGGCTACGTTCGACGTCGGTTGACCATTGTGTGCAAGCCAAAGGCGATGCGAGCGGGCCACGTCAGACGTCACCTGACCATGTGTGCAGGCCAAAGGCGACGCATGAAGGCCACAACTGATGTTGAATGACCACTGTGTGCAAGCCAAAGGCGATGCTGGAAGGCCACGCCGATGTAGGGTGATTATTGTGCAGGCCAAAGATGATGGGTCAGGCAACGTGTGATGTTGCCTGACCATTTTAGCAGGCCAAGGTCAATGCGGGAAGTCTATGCATGATGACAACTGATCGATGTGCTTAAGCCACGGCAGATTCAGGCAGTCTACGACCGACATCAGCTGAGCAATGAGCAGGCTACGGCCAATGCGGGCAGCCTACGTCTGACATCGATGGGCCGTGGTGTGTAGACAAAGGGAGATGATGGAAGGACAATATGACAACCTGTAAGTGATGTGAAGAGGCCACGATGGATGCAGTCGATCCACGCTCGATATCGGCTGAGCGATCTGCACAGGCCACGACAATGTCGCCTGGCGGATTCCACTTGCCGGTTGTCGATGTAGCTTGTCTGGAGAACACAAGCCTAGGCAGATGTTGCCGGTTGTTGAACAACGTTGATGTCACTTTGTCAATGAGTAGATGCCTAGGCTTACGTGTGCAGGCCTTGGCTGATGGTGCATGTCATTTGCTAAAGTCTCTAGCCCAAAATGCACACACCTTGGCTTATATTGCCTGACGTTGGCCGATGCAAATGTCGCCCATCCATTCACACTCGCCACGACTGTTGCGGGCAGACCTTGCTGATGTTGCATTCCTTTGGCCAATATCGGTTGCGAGATGCGAACATGCCATGTCAGATGCGTGCAGGCCTTGTCTAATGTTGTCTGTCTTTGGCCGACGTTGCTTTCCTGAAGGGAATGAGCCTTGGCTGATGGTTTCTGTCATTAGCAATTGTCGATGTCGCCCAGCCGACGCACACACGACACGAGTTATGTGTGCATGCCTTGGATGATGTTGCATACTTGGATGATGCATCATGTCATTGTCTGACTTCACTTTCCATGCGCATAAACCATGTAAGATGTGTGAAGACCTTGGCTAATGCTGCATGTCATCGGCTGGTGTTGCTTGGACAAAGTATGCAGGCAATGACCGATGTTGCCAAGTCGATACACACACGACATGGCTGATGCGTGCAGACCTTGGATGATGTTGCATGTCATTGGCTGACATTGCTGGGTAGATGCGCATATGCCACGTCTGTGCATGCAGGCATTGGCTAATGTTGCATGCCATTGGCCGACACCATTTTCTAGATATGCACATTCTACGTTTGTGCGTGTAGGCCTTGGCTATAGCCGCATGCCAATGCAAATGTTGCTTGTCAAATGCGCACATTCCATGTAACATGCGTGCATGCCTTGGATGATGATGCTTGTTGTTGGCCGACATATGATATGTGCAGGCTATGGACATTTCTGGCAGGCTACATCCGACAATGACAGATCGATGTGCGCAGCCGACAAATGATATTTGTAGGCCACGTTCAATGTCAGCAGACTAATGTGTGTAGGCTGCAGACGATGGTGTTAGGCCACGTTCAACGTCGGCATACCATTATGTGTAGGCTGCGGATAATGTAGGCTACCTATGTCCGATGTTGGTTGATTGTTATGTGCAGGCCAAAGGCAATGCGGGAAGACCATGTCCGATATTGGCTGACCATGCATGCAGGACAAAGGTGATTCTTACATGCCACGCCTGACGTTGGTTGAACATTGTGTGCAGGCCAGAGGCGATGTGGTCAGGCAACACCCGACGTTAGTTGACTTTTCTGTGCAGGCCAAGGGCGATGCTGTCAGCCCACGCCCAACAATGACTGAGCGATGAGCACAAGCCACAGCAGATGCGGGCAGTCCATGGCCAACATCAGATGAGGGATTTGCAAAGTCCACGACCGATGATGGAGGTCCACGACCAATGTCGCATTGCATACTTCTTTCCGTCAGCCCATGTCGCTTGCCCAAAGTGCACATGCCTTGGCTGTGCTAACTATCATTGCCCGACGTCGATGTCTTCAACCGATGCGCACACGCCACAACTCATGCATGTAGGCCTTGGCAAATTCTGTCTGTCGTTGTTGGAAGTCCCTTGCCCGATGCATACCGACTAAGGATTATGTTGCCTTCCTACGTCTGACGTCAGTTGACCATTTTGTGCAGTCTAGAGGCGATGCGGACAGACCATGTCTGACGTTGGTTGACCATTGTTTGCAGGCCAAAGGCGATGCAGGCATACTACGTCCGACGTCGCCTGACCAATGTGTGTAGTTAAAAGGCGATATGGGCAAGCCACGCCCGACGTCGACTGGCCATATTATGCTGGTCGAAGGTGATGGGGGCAGGCAACACTCAATGTCGCTTGACCAACATCGCTTCCTAGATGTGCACATGCCACATCTTTGCATGAAGGCTTTGGTTGATACTGTATTTCATTGGCTAATGTCGCTTGTCAAATATGTGCATTCCACGTTTGTGTGTGCAGTCCTTGTCTCTTGCCACATGCCATTGTCCCACGTCGCTTGCCAGATGTTACATGCCACGTAAGATGCACGCATTCCTTGGATGATGCTGTCTATTGTTGCCCGACATCTGCAGACCGATGTGTGCAGGCTACGGACGATGCTGGTTGGCCACATCCGACGTCGACATACCAATTTGTGCAGCCTACGAATGATGTTGGTAGTCCATGTTCGATGTTGGCAATCCGATGTGTATAGGCCACGGATGATGCTATTAGGCAATGTTCGAAATTGGCATACCGATGTGTGTAGGATGTGGATGATCCTGGTAGCCCACATATGACATCGCTTAACCGTCGTGTGAAGTCCAAAGGCAATGCAGGTAGACCACGTCCGACGTCGACTCACCATTGTGGGCAGGCAACAGACGATGCTGGAAGGCCACGTCCGACGTTGGCTGACCGATGTGTGCAGGACACAAATGATAGGTGCAGCCCATGTCCGATGTCAGCTGATCGTTGTGTACAAACCTAAGGCAATGAGGGCAGGCCACGTCCGACGTCGACTGACCATTATGTGCAGGCCAAATGCGATGCAGGATGGCCACGTTCGACATCGGGCTGAGCACTATGTGCAAGCCAAAGGCGATGCGGGAAGGCCATGCCTAACGTCGGGTGACTATTCTATAGGCTAAAGGTGATGGGGATAGGAAACGCCCGGTGTCGCCTGACCATTTTTTGAAGGCCAAGGGCGATGCGGGCAGTCCACGCCTGATGACGGATGAGAGATGCTCACAAGTCATGGCCGAAGCGGGCAATCCATGACCAACATCGATTGAGCAATGAGCAGGCTACGGCCGATGCGGGCAACCCACGTCCGACATTGCCTGACCGTTATGTGCGGGCAAAGGGAGATGTGGGAAGTCCAAGCCTGACTGACCGCTGAGTGATTTGCAGAGTCCATGGCCGATGCGACCAGTCCACACCTGACGTTAGCTAAGCTTTGTGCACCACCAAAGTGTCCTGGTCGATGCCGCTTGTCATTGTCCGATGTCGCTTGATCGTAGAACATAGGCCTTGGGTAATGTTGCCTATTTTTGGCCGACGTATGTCTCCCTATTGATGAGCTCACACCACGACTGATGCGTTCTATCCTTCACTGATGATGCATGTAGTTGGCTAACGTCGCTTTCTCAAAGTGCACAGGCCGTGGTTAATGCTATCTGACATTGGCTAATGCAAATGTCACCAGCCAATGAACACACACCACGACCGATGCGTGCAAGCCTTGGATTCTGCTGCATTTCATTGGCCAACTTCGCTTGCCATATCCGCACATACCATGCCAGATGTGTTCATGCCTTGGCTGATGCTGCCTATCGTTGGCCAACGTCGCTTGCCTGAAGCGCACAATCCTTGGCTGATGGTGCCTACCATTGGCCGACGTCGATGTCGCCAATCTGATGCACACACACCATGAGTTATGTTTGCATGCCTTGGATGATGTTTCATGTCGTTGTCCGATGTCACTAGCCAGATACGCCCAAACCACGTCAGATGTGTGAAGACCTTGGTTGATGCTACCTACCATTGGCTGACGTTGCCTGGACGATGCATGCAGTCCACGACCGATGTCGCCCAATCGATGTGCACATGCGATGGGTGATGTGTGCATTCCTTAGATGATGTTGCCTGTCTTTGGTTGAAGTCGCCTGGCAGATGTGTAAGACCTCGAAAATGAGACAAGGTGTCTAGAGCCTAACATGTTCGTCTTAATGTTATAAGGTCCTAAAATGCCTTATTATGTTATATATAGGCAGTGTGCAAAGTTTGAAGTGATTTGGAAGTCGGACGTCAAGGGACGTCCAAGACGTTCGACGAATAGTCGCTTATGTGCCTTATGTGTGTATGCATGCTTAATCGTATGAACTGAGTCTAATAAGTCTTGAAATGGTTTTAAATGATGTTTAATGTTATTTTATTAAGTTTCGTGAAGTTTGGAGGTCAAACTCCCAAGAACGTCCAAGGCGGTCGAAAGATAGCCCCTAAGACGTTCATCGTATGTCATGTTGGGGTAAAGGCTGTTTGGACATCTTGTAGGTGTTTGTTTTCGATGAACCTTATGTGGAAGGTCTATAACATGTTAAGGTTTGTAATCGTGTTGGAAACGTCCGGGTACAACTTGTAAAGTGCCCCACAAGAGGCCCCAAAAGAAGGACCCAAGGCTGCCTAAGACACTGCCTGGGCAGTGTTCCTTGACGGACCCAATGACGGATCGTTGGGCCACCAACGGACCGTCAAGCAGGTATCGTCAAAGGATACTTGCCTTAGGCAGGTCTTAAGCCAAGAATTTGGCTAAGTCTAATGCGAAGGAGAGCTGCCACGGCCCATCATGGCTTTGACGCCCCGTCATTGCACACGTCGCGGGTGCCTGCAAGTTGGCAGCCTGCGTTCTGTTAATTAAAGGGGTGAATGGGAAATTCACCACACGTACTAAACTGATTATTAAGGGTTTATTTAGTTGATTTTAGGTGTATATAAGTCGTATAAAACGTGATCAACTCATTCACAAATCCTCTCACATGTTTAAAGCCTTTCCCCTCCAAAATATTCTCTCTAGAACCTCCATGGTTTTTGAAGCTCAAGAACAACTTGTAGATTGGATTCTCATGGGTTCTTCATCAAGTTTTATAGGTCTTCATGAAGATTAAGGTATGGTGATCCTTCATCTCCAAGTAACCTTTCACTTGGAGAGTTCTTCTCAATGTTTTCAAAGAAAGTTTATGATCAAAGTTTTCTTCTCCAATCTAGCCATGGGTTCTTTCTCAAAACGTTTTTAATGATTAAATCATGATGAATTGAAGTTAATACAATGGTTTTAATGTGTTTTCACTCCAATTGCATGATGAACCCATGTTCCTTCCAAAATTGGTTTAGCCTTTGCATGGGCTTTGTAATCTTGACTTGTTATCGATTGAATTATGATTCCCTTACGTTGGATTGATTGTATATACCGTTATTTACATGAATTTATGTTGAATTGATGTTGAATGATCCATGAGGATGTATGAAGATTTGAGCATGTTTAGCCTAGTTTTCTATAGTTCACTGTAACATTGGTTTTCTTGTGATCTAAAGTGAATTTCGATTAAGTTGTGGTTCTTGTAGCTAGTGTTTTAGGTTAATACCATGGTTGAATTGTGGATATAAATCATGTATGACTAAAGTAGAGAAGGCTTGGTTTGAATTAATCTAGGTTCTTCTTGTCCATGAAGTTGTAACTTGTGATCTTGACGTTAGGTTAGTCGCTATAAGAATTGATTATGGTTAATGTCTATAGCTTCTGCCTATAATGAAATATGAGGATGAATTATATGTAATTAATAAAATATGGGTCAATTCATGATAGGTTGAATATGATTAATCTATGTAAACTTACGTTCCATGAACTCCCTATATGAAGTATGCTTGTATCGACCTTAATGGCAAATTGTAGTAATGTCTCATCTTGATTATGATTTCATTAGCTACTGCCTTAGGGTGATATGATTCATGAAATATGACCTATAATCCATATAAATGAAATTGATTAACGATCTATGTTCTTCTACTTTCCTAGTATGTGATGTATATGTTATGGTATAATCATGTAGTGACTTGGACATGGTTTCTCATATGTTTAAAGTACATTTAGCTACTGCCATATATGTGTTTTATTGATGAATAAGGTGTATTGATCAATGATGATCAAAGGGTGAGAATTGGGTAAGAATGCTTATTTCCTTTACTCTTCTACTTCTCTATTCCTTTATAGTAATGTTGATGAAGCCTTGTATGGCATTGTGTGGTATGGTCCACTTATGGTGGCGGTGTTTACTTTATTGTTATTATATATGTGTTGACCATGGCCTTGAAGGCATATTGATGAACTTATAAACATGTGCTTAAGATGATACTATGAGAAGATTATGCTTACTTTCCTATTTTAGTTGTGGATTAGGTTGTGTGGCTATTTCATGAGCATGTGTATAACCATGTTAGGGTAAAGTGTAGGTTCTGACATTGATGTGATAAGATGGTAATAACCCCTTACCTATGTACCCCTTATATGAAAGTGTGAATAGCTAAAGTTAGGAGTCTTGATTATAAGGTATATATTGTCTTGTCTCCTATGCTATCATGTGTTGTGTGTTATGTGCTTGGAAGTGTAATGTGGTCTAATAGGGTGGCTGACTTGAGAGTTTATTGATAACCATTATGTGATCATGTTGGTCAATGTACACACACTCTCATTTACATGCATGTTACAAGTAGTATAAGTCATTGTGTTTAAATGAAAGGTAGTTCTCATATTCACTAGTGTCTACTACTATGCATATTAAGGTGATGTTATGAATGTATGATTTGTATTCCCTTACTAGGATGACTTGATAGGTGTACTAGTACGGGCAAGGGTATGGAACCTTGTCTATGCATTGCACATGTGTATCTTGATAGGATAGTTCCTAGGTTTGGTTCTTATGTGTATGAAGGATGAATATATGAACATGTTATGAATATGATGTATATGATATGAGGTATGAATATGTAAGTATGAACATGTGTGACTTAATGTGTTATGTGAAAGGTTTGTTCACATCTAAGTATACACTCACACACATGGATGATCTAGTAATTTAGAGGGGCCTTGAGAGGGGTACCCAATAATGCTATAAGACTAGATAGATGCTTGAATATGCTATAAGCATATGAATGATGAATATTCTAAGCTTATGTTTTATAAACAAACGTAATAAAGACTTTTCAAAAAAGGGAACTTAACTTAGCACCGAGCGAACCTTACAATGGGAGGTGATGACTTATCCATAGAAGGAAAGACTCATCCTAAAGGTTCCCATGTGATGTTAACTCCCTTCTTTATGGGATCTGTCACTTTAAGAAATTCCCATAAGGAGCGTCCCACTTTACCAAATGGTATGAATAGGGATATCTACCCCTTAGTTCTTGAACTATGTTGCCACCATAGGATACTAGCTAGAGGATTCTACCTCGATAGCTGTGTTTATATTGGTTCTACTTTGGCCGGTAGACCACCTTCCATCGGTGTAAGGTTTGATGACACCGTATTCCATGTTTAGCATCACATGGTCTATGTCGGTTGAGGTTATGGTTTCCCTAAAGGTAAAATGGACAATGGAAGTAATTGAATAGGATCCTAACTAGGAGGACTTAAGGTAAGTTACTTAGAATAGGTGGAAGTAATGAACCCATCTAGACATTCAACAAGTAACTCCTTAGGAAGTCTTAGGAAGGTACCTTAATGCATAGGATTACGTATGTGTCCTTTATGTATGATATTGGAGTCTTGGTTTGACTATGTTTATATTGTACTATATTTCTATGATGGCATGTGTTGTCTTATGTAGATGCTATGTATGGTATTCTCTTGTGTTCCTAAGGTGATGCATTGCACCAAGTATCCCTAAAGGATTACCTAGTAGGAAAATGAATTGAGAAAAGAGTTAGATGTTAAGAGGGATGAGTTCACTATAAAGTGACCTCTATTTGTACTTAAATTCTATAAGTGCTTTTCTGTGATGTTTGGCCTTTGATTGTGTTGTTATGAAGTATGTGGATGATACAAATGCTATTGATAAAGGTTTTATGATGATTTACTCAAAATGGCATGAAGTATGATTTCAAAGGAAATGTCCCTTTTAAATGCATGTTTTTGCATGGTTGCCATACTTAGTACATTCCTGTGCTAATCTCATTCTTCTTTACTTTTTACACAAAGTGTAGGTAATGGAATGCTTAAAGGAGGTCTATGATTGCAGAGCTTGATAGGTGATTTCCCAAGCTCAAGGAAAGGAATCCTTAATTTCAAGGATGTCCTACTAATGTCTTTAATGTAAAGTCTTTAAATATTGTATAGTTATGTAATGTGTCATATGGGTCGTGTCCCTAATGTATTCTAAAGTTATTGAGTCTAAGATGGCAAAGAGACTTAGAGTCTAAATATGTATTATGACTTATGTTTTATATATATATGATGTGATGTTTCTAGCATATGATGTGCTATGAAAAGTTTTAAATTTTTCGCTAAATTTACTATGCCAATGCAATGAATGATATGAGAGGCTTGTCTTAGACCTCCGAGAGGTCGAAGATGCCGGTTAAAATCCAAGATTGTATCCTAACTTCTAGGGTATGCTTTTGGGTTGTGACAAACTTGGTATCAGAGCATGAGGTTTATGTAGCGGTTTTAGGTTCTAAAAGTCTCATATTGCCACGTCTAGTAGAGTCTCGTAGCATTGGTGGTGAGTCGCGACACATCAAATGGTACGAGAGGCTATAGGACGATAGAGTTTCCCTTCTTCATCATTCTCATATCGTGCCATAGAACTTAACTCTATAAGATCTCTCTCTTATGTTTTCTTGTCCGGTGGTCTTTTAGATATGGCTGCTTGGATAAGATTGCTCAATGCTTGAGGGAGAAAAGGTGAGTTTAAATGCTTATCTTTCTTTTATGGTTTGAATGAGTATGGGTGAAGGTGACACTTGTCCTTATTTGATGATGTATATACTAACTAAGGCGCCTTGAAGGGTTAACTAGATTTAGGTAGGGGTATGGGACTCTACCTATGTCTTGCACTAGTTTGCCTTGATGGAGACCTTAGGAGGTTAATACTATGTATGTGTATGATGATAGATGTGAATGTCCTTATGTGATGATCTCTATGCTTGTAAACATGTAAGTAGCCTAGTGTGCTAAAAGATATGGAGTTATCCATGCGTGAAGGTTATAGATGTGTGGAGTATGGTGCTAATTGTAGTTCTTGTTGGGTTACTTGGTTTAGTGAAGTTATGGAGCTTTACTTGGTCATTGCACATGTTAACTCTATGGGGATTACTATTGGTTATCTTACCTTGCTATGTATGAGATATCTCTTATTTGATGATGTGATGACAATTATGGCAATATATGAAATCTATGTGAAATAGCATGTTATGTCGAATGATGTATGTCATGATATAGTTGAAGCATGCTAGAAGTTATGGTGGTTAAAGTGAATTCTCTTAAATTGTGTATTCCTATATGGTTTTGTATGATGGTAGCCAAACATAGAATTTGAACTTGGATTGTTTAATAACTACCTATGGAAGTATGCTATCCTATGAGTATATGTGATTAACAGTGTGCATTGTTTTTCTTTGTATATAAGTGGTACTTGATGAGTTGCTAGTATAAATTGGAGTCTTTTGTGGAGACTTGAATTGTAAATATAGTATGCATGCTTATGAAAAATGAGTTGGTAAAGCTTTGTATCTTATAATTCCATGCTTGTTACATTAAATGTCTAAATGTTGCACTTTTGGGTTTTTTGAAGCATGTTCTCTATAAAGACTAGGCAACTTATTGTAACATGTTTGGAGAACCTACTAAATTGTCATTTTGATTAGATGTTGTTGAAATGAATATGAACATGATAAGGAATGTGGAAAATAATTTTTGCTATTTAAATTGAAGGATAAGAATCTTATGACATGATGAGTCGTAGAGTTATTTCTAAACAACTTGTTGTGTTATGAACTTCCTTATTGTTTTCCACTAATGATGTATGGCCTTAGTGTCTATTGCATTGTAGGAAGACCTTATGTGAATAGAATAGTATGATCAAAATTGATGGTTGAGGATGATTTACCTAAAATGATAAGGTTTAGAATGTCTTAGTGTTGCTAAATTGAATTAATGAAGATTTCCTCTAAAGTAGTAATCACTTTAAGTAATGCATATGAAGGTTGTGTATTTGAGATCCTCTATATGTTGGGTTTAGTTGCTCTTAATTGGGTTTACCCTAAGTGGGGGATGGTGTTTGAGTAGTGAGATTGTAGAAATTGTCTACATTGTTCTTCTATTCTTACTTGAATTGGAAAATATGAATTCTTGGTATGCTTGTTCATGAAAATAGTCTTGCATAAACTGTGAATTGCATGATCTTTATATAATTGGTATGAATTGATTGACATCATCTTAGAGACATGGTGAATTTTCCAAAGAGCATGTAAAGAAGTTTTTGATAAAATCCATGGTTTCTCTTGTTGACTTGCATTTCAATGTGCTAATTGTGAAGTTGACTTCATGAGGTAAGGCAAGGAACTTGGTAATAGTCACTTGTAGGATTAACCTTGTAATAGGATTTGAGTCTCTTTTACAATGAAATATGTTGACTCTCTTGAAAATTTAGTTAATTGATGAGTAGTAATGCAAAAGTTGTAGGCTCATTCTTGAAAGGTGAAAGCATGTTTAGCTAAGTGTCCATGAGTGTGCCTATAATTTGTGTTATTTTTCCAAAACAAGGCTTACTATAAGGGTGAGTGTTATGTTAAGAAAAGAAATTGTGGAATGACTTCCTATTTTGTTGTGATGTATTTGGTGTGACTTGCCGTTTAGACTTCACTAGGAAGAAAAATGTATGCATGTCTTGGCTTGAATGTTGAGATTTCTCATTTTTAAAGAAATTGATCTTGTACTTTGCTAAGGTGTGAACTCATGATGCATGAAATGTGTTGAGGAGCAAGATATTCCTCCATGTACACCACTAGGCATGGTATGATTGAGTATGACCTTCATGGTACTAGGTCTAACTAATGAAGATCTTTGTGATTTAACTAACTCAAGTTTATATGCATTGAAGTATGAGTGCCTAACTAACTTTGAGTATGAGTTATAATCTGCCTATTAGTAGCTTTTCAAGATTTTCTTGTAATGAATTAAGGCATAATGATTGTGTTATGATTAGGATAAGGATGTTCCCCTATGAGCATGAAAAGGACTTTTGTGTTTGATGCATTAAAGAGTGAGTGAGTAATGGTTTTGCTTGCTTGTGTGCAACGAGTGCTAAAATGATTTGATGATATTTTAAATGTTATTAACTGCTATTATGTGCATTAAAGTCCTTGTTGTGATTAAAGAGTCCTAAGTGTCATTCGAGGACGAATGTTCCCAAGTGGGGGATATTGTAAGACCTCGAAAATGAGATAAGGTGTCTAGAGCCTAACTTGTTCGTCTTAATGTTATAAGGTCCTAAAATGCCTTATTATGTTATATATAGGCAGTGTGCAAAGTTTGAAGTTATTTGGAAGACGGACGTCAAGGGACGTCCAAGACGTTCGACGAATAGTCGCTTATGTACCTTATGTGTGTATGCATGCTTAAATCGTATGAACTGAGTATAATAAGTCTTGAAATGGTTTTAAATGATGTTTAATGTTATTTTATTAAGTTTCGTGAAGTTTGGAGGTCAAACGCCCAAGAACATCCAAGGCGGTCGAAAGATAGCCCCTAAGACGTTCATCGTATGTCATGTTGGGGTCAAGGTTGTTTGGACGTCTTGTAGGTGTTTGTTTTGGATGAAACTTATGTGGAAAGTCTATAACATGTTAAGGTTTGTAATCGTGTTGGAAACGTCCGGGTACGACTTGTAAAGGGCCCCACAAGAGTCCCCAAAAGAAGGACCCAAGGCTGCCTAAGACACTGCCTGGGCAGTGTCCCTTGACGGACCCAATAACGGATCGTTGGGCCACCAACGGACAGTCAAGAAGGTCTCGTCAAAGGAGACTTGCCTTGGTCAGGTCTTAAGCGAAGAATTTGGCTAAGTCTCATGCGACGGAGAGCTGCCACGGCCCGTCATGGCCTTGACGCCCCGTCACTGCACACGTAGCGGGTGCCTGCAAGTTGGCAGCCTGCGTTCTGTTAATTAAAGGGGTGAATGGGAAGTTCAACCCACGTCCTAAACTGATTATTAAGGGTTTATTTAGTTGATTTTAGGTGTATATAAGTCTTATAAAACGTGATCAACTCATTCACAAATCCTCTCACTTGTTTAAAGCCTTTCCCCTCCAAAATATTCTCTCTAGAACCTCCATGGTTTTTGAAGCTCAAGAACAGCTTGTAGATTCGATTCTCATGGGTTCTTCATCAAGTTTTATAGGTCTTCATGAAGATTAAGGTATGGTGATCCTTCATCTCTAAGTAACCTTTCACTTGGCGAGTTCTCAATATTTTCAAAGAAAGTTTATGATCAAAGTTCTTCTTCTCCAATCTAGCCATGGGTTCTTTCTCAAAACGTTTTTAATGATTAAATCATGATGAATTGAAGTTAATACAATGGTTTTAATGTGTTTTCACTCCAATTGCATGATGAACCCATGTTCCTTCCAAAATTGGTTTAGCCTTTGCATGGGCTTTGTAATCTTGACTTGTTATCGATTGAATTATGATTCCCTTACATTGGATTGATTGTATATACTGTTATTTACATGAATTTATGTTGAATTGATGTTGAGTGATCCATGAGGATCAATGTATGAAGATTTGAGCATGTTTAGCCTAGTTTTCTATAGTTCACTGTAACATTGGTTTTTTTGTGATCTAAAGTGAATTTCGATTAAGTTGTGGTTCTTGTAGCTACTGTTTTAGGTTAATACCATGGTTGAATTGTGGATATAAATCATGTATGACTAAAGTAGAGAAGGCTTGGTTTGAATTAATCTAGGTTCTTCTTGTCCATGAAGTTGTAACTTGTGATCTTGACGTTAGGTTAGTCGCTATAAGAATTGATTATGGTTAATGTCTATCGCTGCTGCCTATAATGAAATATGAGGATGAATTATATGTAATTAATACAATATGGGTCAATTCATGATAGGTTGAATATGATTAATCTATGTAAACTTACGTTCCATGAATTCCCTATACGAAGTATGCTTGTATCGACCTTAATGGCAAATTGTAGTAGTGCCTCATCTAGATTATGATTTCATTAGCTACTGCCTTAGGGTGATATGATTTATGAAATATGACCTATAATCCATATGAATGAAATTGATTAATGATCTATGTTCTTCTACTTTCCTAGTATGTGATGTATATGTTATGGTATAATCATGTAGTGACTTGGACATGGTTTCTCATATCTTTAAAGTACATTTAGCTACTGCCATAGATGTGTTTTATTGATGAATAAGGTGTATTGATCAATGATGATCAAAGGGTGAGAATTGGGTAAGAATGCTTATTTCCTTTACTCTTCTACTTCTCTATTCCTTTATAGTAATGTTGATGAAGCCTTGTATGGCATTGTGTGGTATGGTCCACTTATGGTGGCGGTTTTTACTTTATTGTTATTATATATGTGTTGACCATGGCCTTGAAGGCATATTGATGAACTTATGAACATGTGCTTAAGATGATACTATTAGAAGATTATGCTTACTTTCCTATTTTAGTTGTGGATTAGGTTGTGTGGCTATTTCATGGGCATGTGTATAACCATGTTAGGGTAAAGTGTAGGTTCTGCCATTGATGTGTTAAGATGGTAATAACCCCTTACCTATGTACCCCTTATATGAAAGTGTGAATAGCTAAAGTTAGGAGTCTTGATTATAAGGTATTTATTGTCTTGTCTCCTATGCTATCATGTGTTGTGTGTTATATGCTTGGAAGTGTAATGTGGTTTAATAGGGTGGCTGACTTGAGAGTTTATTGATAGCCATTATGTGATCATGTTGGTCAATGTACACACACTCTCATTTACATGCATGTTACAAATAGTATAAGTCATTGTGTTTAAATGAAAGGTAGTTCTCATATTCACTAGTGTCTACTACTATGCATATTAAGGTGATGTTTATGAATGTATGATTTGTATTCCCTTACTAGGATGACTTGATAGGTGTACTAGTATGGGCAAGGGTATGGAACCTTGTCTATGCATTGCACATGTGTATCTTGATAGGATAGTTCCTAGGTTTGGTTCTTATGTGTATGAAGGATGAATATACGAACATGTTATGAATATGATGTATATGATATGATGAGGTATGAATATGTAAGTATGAACATGTATGACTTAATGTGTTATGTGAAAGGTTTGTTCACATCTAAGTATACACTCACACACATGGATGATCTAGTAATTTAGAGGGGACTTGAGAGGGGTGCCCATGAATGCTATAAGACTAGATAGATGCTTTAATATGCTATAATCATATGAATGATGAATATTCTAAGCTTATGTTTTATAAACAAACGCAATAAAGACTTTTCAATAAAGGGAACTTAACTTAGCACCGAGCGAACTTGACAATGGGAGGTGATGACTTATCCATAGAAGAAAAGACTCACCTAAAGGTTCCCATGTGATGTTAACTCCCTTCTTTATGGGATATGTCACTTTAAGGGATTCTCATAAGGAGGCTCACTTTACCAAATGGTATGAATAGGGATATCTACCCCTTAGTTCTAGAACTATGTTGCCACCATAGGATACTAGCTAGAGGATTCTACCTCGATAGCTATGTTTATATTGGTTCTACTTTGGCCGGTAGACCACCTTTCAACGGTGTAAGGTTTGATGACACGGTATTCCATGTTTAGCATCACATGGTCTATGTCGGTTGAGGTTATGGTTTCCCTAAAGGTAAAATGGACAATGGAAGTAATTGAATAGGATCCTAAATAGGAGGACTTAAGGTAAGTTACTTAGAATAGGTGGAAGTAATGAACCCATCTAGACATTGCACAAGTGACTCCTTAGGAAGTCATAGGAAGGTACCTTAATGCATAGGATTACGTATGTGTCCTTTATGTATGATATTGGAGTCTTGGTTTGACTATGTTTATATTGTACTATATTTCTATGATGGCATGTGTTGTCTTATGTAGATGCTATGTATGGTATTCTCTTGTGTTCCTAAGGTGATGCATTGCACCAAGTATCCCTAAAGGATTACTTAGTAGGAAAATGAATTGAGAAAAGAGTTAGATGTTAAGAGGGATGAGTTCACTGTAAAGTGACCTCTATTTGTACTTAAATTCTATAAGTGCTTTTCTCTGACGTTTGGCCTTTGATTGTGTTGCTATGAAGCATGTGGATGATATAAATGCTATTGATAAAGGTTTTATGACGATTTACTCAAAATGGCATGAAGTATGATTTCAAAGGAAATGTCCCTTTAAAATGCATGTTTTTGCATGGTTGCCATACTTAGTACATTCCTGTGCTAATCCCATTCTTCTTTACTTTTTACACAAAGTGTAGGTAATGGAATGCTTAAAGGAGGTCTATGATTGAGGAGCTTGATAGGTGATTTCCCAAGCTTAAGGAAAGGAATCCTTAAGTTCAAGGATGTCCTACTAATGTCTTTAATGTAAAGTCTTTAAATATTGTATAGTTTGTCGTATGGGCCGTGTCCCTAATGTATTCTAAAGTTATTGAGTCTAAGATGGCAAAGAGACTTAGAGTCTAAATATGCATTATGACTTATGTTTTATATATATATGATGTGATGTTTCTAGCATATGATGTGCTATGAAAAGTTTTAAATTTTCCGCTAAATTTACTATGCCAATGCAATGAATGATATGACAGGCTTGTCTTAGACCTGCGAGAGGTCGACGATGCTGGTTACAATCCAAGATTGTATCCTAACTTCTAGGGTATGCTTTTGGGTTGTGACAAACTTGGTATCAAAGCATGAGGTTTATGTGGCGGTTTTAGGTTCTAAAAGTCTAATATTGCCACGTCTAGTAGAGTCTCGTAGTATTGGCTGTGAGTCGCGACACATCAAATGGTACGAGAGGCTATAGGACGATAAAGTTTCCCTTCTTCATCATTCTCATATCGTGCCATAGAACTTAACTCTATAAGATCTCTCTCTTATGTTTTCTTGTCCGGTGGTCTTTTAGATATGGCTGCTTGGATAAGATTGCTCAATGCTTGAGGGAGAAAAGGTGAGTTTAAATGCTTATCTTTCTTTTATGGTTTGAATGAGTATGGGTGAAGGTGACACTTTCCCTTATTTGATGATGTATATACTAACTAAGGCGCCTTGAAGGGTTAACTAGATTTAGGTAGGGGTAGGGGACTCTACCTATGTCTTGCACTAGTTTGCCTTGATGGAGAGCTTAGGAGGTTAATACTATGTATGTGTATGATGATAGATGTGAATGTCCTTATGTGATGATCTATATGCTTGTAAACATGTAAGTAGCCTGGTGTGCTAAAAGATATGGAGTTATCCATGCGTGAAGGTTATAGATGAGTGGAGTATGGTGCTAATTGTAGTTCTTGTTGGGTTACTTGGTTTAGTGAAGTTATGGAGCTTTACTTGGTCATTGCACATGTTAACTCTATGGGGATTACTATTGGTTATCTTACCTTGCTATGTATGAAATATCTCTTATTTGATGATGTGATGCCAATTATGGCAATATATGAAATCTATGTGAAATAGCATGTTATGTCGAATGATGTATGGCATGATATAGTTGAAGCATTCTAGAAGTTATGGTGGTTAAAGTGAATTCTCTTAAATTGTGTATTCCTATATGGTTTTGTATGATGGTAGCCAAACATAGAATTTGAACTTGGATTGTTTAATAAGTACCTATGGAAGTATGCTATCCTGTGAGTATATTTGATTAACAGTGTGCATTGTTTTTCTTTGTATATAAGTGGTACTTGATGAGTTGCTAGTATAAATTGGAGTCTTTTGTGGAGACTTGAATTGTAAATTTAGTATGCATGCTTATGAAGAATGAGTTGGTAAAGCTTTGTATCTTATAATTCCATGCTTGTTACATTAAATGTCTAAATGTTGCACTTTTGGGTATTTGGAAGCATGTTCGCTATAAAGACTGGGCAACTTATTGTAACATGTTTGGAGAACCTACTAAATTGTCATTTTAATTAGATGTTGTTGAAATATGTGTAGAATTTATCAATATGAACATGATAAGGAATGTGGAAAAGAATTTTTGCTATTTAAATTGAAGGATAAGAATCTTATGACATGATGAGTCGTAGAGTTATTTCTAAACAACTTGTTGTGTTATGAACTTCCTTATTGTTTCCCACTAATGATGTATGGCCTTAGTGTCTATTGCATTGTAGGAAGACTTATGTTAATAGAATAGTATGATCAAAATTGATGGTTGAGGATGATTTACCTAAAATGATAAGGTTTAGAATGTCTTAGTGTTGCTAAATTGAATTAATGAAGATTTCCTCTAAAGTAGTAATCACTTTAAGTAATGCATATGAAGGTTGTGTATTTGAGATCCTCTATATGTTGGGTTAAGTTGCTCTTAATTGGGTTTACCCTAAGTGGGGGATGGTGTTTGAGTAGTGAGATTGTAGAAATTGTCTACATTGTTCTTCTATTCTTACTTGAATTGGAAAATATGAATTCTTGGTATGCTTGTTCATGAAAATAGTCTTGCATAAAGTGTGAATTGCATGATCTTTATATAATTGGTATGAATTGATTGACATCATCTTAGAGACATGGTGAATTTTCCAAAGAGCATGTAAAGAAGTTTTTGATAAAATCCATGTTTTCTCTTGTTGACTTGCATTTCAATGTGCTAATTGTGAAGTTGACTTCATGACGTAAGGCAAGGAACTTGGTAATAGTCACTTGTAGGGTAAATTGTTTAGCCTAGTAATAGGAGTTGAGTCTCTTTTACAATGAAATATGTTGACTCTCTTGAAAATTTAGTGACTTGATGAGTAGTAATGCAAAAATTGTAGGATCATTCTTGAAAGGTGAAAGCATGTTTAGCTAAGTGTCCATGAGTGTACCTATAATTTGTGTTATTTTTCCAAAACAAGGCTTACTATAAGGGTGAGTGTTATGTTAAGAAAAGAAATTGTGGAATGACTTCCTATTTTGTTGTGATGTATTTGGTGTGACTTGCCGTTTAGACTTCACTAGGAAGAAAAATGTATGCATGTCTTGGCTTGAAAGTTGAGATTTCTCATTTTTAAAGAAATTGATCTTGTACTTTGCTAAGGTGTGAACTCATGATGCATGAAATGTGTTGAGGAGAAAGATATTCCTCCATGTACACCACTAGGCATGGTATGATTGAGTATGACCTTTATGGTACTAGGTCTAACTAATGAAGATCTTTGTGATTTAACTAACTCAAGCTTATATGCATTGAAGTATGAGTGCCTAACTAACTTTGAGTATGAGTTATGATCTGCCTATTAGTAGCTTTTCAAGATTTTCTTGTAATGAATTAAGGCATAATGATCGTGTTATGATTAGGAGAAGGATGTTCGCCTATGAACATGAAAAGGACTTTTGTGTTTGATGCATTAAAGAGTGAGTGAGTAATGGTTTTGCTTGCTTGTGTGCAACGAGTGCTAAAATGATTTGATGATATTTTAAATGTTATTAACTGCTATTATGTGCATTAAAGTCCTTGTTGTGATTAAAGAGTCCTAAGTGTCATTCGAGGACGAATGTTCCCAAGTGGGGGATATTGTAAGACCTCGAAAATGAGATAAGGTGTCTAGAGCCTAACTTGTTCGTCTTAATGTTATAAGGTCCTAAAATGCCTTATTATGTTATATATAGGCAGTGTGGAAAGTTTGAAGTGATTTGGAAGTCGGACGTCAAGGGACGTCCAAGACGTTCGACGAATAGTCGATTATGTGCCTTATATGTGTATGCATGCTTAAATCGTATGAAATGAGTCTAATAAGTCTTGAAATGGTTTTAAATGATGCTTAATGTTATTTTATTAAGTTTCGTGAAGTTTGGAGGTCAAACGCCCAAGAACGTCCAAGGCGGTCGAAAGATAGCCCCTAAGACGTTCATCGTATGTCATGTTGGGGTCAAGGCTGTCTGGACGTCTTGTAGGTGTTTTTTTTGGATGAAACTTATGTGGAAGGTCTATAACATGTTAAGGTTTGTAATCGTGTTGGAAACGTCCGGGTACGACATCTAAAGGGCCCTACAAGAGGCCCAAAAGAAGGACCCAAGGCTGCCTAAGACACTGCCTGGGCAGTGTCCCTTGACGGACCTAATGACGGATCGTTGGGCCACCAACGGACCGTCAAGCAGGTCTAGTCAAAGGAGACTTGCCTTGGGCAGGTCTTAATCCAAGAATTTGGCTAAGTCTCATGCGACGGAGAGCTGCCACGGCCCGTCATGGCCTTGACGCCCCGTCACTGCACACACGTCGCGGGTGCCTGCAAGTTGGCAGCCTGCGTTCTGTTAATTAAAGGGGTGAATGGGAAATTCACCCCACGTCCTAAACTGATTATTAAGGGTTTATTTAGTTGATTTTAGGTGTATATAAGTCTTATAAAACGTGATCAACTCATTCACAAATCCTCTCACATGTTTAAAGCCTTTCCCCTCCAAAATATTCTCTCTAGAACCTCCATGGTTTTTGAAGCTCAAGAACAGCTTGTAGATTGGATTCTCATAAGTTCTTCTTCTAGTTTTATAGGTCTTCATGAAGATTAAGGTATGGTGATCCTTCATCTCTAAGTAACCTTTCACTTGGCGAGTTCTTCTCAATGTTTTCAAAGAAAGTTTATGATCAAAGTTCTTCTTCTCCAATCTAGCCATGGGTTCTTTCTCAAAACGTTTTTAATGATTAAATCATGTTGAATTGAAGTTAATACAATTGTTTTAATGTGTTTTCACTCCAATTGCATGATGAACCCATGTTCATTCAAAAATTGGTTTAGCCTTTGCATGGGCTTTCTGATCTTGACTTGTTATCGATTGAATTATGATTCCCTTACGTTGGATTGATTGTATATACTGTTATTTACATGAATTTATGTTGAATTGATGTTGAATGATCCATGAGGATGTATGAAGATTTGAGCATGTTTAGCCTAGTTTTCAATAGTTCACTGTAACATTGGTTTTCTTGTGATCTAAAGTGAATTTCGATTAAGTTGTGGTTCTTGTAGCTACTGTTTTAGGTTAATACCATGGTTGAATTGTGGATAGAAATCATGTATGACTAAAGTATAGAAGGCTTGGTTTGAATTAATCTAGGTTCTTCTTGTCCATGAATTTGTAACTTGTGATCTTGACGTTAGGTTAGTCGCTATAAGAATTGATTATGGTTAATGTCTATAGCTTCTGCATATAATGAAATATGAGATGAATTATATGTAATTAATACAATATGGGTCAATTCATGATAGGTTGAATATGATTAATCTATGTAAACTTACGTTCCATGAACTCCCTATACGAAGTATGCTTGTATCGACCTTAATGGCAAATTGTAGTAGTGTCTCATCTAGATTATGATTTCATTAGCTACTGCCTTAGGGTGATATGATTCATGAAATATGACCTATAATCCATATGAATGAAATTGATTAACGATCTATGTTCTTCTACTTTCCTAGTATGTGATGTATATGTTATGGTATAATCATGTAGTGACTTGGACATGGTTTCTCATATGTTTAAAGTACATTTAGCTACTGCCATATATGTTTTTTATTGATGAATAAGGTGTATTGATCAATGATGATCAAAGGGTGAGAATTGGGTAAGAATGCTTATTTCCTTTACTCTTCTGCTTCTCTATTCCTTTATAGTGATGTTGATGAAGCCTTGTATGGCATTGTGTGGTATGGTCCACTTATGGTGGCGGTGTTGACCATGGCCTTGAAGGCATATTGATGAACTTATGAACATGTGCTTAAGATGATACTATGAGAAGATTATGCTTACTTTCCTATTTTAGTTGTGGATTAGGTTGTGTGGCTATTTCATGAGCATGTGTATAACCATGTTAGGGTAAAGTGTAGGTGCTTCCATTGATGTGTTAAGATGGTAATAACTCCTTACCTATGTACCCCTTATATGAAAGTGTGAATAGCTAAAGTTAGGAGTCTTGATTATAAGGTATATATTGTCTTGTCTCCTATGCTATCATGTGTTGTGTGTTATGTGCTTGGAAGTGTAATGTGGTCTAATAGGGTGGTTGACTTGAGAGGTTATTGATAGACATTATGTGATCATGTTGGTCAATTTACACACACTCTCACTTACATGCATGTTACAAGTAGTATAAGTCATTGTGTTTAAATGAAAGGTAGTTCTCATATTCACTAGTGTCTACTACTATGCATATTAAGGTGATGTTTATGAATGTATGATTTGTATTCCCTTACTACGATGACTTGATAGGTGTACTAGTATGGGCAAGGGTTTGGAACCTTGTCTAATCATTGCATATGTGTATCTTGATAGGATAGTTCCTAGGTTTGGTTCTTATGTGTATGAAGGATGAATATATGAACATGGTATGAATATGATGTATATGATATGATGAGGTATGAATATGTAAGTATGAACATGTGTGACTTAATGTGTTATGTGAAAGGTTTGTTCACATCTAAGTATACACTCACACACATGGATAATCTAGTATTTTAGAGGGGCCTTGAGAGGGGTGCCCAAGAATGCTATAAGACTAGGTAGATGCTTGAATATGCTATAAGCATATGAATGATGAATATTCTAATCTTATGTTTTATAAACAAACGTAATAAAGACTTTTCAATAAAGGGAACTTAACTTAGCACCGAGCGAACTTGACAATGGGAGGTGATGACTTATCCATAGTAGGAAAGACTCATCCTAAAGGTTCCCATGTGATGTTAACTCCCTTCTTTATGGGATATGTCACTTTAAGGGATTCCCATAAGGAGCGGCCCACTTTACCAAATGGTATGAATAGGGATATCTACCCCTTAGTTCTTGAACTATGTTGCCACCATAGGATACTAGCTAGAGGATTCTACCTTGATAGCAATGTTTATATTGGTTCTACTTTGGCCGGTAGACCACCTTCCGTCAGTGTAAGGTTTGATGACACCAGATTCCATGTTTAGCATCACATGGTCTATGTCGGTTGAGGTTATGGTTTCCCTAAAGGTAAAATGGACAATGGAAGTAATTGAATAGGATCCTAACTAGGAGGACTTAAGGTAAGTTACTTAGAATAGGTGGAAGTAATGAACCCATCTAGACATTGCACAAGTGACTCCTTAGGAAGTCTTAGGAAGGTACCTTAATGCATAGGATTACGTATGTGTCCTTTATGTATGATATTGAAGTCTTGGTTTGACTATGTTTATATTGTACTATATTTCTATGATGGCATGTGTTGTCTTATGTAGATGCTATGTATGGTATTCTCTTGTGTTCCTAAGGTGATGCATTGCACCAAGTATCCCTAAAGGATCACTTAGTAGGAAAATGAATTGAGAAAAGAGTTAGATGTTAAGAGGGATGAGTTCACTGTAAAGTGACCTCTATTTGTACTTAAATTCTATAAGTGCTTTTCTATGATGTTTGGCCTTTGATTGTGTTGCTATGAAGTATGTGGATGATATAAATGCTATTGATAAAGGTTTTATGATGATTTACTAGAAATGGCATGAAGTATGATTTCAAAGGAAATGTCCCTTTTAAATGCATGTTTTTTCATGGTTGCCATACTTAGTACATTCTTGTGCTAATCCCATTCTTCTTTACTTTTTACACAAATTGTAGGTAATGGAATGCTTAAAGGAGGTCTATGATTGAGGAGCTTGATAGGTGATTTCACAAGCTCAAGGAAAGGAATCCTTAAGTTCAAGGATGTCCTACTGATGTCTTTAATGTAAAATCTTTAAATATTTTATAGTTATGTAATGTGTCGTATGGGCCGTGTCCCTAACGTATTCTAAAGTTATTGAGTCTAAGATGGCAAAGAGACTTAGAGTCTAAATATGTATTATGACTTATGTTTTATATATATGATGTGATGTTTCTAGCATATGATGTGCTATGAAAAGTTTTAAATTTTCCGCTAAATTTACTATGCTAATGCAATGAATGATATGAGAGGCTTGTCTTAGACCTCTGAGAGGTCGACGATGCCGGTTACAATCCAAGATTGTATCCTAACTTCTAGGGTATGCTTTTGGGTTGTGACAAACTTGGTATCAGAGCATGAGGTTTATGTAGCGGTTTTAGGTTCTAAAAGTCTCATATTGCCACGTCTAGTAGAGTCTCGTAGCATTGGTGGTGAGTCACGACACATCAAATGGTACGAGAGGATATAGGACGATAGAGTTTCCCTTCTTCATCATTCTCATATCGTGCCATAGAACATAACTCTATAAGATCTCTCTCTTATGTTTTCTTGTCCGGTGGTCTTTTTGATATGGCTGCTTGGATAAGATTGCTCAATGCTTGAGGGAGAAAAGGTGAGTTTAAATGCTTATCTTTCTTTTATGGTTTGAATGAGTATGGGTGAAGGTGACACTTGTCCTTATTTGATGATGTATATACTAACTAAGGCGCCTTGAAGGGTTAACTAGATTTAGGTAGGGGTATGGGACTCTACCTATGTCTTGCACTAGTTTACCTTAATGGAGACCTTAGGAGGTTAATACTATGTATGTGTATGATGATAGATGTGAATGTCCTTATGTGATGATCTCTATGCTTGTAAACATGTAAGTAGCCTGCTGTGCTAAAAGATATGGAGTTATCCATGCGTGAAGGTTATAGATGAGTGGAGTATGGTGCTAATTGTAATTCTTGTTGGGTTACTTGGTTTAGTGAAGTTATGGAGCTTTACTTGGTCATTGCACATGTTAACTTATGGGGATTACTATTGGTTATCTTACCTTGCTATGTATGAAATATCTCTTATTTTATGATGTGATGCCAATTATGGCAATATATGAAATCTATGTGAAATAGCATGTTATGTCGAATGATGTATGTCATGATATAGTTGAAGCATGCTAGAAGTTATGGTGGTTAAAGTGAATTCTCTTAAATTGTGTATTCCTATATGGTTTTGTATGATGGTAGCCAAACATAGAATTTGAACTTGGATTGTTTAATAACTACCTATGGAAGTATGCTATCCTATGAGTATATGTGATTAACAGTGTGCATTGTTTTTCTTTGTATATAAGTGGTACTTGATGAGTTACTAGTATAAATTGGAGTCTTTTGTGGAGACTTGAATTGTAAATATAGTATGCATGCTTATGAAGAATGAGTTGGTAAAGCTTTGTATCTTATAATTCCATGCTTGTTACATTAAATGTCTAAATGTTGCACTTTTGGGTATTTGGAAGCATGTTCGCTATAAAGACTAGGCAACTTATTGTAACATGTTTGGAGAACCTACTAAATTGTCATTTTAATTAGATGTTGTTGAAATATGTGTAGAATTTATGAATATGAACATGATAAGGAATGTGGAAAAGAATTTTTGCTATTTAAATTGAAGGATAAGAATCTTATGACATGATGAGTCATAGAGTTATTTCTAAACAACTTGGTGTGTTATGAACTTCCTTATTTCCCACTAATGATGTATGGCCTTAGTGTCTATTGCATTATAGAAAGACCTTATGTGAATAGAATAGTATGATCAAAATTGATGGTTGAGGATGATTTACCTAAAATGATAAGGTTTAGAATGTCTTACTGTTGCTTAATTGAATTAATGAAGATTTCCTCTAAAGTAGTAACCACTTTCAGTAATGCATATGAAGGTTGTGTATTTGAGATCCTCTATATGTTGGGTTAAGTTGCTCTTAATTGGGTTTACCCTAAGTGGGGGATGGTGTTTGAGTAGTGAGATTGTAGAAATTGTCTACATTATTCTTCTATTCTTACTTGAATTGGAAAATATGAATTCTTGGTATGCTTGTTCATGAAAATAGTCTTGCATAAAGTGTGAATTGCATGATCTTTATATAATTGGTACGAATTGATTGACATCATCTTAGAGACATGGTGAATTTTCCAAAGAGCATGTAAAGAAGTTTTTGATAAAATCCATGTTTTCTCTTGTTGACTTGCATTTCAATGTGCTAATTGTGAAGTTGACTTCATGAGGTAAGGCAAGGAACTTTGTAATAGTCACTTATATGGTAAATGTTTAGCGTTGTAATAGGAGTTGAGTCTCTTTTACAATGAAATATGTTGACTCTCTTGAAAATTTAGTGACTTGATGAGTAGTAATGCAAAAATTGTAGGATCATTCTTGAAAGGTGAAAGCATGTTTAGCTAAGTGTCCATGAGTGTGCCTATAATTTTGTTATTTTTCCAAAACAAGGCTTACTATAAGGGTGAGTGTTATGTTAAGAAAAGAAATTGTGGAATGACTTCCTATTTTGTTGTGATGTATTTGGTGTGACTTGCCGTTTAGACTTCACTAGGAAGAAAAATGTATGCATGTCTTGGCTTGAAAGTTGAGATTTCTCATTTTTAAAGAAATTGATCTTGTACTTTGCTAAGGTGTGAACTCATTATGCATGAAATGTGTTGAGGAGAAAGATATTCCTCCATGTACACCACTAGGCATGGTATGATTGAGTATGACCTTCATGGTACTAGGTCTAACTAATGAAGATCTTTGTGATTTAACTAACTCAAGCTTATATGCATTGAAGTATGAGTGTCTAAATAACTTTGAGTATGAGTTATGATCTGCCTATTAGTAGCTTTTCAAGATTTTCTTGTAATGAATTAAGGCATAATGATCGTGTTATGATTAGGAGAAGGATGTTCCCCTATGAACATGAAAAGGACTTTTGTGTTTGATGCATTAAGGAGTGAGTGAGTAATGGTTTTGCTTGCTTGTGTACATCGAGTATTAAAATGATTTGATGATATTTTAAATGTTATTAACTGCTATTATGTGCATTAAAGTCCTTGTTGTGATTAAAGAGTCCTAAGTGTCATTCGAGGACGAATGTTCCCAAGTGGGGGATATTGTAAGACCTCAAAAATGAGATAAGGTGTCTAGAGCCTAACATGTTCGTATTAATGTTATATGGTCCTAAAATGCCTTATTATGTTATATATAGGCAGTGTGCAAAGTTTGAAGTGATTTGGAAGTCGGACGTCAAGGGACGTCCAAGACGTTCGACGAATAGTCGCTTATGTGCCTTATGTGTGTATGCATGCTTAAATCGTATGAAATGAGTCTAATAAGTCTTGAAATGGTTTTAAATGATGTTTAATGTTATTTTATTAAGTTTCGTGAAGTTTGGAGGTCAAACGCCCAAGAACGTCCAAGGCGGTCGAAAGATAGCCCCTAAGACGTTCATCGTATGTCATGTTGGGGTCAAGGCTGTTTGAACATCTTGTAGGTGTTTGTTTTGGATGAAACTTATGTAGAAGGTCTATAAAATGTTAAGGTTTGTAATCGTGTTGGAAACGTCCGGGTACGACTTCTAAGGGCCCCACAAGAGGCCCCAAAAGAAGAACCCAAGGCTGCCTAAGACACTGCCTGGGCAGTGTCCCTTGACGGACCCAATGACGGATCGTTGGGCCACCAACGGACCGTCAAGCAGGTATCGTCAAAGAAGACTTGCCTTGGTCAGGTCTTAATCCAAGAATTATGCTAAGTCTCATGCGACGGAGAGCTGCCACGGCCCGTCATGGCCTTGACGCCCCGTCACTGCACACGTCGCGGGTGCCTGCAAGTTGGCAGCCTGCGTTCTATTAATTAAAGGGGTGAATGGGAAGTTCACCCCACGTCCTAAACTGATTATTAAGGGTTTATTTAGTTGATTTTAGGTGTATATAAGTCCTATAAAACGTGATCAACTCATTCACAAATCCTCTCACATGTTTAAAGCCTTTCCCCTCCAAAATATTCTCTCTAGAACCTCCATGGTTTTTGAAGCTCAAGAACAGCTTGTAGATTGGATTCTCATGGGTTCTTCATCAAGTTTTATAGGTCTTCATGAAGATTAAGGTATGGTGATCATTCATCTCTAAGTAACCTTTCACTTGGAGAGTTCTTCTCAATGTTTTCAAAGAAAGTTTATGATCAAAGTTCTTCTTCTCCAATCTAGCCATGGGTTCTTTCTCAAAATGTTTTTAATGATTAAATCATGATGAATTGAAGTTAATACAATGGTTTTAATGTGTTTTCACTCCAATTGCATGATGAACCCATGTTCCTTCCAAAATTGGTTTAGCCTTTGCATGGGCTTTGTGATCTTGACTTGTTATCGATTGAATTATGATTCCCTTACATTGGATTGATTGTATATACTGTTATTTACATGAATTTATGTTGAATTGATGTTGAATGATCCATGAGGATCAATTTATGAAGATTTGAGCATGTTTAGCCTAGTTTTCTATAGTTCACTGTAACATTGGTTTTCTTGTGATCTAAAGTGAGTTTCGATTAAGTTGTGGTTCTTGTAGCTACTGTTTTAGGTTAATACCATGATTGAATTGTGGATATAAATCATGTATGACTAAAGTAGAGAAGGCTTGGTTTGAATTAATCTAGGTTCTTCTTGTCCATGAATTTGTAACTTGTGATCTTGACGTTAGGTTAGTCGCTATAAGAATTGATTATGGTTAATGTCTATAGCTGCTGTCTATATTGAAATATGAGGATGAATTATATGTAATTAATACAATATGGGTCAATTCATGATAGGTTGAATATGATTAATCTATTTAACTTACGTTCCATGAATTCCCTATACGAAGTATGCTTGTATCGACCTTAATGGCAAATTGTAGTAGTGTCTCATCTAGATTATGATTTCATTAGCTACTGCCTTAGGGTGATATGATTCATGAAATATGACCTATAATCCATATGAATGAAATTGATTAACGATCTATGTTCTTCTACTTTCCTAGTATGTGATGTATATGTTATGGTATAATCATGTAGTGACTTGGACATGGTTTCTCATATGTTTAAAGTACATTTAGCTACTGCCATATATGTTTTTTATTGATGAATAAGGTGTGTTGATCAATTATGATCAAAGGGTGAGAATTGGGTAAGAATGCTTATTTCCTTTACTCTTCTGCTTCTTTATTCCTTTATAGTAATGTTGATGAAGCCTTGTATGGAATTGTGTGGTATGGTCCACTTATGGTGGAGGTGTTTACTTTATTGTGATTATATATGTGTTGACCATGGACTTGAAGGCATATTGATGAACTTATGAAAATGTGCTTAAGATGATACTATGAGAAGATTATGCTTACTTTCCTATTTTAGTTGTGGATTAGGTTGTGTGGCTATTTCATGAGCATGTGTATAACCATGTTAGGGTAAAGTGTAAGTGCTTCCATTGATGTGTTAAGATGGTAATAACCCCTTACCTATGTACCCCTTATATGAAAGTGTGAATAGCTAAAGTTAGGAGTCTTGATTATAAGGTATATATTGTCTTGTCTCCTATGCTATCATGTGTTGTGTGTTATGTGCTTGGAAGTGTAATGTGGTCTAATAGGGTGGCTGACTTTATAGGTTATTGATATCCATTATGTGATCATGTTGGTCAATGTACACACACTCTCACTTACATGCATGTTACAAGTAGTATAAGTCATTGTGTCTAAATGAAAGGTAGTTCTCATATTCACTAGTGTCTACTACTATGCATATTAAGGTGATGTTTATGAATGTATGATTTGTATTACCTTACTAGGATGACTTGATAGGTGTACTAGTATGGGCAAGGGTATGGAACCTTGTTTATGCATTGCATATGTGTATCTTGATAGGATAGTTCCTAGGTTTGGTTCTTATGTGTATGAAGGATGAATATATGAACATGTTATGAATATGATGTATATGATATGATGAGGTATGAATATGTAAGTATGAACGTGTGTGACTTAATGTGTTATGTGAAAGGTTTGTTCACATCTAAGAATACACTCACACACATGGATGATCTAGTAATTTAGAGGGGCCTTGAGAGGGGTGCCCAAGAATGCTATAAGACTAGATAGATGCTTGAATATGCTATAAGCATATGAATGATGAATATTCTAAGCTTATGTTTTATAAACAAACGTAATAAAGACTTTTCAATAAAGGGAACTTAACTTAGCACCAAGCGAACTTGACAATGGGAGGTGATGACTTATCCATAGTAGGAAAGACTCATCCTAAAGGTTCCCATGTGATGTTAACTCCCTATTTTATGGGATATGTCACTTTAAGGGATTCCCATGAGTAGCGGCCCACTTTACCAAATGGTATGAATAGGAATATCTACCCCTTAGTTCTTGAACTATGTTGCCAACATAGGATACTAGCTAGATGATTCTACCTCGATAGCTATGTTTATATTGGTTCTACTTTGGCCGGTAGACCACCTTCCATCGGTGTAAGGTTTGATGACACCGGATTCTATGTTTAGCATCACATGGTCTATGTCGGTTGAGGTTATGGTTTCCCTAAAGGTAAAATGGACAATGGAAGTAATTGAATAGGATCCTAACTAGGAGGACTTAAGGTAAGTTACTTAGAATAGGTGGAAGTAATGAACCCATCTAGACATTGCACAAGTGACTCCCTAGGAAGTCTTAGTAAGGTACCTTAATGCATAGGATTACGTATGTGTCCTTTATGTATGATATTGGAGTCTTGGTTTGACTATGTTTATATTGTACTATATTTATATGATGGCATGTGTTGTCTTATGTAGATGCTATGTATGGTATTCTCTTGTGTTCCTAAGGTAATGCATTGCACCAAGTATCCCTAAAGGATTACTTAGTAGGAAAATGAATTGAGAAAAGAGTTACATGTTAAGAGGGATGAGTTCACTGTAAAGTGACCTCTATTTGTACCTAAATTCTATAAGTGCTTTTCTATGATGTTTGGCCTTTGATTGTGTTGCTATGAAGCATGTGGATGATATAAATGCTATTGATAAAGGTTTTATGATGATTTACTCAAAATGGCATGAAGTATGATTTCAAAGGAAATGTCCCTTTTAAATGCATGTTTTTGCATGGTTGCCATACTTAGTACATTCCTGTGCTAATCCCATTCTTCTTTACTTTTTACACAAAGTGTAGGTAATGGAATGCTTAAAGGAGGTCTATGATTGAGGAGCTTGATAGGTGATTTCCCAAGCTCAAGGAAAGGAATCCTTAAGTTCAAGGATGTCCTACTAATGTCTTTAAATATTGTATAGTTATGTAATGTGTCGTATGGGCCGTGTCCCTAGTGTATTCTAAAGTTATTGAGTCTAAGATGGCAAAGAGACTTAGAGTCTAAATATGTATTATGACTTATGTTTTATATATATATATATATGATGTGATGTTTCTAGCATATGATGTGCTATGAAAAGTTTTAAATTTTTTGCTAAATTTACTATGCCAATGCAATGAATGATATGAGAGGCTTGTCTTAGACCTCCGAGAGGTCGACGACGCCGGTTACAATCCAAGATTGTATCCTAACTTCTAGGGTATGCTTTTGGGTTTTGACAAGATGCACGCAAGCCACGACCGCTATCGCCTAGTCGATGCTCACACGCCATGGCTGATGCGTGTAGGACTTGTCTGTTGTTGCCTGCCATTGGCCGATGCGCACAAACATCAGCCAATGTCACCTAGACGATACACTCATACCACAACTGAAGTCACCCATCCTATGTGCACACCACATGACTGATGCGTGCAGGACTTGGCTGATGCTTTATGTCGTTGGCCGACGTCATTTGCCAAATGCGCACATGCCAAGTCTGTGCATGCAATCCTTGGCTGATGCCACATTCTGTTAGCCGGCGTCGCTTACCAGATACATAAATTCCACGTTCGTGCGTGTAGGATTTGGTTGAAGCCGCATTCCATTGGCCGACATCGCTTGCAAGATGCGCACATGTCACGTCAAATCCGTGCAGATCTTTGCTAATTCTACTTGTTGTTGGCCGAAATCTGCAGACCAATGTGTGCAGGCTATGGAAAATGTTGGGAGGCCATGTTCGACACTAGAAGACCTATATGTCAAGGCTACGGACAATGTTGTCACGGCATGTTCAACATTGGCAGAACGATGTGTGCAGGCTGTGGATAATACTTGAAGCCCACGTATGACGTTGGTTGATCGTTTGGTGCACGCCAAAAGCGATGCAGACTACGTCCGACGTCGGCTAACCATTGTGTGCCCGTCCAAAGGCCATGCAGGCAAGCCATGTCCGACGTCGACTGACCATTGTGTTCATGCCAAGGGTAACACAGGCATTCTACGCCCCAAAATGACTGAGCGATGTGCACAAGCCACAACTGATGCAGGCAGTCCACAGCCAACGTCGAATGAGATATGTGCACTAGCCATGACCGATACGCTCAGTCCATGACGAATGTCGCCTGACAAATGTCACTTGTCGTTGGCCGACATCGCTTGCCTGAAGCACACAAGCCTTGGCTAAAGACGTCTGCCATTGCCTGACGCTGATGTCGCCCAGCCGATGCGCACACGCCAAGACTCATGTATGTAGGCCTTGGATCATGTTGTATGTCGTTGCCCGACATCGCTTAACCGATGCAGACTAGCTACGAACAATACTTGGCCCACTTGAAGCTCTTGATTCTGCGCGTGGATTCTGACTTACAGGAGTAAACATCATTTTTTGAGAGATTCAAAATGAATATGTACAACCCAAATATGCACGATTAAGGTACAAACACACATTAGCTTCCACAAATAACTTTTTAATATATATAAAAAATAGTTTTCAACAATTTTTTTATTCATATTTTTTTTTGGTTAATCTCAAAATGAGAAATTGATTAATAAAACATAGAAAAAATATGAAAAAAAACTATAAAAATAATGCCAAGAATTCACAAATAAATATAGTAACCTTAAATTTAATAATTTCAACATTTTTTTATTAGGTAAATCCAGAAAAGAGTAATTGATGAATAGAAAATAGGAAAAATATGAATAAATATGAAGTTAACATCAAAAATTCATAAATAAATATAGTGACAATAAATTCAATAATTTCAACATTATTTTTAATTTTTATTTTTGTTTGGTTAATCCCACAAATGGGTAATTCGTGAGTTAAAATAGGAAAAATATGAAAACTATAAAATTAACGCTCAAAATTAACAAATAAATATAGTAACCTTAAATTCATCAATTTTAACATTTTTTGTTAATTTTTATTTTTGTTTGGTAAATCTCGTAAAAGGGTAATTCATTAATGAAAAAAAGGAAAAATATGATTAAAAATATATTTTAAATGAAAAAAATTGACAAATAAATATAGTAACCTTAACAATTTTTTTAATTTTCATTTTTGTTCTCTAAATCCCGGAAATTGTTTAATTCATGAATAAAAAATAGGGAAAATATTAACAAAATATAATATTAACACCGAAAATTCGAAAATATTTATAGTAATCTTAAATTCAACAATTTTTAAAATTTGTCTTTTTGTTCGTTAAATCTCAAAAATGGGTAAAAAATAGAAAAAATATGAAACAATTATAAAATTTATGCCTAAAATTCACAAATAAATATAGTAACATAAATTCAACAATTTCAACAACTTTATTTTTTAAAATGTGTTGTAAAAAATAAAAAAACGTAAAAATAAATTTAAAACAATAATTAGAAGTCTGAAAAATATAAAAATGCTTGAAAATACTTCTAAACATGTGAAACCTAATGATAAAGTACATATATGTACAAATAAGTGATGTTTCAACATCGGACAAACCATAAACATAATAAAATTTATACGAGTGAACCATGTGAGGTGGAAACGTTAATAATAGATTATGGAAAATAGATGAATATTTTGTAATACCGTAAGGGCATTTCACACTCTTTTGATTTTTTATGGAATGGACATCCGCATGTTGTCGACTAGACCTCGATCAATGTCACCGCATGTGACGTTGCTCGACTAAGAAGTTGAAGCCACGAACGATTTGGGTAGGCACGTCCAACTTCAGCTGACCAAAGTGTGAAGGCCAAAGGTATTGCATCTAGGCCACATCTTCCATCGGCAGACCGATATGTGCAGATTACGGATGATGCTGGCAGGCCACGTTTGACGTCAGTAGACCAATGTGTGCAAGCTATGAACGACGCTGGAAGGCCACGTCCGATGTTGGATGACCTATGTGCAGGCCACAGACGATAGATGCAGCCCATGTCTGACATCGACTGACCGTTGTGTGCAGGCCAAAGGTGATTCGGGTAGGCCATGTTTGACGTCGGCTGACCACTAAGAGCATGCCAAGGTCAATGCGTCTAGGCCACGTCAGGCGTCGGCAGACCGTTGTGTGAAAGCTATGGACGATGATGGAACGCCACGTCCAACGTCAGCAAACCAATGTGTGCAGGATACAGACGATGATGGTATGCCACATCCGACGTTGGTTGACCGATGTGTGCACGCTACAAAGGATAGGTACAACCCATATCCGACGGCAACTGACCGTAGTGTATAGGCCAAAGGCGATGCGAGCAAGCCATATCCGATGTCGGCTGGCCATTCTATGCAGGACAAAGGTGAAGCAGGAAGCATGTCCGACGTCGGTTGACCATTATGTGAAAGCCAAAGGCGATGCTGGAAGGCCACGCCCGACATCGGCTGAACGTTATGCAGGCCAAAGGCGATGGGGGCAGGCAACGCCTGATGTCGCATGACCATTTTTGCAGGCCAATGGCAATGCACGCTGTCCACGTCAGACGACGGCTCAATGATGTGTGCAAGCCTTGGATGATGATGCATTTCATTGGCCAATATTGCTGGCCAGATGCGCACATGACATGTTAGATGCATGAATACCTTGGCTGATGCAGCCTGGTGTTGGCCAACATCACCTAGCCGGTGCATGTAGGTAACGATCCATGTCGCCCAGTCGATGCGCACACGCCACGACTAATGCGTGTAGGCCTTGGCATATTCTACCTGTCGTTGGCCAACATCGCTAGCCTGATGCACACAGGATAAGGATGATATTGCCTACCTACCTCCAACGTTGGATGACCATTTTGTGCAGTCCAAAGGCGATACGGGTAGACCGCGTCCGACGTCAGCTGACCATTGTGTGTAGGCCAAAGGCGATGCGGGCACACCACGTCTGATGTTGGCTGAAAATTATGTGTAATCCAAAGGCGATGCAGGTAGGCCACGCCCGACATCGGGTGAACATATTGTTCAGGCCAAATGTGATGGGGGCAAGTAACACTCCATGTCACTTGAGCGACATTGCTTGATAGATGAGCACATGTCACATTCGTACATACAAGCCTTGGCTGATGTCACATGCCATTGGTCGACATCAGTTGCCAGATGTTCACATGCCATATAAGATGTGTACATACCTTGGATGTTGTTGCTTTCTATTTTCCGACTTTTGCAAACCGATGTGTCCAGGCTGTGGACAATGTTTGCAGGCCACATCCGACATCGACAAATTAATATGTGCAACCTACGGATGATGTTGGCAGTCCATGTTTGATCTGAGTAGACCGATGTGTGTAAGATACGGACGATGTTGTTAGGCCACATTTGACGTTGGCATACCGATGTGTGTAGGGTGCAGACGATCTTGGCAACTCACGTCCGAAGTCAGTTGACCATTGTGTACAGGCCAAAGGAAATGTAGGCAAACAATGTCCGACGTCGGCTGACCATTCTGTGCAGTCCAAAGGTGATTTTGGTAAGCTACTCCATGCCCGACGTCGGCTGACCATTGTGTGCAGGTCAAAGGTGATGCAGGAAGAAAATGCCCGCTACTCGCTAACTTCGTGTGCAGGCTAAAGGCGAGGCGGGCAGTCAAATCTCGATGATGGCAGAGCGATGTGCACAAGCCACGGCCGATATGGGCAGTCCACGTCCAACATCGACTGGAAACTTTCTGAAGGATAACGGTGATGCCAAAAGGCCAAACCCGATGACCGCTGAGTGATGTGCACAGTCTATGATCGATGTGGCGGGTCCATACATGACGTCAGCTAAACGATGTGGACAAGCCACGGCCGCAACGACCAATGTCGCCTGGACGATGCCACTTGTTGTTGGCTGAAGTCGCTTGCCTGAAGCACACATTGATGTTGCCTGCCGTTGGCCAACGCCGATGTTGCCCTATCGATGTGCACACGACATGGCTGATGCTTGCAGACCTTAGCTGATGTTGCCTACCGTTGGCCAACGATGCTCTCCTGAAGTTCACAAGCCTTGGATGATGTTGCCTGATGTTGGACGATGCAAATGTCGCCCAGCCGATGCACACATGCCACGACCAATGTGTGCAGGCCTCTATTGATGTTGCATTTCATTGGCCAACGTTGCTTGCCAGATGCACATATGCCATGTTTGATGCGTGTAAACCTTTGCTGATACAGCCTACCGTTGACTGACATTGCCTCGCCGATGCATGCAGGTCACGACTGATATTGCCCATTTGATATGCACACGACATGGATGATCGTGCAAGCCTTATTTGATGTTGTCTGCCATTGGTCGATGTCGCCTGGATGATGCATTCATGTACTTGTCAAAAATCGCTCGTTGGGTTGGTTTGACCAAGAAAGGCCAACGTTTCTTGCCTAATGCGCACATGCCTTGTTCGATGCATGAAGACCTTGGCTGATGCATCCTGTCGTTGGACGAAATCATCTAGACGATGCATGCAAGTCACGACCGATGTGGCCCATTCGATGCGCACACGCCATGGCTAATGCGTTCATACCTTGGCTGATGTTGTCTGCAATTAGTCTATGTCTCCTGGACGATGCGCGCAGGCAACAATCGATGTCGTCGAGTCGATACACACACCACGGGCCTTGGTTGGTGCTTTATCCATCGGCCGGTGTTGCTTGGCCAATGCGCGCAGGCCACAACCAATGTCGCCTAGCCTATTCTCTTATATCACGACTGAAGTTGCACAACCGACGTGCACACGACATTTCTGATGTGTGCAGCCTTGGATGATGTTGCATATCGTTGTCCAACATAGCTTGACATATGCGTACATGTCACGTCCGTGAATGAAGGCCTTGGACTATGCCGCATTCCATTGGCCGGCGTCGCTTGCAAGATACGCACATTCCACGTTTGCGTGCATAATTTAGCTGAGGCCGCATGCCATTGGCCGACGTCGCTTTCTAGATGCGCACATACCACATCAGATGCATGCAGGCCTTGGGTTATTCTGCATGCCATTGGACGACATCTGTAGACTAATGTGTGCATGCTATGGACGATGGTGGCAGGCCACATTCAACGTTGGCAGATCGGTGTGTGCAGGCTACGAACGATGTTGGCAGGCCACGTTTGACGTCAGTAGACCTGTCCAGGCGACGGATGATTTTGTCAGGCCATGTTCAACGTCGGCACACCGATGATATTAAGTTGCAGAGAATGCTGGCAGCCCACGTCGGACGTCATCTGACCATTTTGTGAAGGCCAAAGGCAATGAGGGCATACCACGTTCGATTCACCATTGTGTGTTGTACAAAGGTGATGCGAGCTTGCCATGCCCGACGTCATCTCACCATTGTGTGCAGGCCAAAAGCGATGCAGGCAGGCAATGCCCGATGTCGGTTGACTGTTGTGTTCAGGCCAAGGGCAATGCAAGCAGTCCACGCTCGAAATGACTGAATGATGTGCACAAGTCACGGCCGAGGTCGTCCGTGACGAATGTCACTTGGCGGATGCCGCTTCCCGTTGGCCAACATCGCTTGGTTGAAGAGCAGAAGCCTTGTCTAATGTTGCCTGTCGTTGCCTGACGCGGATATCACCTAGCCTATGCGCACACGCCATGGCTCATGCGTGCAGGCCTTGGCTGATGCTGCCTGTCATTGGCCAACATCGCTTTCGCGATGCGCACTGGCTATGGAGGATGCTTGGCTTACGTGGAGCTCTTCATTTCTAGGCGCGGATTTGGACTTAGAGGAGTGGACATCGTTTTTCTAGAAATTCATGATGAACATTTACAACCCAATTATTCATGTTCTAAGATACAAATACGCTTTAGCTTCCACAAATATAATTTTGTATATAAAAAATAGTTTTCAACTATATTTTTTTTATTTTTCAGTTAATCCCGAAAATGAGCAATAGATTAATAAAACATATGAAAAATATGAAAAGATATAAAATTAACGCCAAAAATTTACAAATAAATATTGTAACATTAAATTCAACAATTTCAACTATTTTTTTTATCTTTATTCGGTAAATATCAAAAATGAGTAATTGATGAATAAAAAATATGAATAAAATATAAAATTAACACCGAAAATTCATAAATAAATATAATTACCTTGAATTCAAAAATTTCAACAATTTTCTTAAATTTTTATTTTTGTTTGGTAAATACCAAAAATGGGTAATTCATGAGTAAAATATAGGAAAATAACAAAAAAATATAAAATTAATGGCAAAATTCACAAATAAATATAGTAACCTTAAATTCACCAATTTAATCAATTTTTGTTATTTTTATTTTTGTTTGGTAAATCTTGAAAATGGGTAATTTATTTATTAAAAGGGAAAAATATGGGGACAAATATAATTTTAACGCAAAAAATTCAAAAATAAATATAGTAGCCTTAAATTCAACAAATTCAATAATTTATTTTAATTTTTATTTTTGTTCTGTACATCTCAAAAATGAATAATTAATTAATAAAAAAGGAAAACATGAAAAAATAAATAATAGAAAATTAACGCCAATAATTCATAAATTAATAAATTAACCTTAATTTCAACAATTTTAACACTTTTTAAATTTTAATTTTTGTTCGATAAATCCCGAAAATAGGTAATTGATTAATAAATAATATGAAAAAAAAAACTATAAAATTAATGCCAAAATTTCACAAATAAATCTAGTAACCTTAAATTCAATAATTTAATCAATTTAAATTTTAAAATGTGTAGTAAAAAATAAAATAAAAATGGGTAAATAATTTTAAAAAATTAATACAAGTCAGAAAACTATGAAAATGCTCGAAAGTACTTCTAAATACCTGAAAATAATCGTAGAGTACCTATTTGTACAAATAAAATATGTTTCGATATCGTACAAACCGTAAAAGTAATGAAATTGGTACAAACGAGCCACAAATGATAGTTGCAGGCTACGTTCGACGTCGGCTGACCGTTGTGTGCAAGTCAAAGGCGATGCGGGCAGGCCACGTCAGACATCGGCTGACCATGTGTGCAGGCCAAAGGCTACACATGAAGGCCACAACTGATGTTGGCTGACCACTGTGTGCAAGACAAAGGCGATGCTGGAAGGCCAAACCAATGTTGGGTGACTATTGTGCAGGCCAAAGGTGATGGGCCAGGCAACGCCTAATGTTGCATGACCATCTTAGCAGGCCAAGGGAAATGTGGACAGTCCATGCAATACGATAACTGATCGATGTGCTCAAGCCAAGATCGATGCAGGCAGTCCATGGCCGACATCGGCAGAGAAATAAGCAGGCTACGGCCAATGCGGGCAGCGCACATCCGACATCGACGAGCCGTGGTGTTCAGGCAAAGGGCGATGCTGAAAGGCCAAGTCGATGTCGCCTGGCTGATGCGCACAGGCCACGACCGATGTCACGGAGTTGATGCACACAAACGTGCATTCCTTGGCTGTTGCTGCCTGTCGTTCGCTGATATGCGCTGGCCACAACCGATGTTGCCTGGACGATGTGCTCAGACCATGACTGAAGTTGCCAGCCTATGTGCACTCAACACGGCTGATGTGTGCCGGCCTTGGCTGATGCTGCATGCAGGTGGCCGACGTCGCATGCCAGATACTCATATTCCACATCCGTTCATGCAGGCCTTGGTTGATGTCGCATGCCATTGGCCGACGTAAGTTTCCAGATATGCACATTCCATGTCCATGCATGCAGGCCTTGGCTGAAGCTGCATGCAATTGGACGACGTCGCTTGCCAGATGCGCACATGCCACACCTGATGCGTGCAAGCCTTGGCAGATGCTGCATGCCATTGGCCAACATCTACAGACCGATGTGTGCAGGCTACAGAAGATGTTGGCAGGCTACATCCGACGTCGGCAGACCGATATGTGAAGGATACAAACGATGCTAGCAATCCACATTTGATGTCAGCAGACCAATGTGTGCAGGCTATGAATGATGTTGTCAGGCCACATTCGACGTCGACAGACTAATGTGTGTAGGTTGCAGACGATTCAGGCATCCCACGTATGACGTAAACTAGCCTTTGTGTGCATACCAATAGCAATGCGGGCAGACCACGTCTGACATCAGCTGACCATAGTGTGCGAGAAATGCCCGACGTAGGTTTACCATTGTGTGCAGGCCAATGGCGATGTTGGCATGCCACGCACGCCCGACATTGACTGACCGTTGTGTACAGGCCAAGGTCCATTGACTACCGACAATGACTAAGCGATGAGAACAAGCCATGGCTGATGCGGGTAGTCCACGATCAACATCGGTTGAGCGATGTGCACTAGCCACGAGCGATACAGGCGGACCACGAACAATGTTGCCTTGCTGATGCTGCTTGCCGTTGGTCGGTGTCTCTTGCCCGAAGTGCACAGGCCCTGTCTTATGCTACCTGCCATTTTCCAACGCTAATGTCGCCCAGTCGATGCGCACACGCCACGCGTCATGCGTGCACTCCTTGGCTGATGTTGCATGTCATTGGTCGATGTTGCGCACTACCTACAGACGATGCTACTTGCTGCTGGCCGACATTTATTTCGTTTGATAGATCTACATATGCCACGTCAGATGCGTGCAAACGTTGGTTGATGTCGCCTACAATTAGCCGACGTCACTTGCTAGATGCACACATTCCACGTCTGATGCGTTTAGGACTTGGTTGATGCCATGTGTAGTTGGCCGACATCGCTTGCCAGATGCCCACATGCCACATCCGATGCATGGCCCATTTGAAGTTTTTGATTCTATGACGCGGATTCTGACTTAGAGGAGTAGACATCATTTTTTCGAGAGATTCATAATGAACATGTACAGCCCAAATATGCATGTTTTAAGGTACAAACATACATTAGCTTCCACAAATAACTTTTTTATATATAAAAAAATAGTTTTCAAAATTTTTTTTATTTTTATTTTTTCCGATTAATCCCGAAAATGAGTAATTAATTAATAAAACATAACTTAAAGATGAAAAAAATATAAAATAACGCAAACAATTCACAAATAAATATAGCTATCTTAAATATAACAATTTTATTAATTTTTTTAATCTTTATTTTTGTTAGGTAAATCTCCGAAATGAGTAATTGATGATTAAAAAATAGGAAAAATATGAAACAAATATATAATAATGCCAAAAATTCACAAATAAATATACTACCTTAAATTAAACAATTTCATTATTTTTTAAAATTTTTATATTTGTTCGGTAAATCCCGAAAGTAGGTAATTCAAGAATTAAAAATAGGAAAACTATGAGAAAAACATATAATTAAAGCCTAAAATTCGCAAATAAATAGATTAACCTTAAATTATCAATTTCAATAATTTTTTTTGTTTTTTTGTTCGGTAAATCCCGAAAATGGGGAATTCTTTAATAAAAATAGGAAAAATATAAAAAACTTAAATTAATTCCAAAAAGTCAACAATAAATAAAATAACCTCAAATTCAACAATTTCAACAATTTTTTTTAAAATTATTATTTTTGTTCAGTAAATCCCGAGAATAGGTAATTCATGAATAAATAATAGGAAAAATATTTAAGAAATATAAATTTAATGCCAAAAATTTAAAAATGAATATAGCAACCTAAATTCAACAATTTTTTAAAATCTTTTAAGTCAAAAAAATATGAAAATGTTCGAAAGTACTTCTAAGCATATGAAAATAATCATGGAGTACATATTTGAACAAATAAAATCTGTTTCGATATTGTACAAACCGTAAATATAATGAAATTTGTACAAATGAACCATGTGAAATCGAAACATTGAGAATAGAGGATGGAAAATAGATGAATCTGTTATTATGCAAGAAGGGCGTTTCTCACTCTTTGTATTTTTTACGGCATGGAAATCCGCATGTTGTCGATTAGACCTCGATCAATGTCGCCGCATGCGACGTCGCTCGTCTAACAAATGCAAGCCACAAACGTAGGCAAGTCCGATGTCGACTAAATGAAGTGTGCAGGCCACAACCGATACATCTAGGCCACGTCTAGCATCGGAAGACCGATGTGTGAATTCTATGGACAATGCTGGCAGGCAACGCCCGACGTCAGCAGACCAATGTGTGCAGGATACAGACGATGCAGGTATGCCACGTCCGACGTTGGCTGACCGATGTGTGTCGGCTACAAAGGATAGGTGCAACCCACATCCGACGTCAGCTGCCCGTTGAGTGCAGGCCAAAGGCTATGCGGGCAGTCCACATCCAAAGTCGGCTGGCCATTCTATGTAGGACCAAGTTGAAGTAGGAAGGCCACATTATGTCGGTTGACAATTATGTGCAAGCCAAAGGCGATGCTGGAAGGCCACGCCCGACGTTGGCAGACCGATGTGTGTAGGCTATAGACGATGTTGTTAGGCCATGTTCGACGTCGGCATACCGATGTGTGAAGGGTGAGGACGATCCTGGCAGCCCACATCCGAAGTCAGTTGACCATTGTGTGCAGGCCAAAGGCTAAGTAGGCAAACCATGTCCGACGTCGGCTGACCATTGTGTGAAGTCCAAAGGTGATTCGGGTAGGCCACGTCATGCCCGAAGTCGGCTGAACATTGTGTGAAGGACAAAGGCGATGCCCGAAGACAATGCAAGTTATTGGTTGACCGCTGTGTGCTGGCCAAAGGCGATGCGTGAAGTCCACTCTCAATGATGGCAGAGCGATGTGCACAAGCCACGGCTGATACGGGCAGTCTACGGACGACGTCAGCTGAGTATTGTGCAGGCTACAGCCAATGAGGGCACCCCACGTCCAACGTCGGCTGAGTGATATGCACAAGCCACGATCGATAAAGGCCGTCTGTGACCAATGTCTCTTGGCGGATACCGCTTGCCGTTGGCCGACATCGCTTGCTGGAAGCGCAGAAGCCTTGGCTAATGCTGACTGTCGTTGCGTAACGCGGATATCGCCTAGCCTATGTGTACACGCCATGACTCATGCATGCAAGCCTTGGCTGATGCTGCGTTTCGTTGGCCAACATCGCTTTCCCTATGCGCACTGGCTACGGACGATGCTTGGCCTACTTGGAGCTCTTGATTTCTAGGCGTGGATTTTGACTTAGAGGAGTGGACATCGTTTTTGTAGAGATTCATAATGAACATTTACAACCCAATTATGCATGTTCTAAGGTACAAACACACACTAGCTTCCACAAATAAAATTTTTATATATATAAAAAAATAGTTTTCAACTATATTTTTTTTATTTTTTCGGTTAATCACGAAAATGAGTAATTGATTAATAAAACATAGGAAAAATATGAAGAAATATAAAATTAACGCAAAAAATTCACAAATAAATATTGTAACCTTGAATTCAATAATTTCAACAATTTATTTTATTTTTTATTTATATTCGGTAAATCTCAAAAATGAGTAATTGATGAATAAGAAATATGAACAACATAAAAAATAAACAACGTAACTTCATAAATGAATATAATTACCTTAGATTCAAAAATTTCAAAAAATTTCTTAAATTTGTATTTTTGTTTGGTAAATCTTGAAAATGGCAATTCATGAGGAAAATATAGGAAAATAATAAAAAAATATAAAATTAATGCCAAAATTCATAAATAAATATAGTACCCTTAAATTCATCAATTTCATCAATTTTTGTTATTTTTCTTTTTCTTAGGTAAATCTTGAAAATGGGTAATTCATTAATTAAAAGGGAAAAATAGGAAAAAAAATACAAGTTTAACGCCAAAAATTCACAAATATATATATATTAGCCTTAAATTCAACAATTTCAACAATTTATTTTTATTTTTATTTTTGTTCGGTTCATCTAAAAATTGAATAATTAATTAATAAAAAAAGGAAAATATGAAGAAAAAATAGAAAATTAACGCCAATAATTCATAAATTAATATATCAACCTTAATTTCAACAATTCCAACACTTTTTTTAATTTTTATTTTTGTTTAGTAAATCCCGAAGATGGATATTAATCAAAAATATGAAAACAATTATAAAATGAATGCCAAAATTTCACAAATAAATCTAGTAACCTTAAATTAAATAATTTAATAAATTAAAAATTTTAAAATGTGACGTAAAAAAAAACTGTAAAAATAAATTTTAAAAAATTGCTACAAGTTAGAAAAATATGAAAATGCTCGAAAGTACTTCTAAATACCTGAAAATAATCTCAGAGTACATATTTGTACAAATAAAATATGTTTCGATATCGTATAAACCGTAAACGTAATAAAATTGGTACAAATGAGCCACATATGATAGTTGCAGGCTACGTCCGACGTCGGCTGACCGTCCACGTCAGACGTCAGCTGACCATGTGTGCAGGCCAAAGGCGATGCGTGAAGGCCACAACCGATGTTGGCTGACCACTGTGTGCAAGCCAAAGGCGATGCAGGAAGGCCACGCCGATGTCGGGTGACTATTGTACAAGCCAAAGACGATGGGCCAGGCACCTCTTGATCTTGCCTGACCGATTTTTGTAGGCCAAGGGCGATGCGGGTAGTCCACGCCCGACGACAAGTGATCGATATGCTCAAGCCACGGCCGATGCAGGCAGTCCACGATCGAAGTCGACTAAGCAATGAGAATGCTACGGCCAATGCGGGCAACCCACGTCTTACATCGACGGGTCCGTGGTGTGCAGGCAAAGGGCGATGCTGGAATGCCAAGCCTGAAAACCTCTGAGTGATGTGAAGAGGCCACGGCCGATGCAGTTGATCCACACTGAACGATGTGCACAGGCCACCACCAATGTCGACTGGCCGATTCCGCTTTCCAGTTGTCGATGTAGCTTGTCCGAAGAACATAAGCCTAGGCGAATGTTGCCTGTTGTTGAATGACGTTGATGTCACTTTGCTAATGAGTAGATGCCTCGGCTTATGCGTACATGCCTTGGTTGATGGTGCATGTCGTTTGCTAACGTCGCTCGCCCAAAACACACATACCTTGGCTAATATTGCCCGACGTTGGACGATGCAAATGTCACCCATCCGATGCACACTCTCCACGACCGATGCATGCAGGCCTTGGCTGATGCTGCATTCCTTTGGCAAATATCGATTGCCAGATGCGAACATGCTATGTCAGATGAGTGCAGGCCTTGGCTGATGATGCCTGTCTTTGGCCGACGTTGCTTGCCTGAAGTGCACATGCCTTGGATGATGGTGCCTGTCGTTGGCCAACGTTGTCGTCCAGCCGATGCACACACGCAACAAATTATGTGTGCATGCCTTGGGTGATTCTGCAACCTTGGATTATGCAGCATGTCATTGTTCGACTTCACTTTCCATGCGCACAAACCACGTAAGATGTGTGAAGACCTTGGCTAATGTTTTCTGTCGATGGCAGGTGTTGCGCGGACAAAGTATACATGCCATGACCGATGTCGCCAAGTCGATACATACACGACATGACTGATGCGTGCAGACCTTGGATGATATTGCATGTCATTGGCCGACATTGCTTGGTAGATGCGCACATGCCACCACGCCTGTGCATGAAGGCATTGGCTAATGTCGCATGCCATTGACCGATGTCTCTTTCCAACTATGGACATTCCACGTCTCTGTGTAGGCCTTGTTTATAGACGCATACCAATGCAAACGTTGCTTGCAGGATGCGCACATGCCACGTAACATGCGTGCATACCTTAGATGATGATGCTTGTTGTTGGCCGACATATGATGTGTCCAGATTATGGACATTGTTGGCAAGCCAAATTCGACATTAATAGACCGATGCGTGCAACAACCTAATGATGTTGGCAGACTACGTTCGATGTCGGCAGACTAATGTGTGTAGGCTACGGACGATGCTGTCAGACCACGTTCGACGTCGGCATACCCTTGTGTGCAGGCTGCGGATGATGTAGGCAACCCATGTCCGACGTCGGTTGACCGTTATGTGCAGGCAAAAGGCAATGCGGGCAGACCATGTGCGACGTTGGCTGACCATGCGTGCAGGCCAAAGGTGATGCTCACATGCCACGCTCGACGTCGGTTGACCATTGTGTGCAGCCAAGAGGCGATGCGGGTAGGCAACGTCAAACGTTGGTTGACCATTGTGTGCACGCCAAGGGCGATGGTGGCAGCCCACGCCCGACAATGAATAAGCAATGAGCACAAGCCACGACTGAAGCGGGTAGTCCATGGCCAACATCAGATGAGTGATTTGCAAAGGCCACGACCAATGATGGCGGTCCACGACCAATGTCGCTTTGCTAATGCTGCTTGCCGTCGGTCCATGACGCTTACCCAAACCGCACAGGCCTTGGAAGATGCTACCTGTCGTTGCCCGATGTCGATGTCGCCAATCGATGAGCACACCCCACAACTAATGCATGTAGGCCTTGGCAGATTCTGCTTGTCGTTGTTCGAAGTCCCCTGCCCGATGCGTACCAACTAAGAACTATGCCGCCTTCCTACGTGTGATGTCGACGGACCATTTTGTGCAGGCCAGAGGCGATGCGGACAGACCTTGTCTGACGTTGGCTGACCATTGTGTGCATGCCAAAGGCGATACAGGCAGACTACGTCTGACGTCGGCTGACCATTGTGTGTAGTTAAATGGCGATATGGGCAGGCCACGCCCGACATCAGCTGGCCACATTATCCTGGTCAAAGGTGATGGGGGAAGGCAACACTCAATGTCGCTTGACCAACATCGCTTCCTAGATGTGCACATGACACATCTGTGCATGAAGTCTTTGGCTGATATTGCATTTCATTGGCCGACGTCGCTTGTCAAATATGCGCATTCCAGGTCTGTGTGTGCAGGCCTTGTCTATAGCCATATGCCATTTTCCCACTTCACTTGCCAGATGTTCACATGCCACGTAAGATGCGTGCATGCCTCGGCTGATATTGCCTGTTGTTGCTTGACATCTGCAGACCAATGTGTGCAGGATACAGACAATGCTGGTAGGCCACATCCGACGTTGACATACCAATTTGTGCAACCTACAGATGATTTTGGCAGTCCTCGTTTGATGTCCGCAATCCGATGTGTGTTGGCTATGGACGATGTATGAGACAATATTCCACGTCGGCATACCGATGTTTGTAGGCTGCAGATGATCCTGGTAGCCCACATCTGACATCGCTTGACCGTCGTGTGAAGGTCAACGACAATGCAGGCAGACCACATCCGACGTCGACTCACCATTATGGGCAGGCCAAAGGCGATGTGCGTAGGCCACGCCTGACGTCAGCTGACTATTGTGTGCCGTCCAAAGGCGATGCGGGCATGAAACGCCTGATGTCGGTTGACCATTATGTGCAGGCAAAAGGCAATGTGTGCAGTCCACGCCCGATGATGGTTGAGTGATATACACAAGTCACGACCGATATGGGCAGTCCATAGACGATGTCGGATGATTATTTTATAGGCTAAGGTCGATGCAGGAACCCCATTTCCAAAGTCGGCTGGACTTTTGGTGCAGGATAAGGGCGATGCGAGAAGGCCAAACCTGTCAATTGATGAGTGATGTGCACAGGCCACGGCCAATGCGGCCAGTCCACGCCCGACATCGGCTACGCGATGTGTACAAGACATGGTCGATGCGGCAAACCATGACCAATGTTGCATGGATGATGCCGCTTGCCGTTGGCTGAAGTTACTTGCCCGAAGCACACATGCCTTAGTTGATGCTGTCTGTCGTTGGCTGACGCCGTTGTTGCCCTGTCGACGCACATACGCTATGGATAATGCGTGTAGTCCTAGGGTGATTCTTCTTTCCATTGGCCAACATCTGCAGACCGATGTGTGTAGCCTAGAGACGATGTTGGCAGGCCACATCTGACGTTGGAAGATCGGTGTGTGTAGGCTACAAACAATGCTGGCAGGCAAAGTTTGACGTCGGCAGAAATATGTGTACAGGCAACGGATGATGCTGTCAGTCCATATTTGACGTCAGCAGACCAATGTATGCAAGATGCGGACGATACTGGCAGCCCACGTCCGACGTCGACTGACCATTTTGTGCATGCCAAAGGCGATGCGGGCAGACCATGTTCAACGTCAGTTGACCATTGTGTGCAGGCCAAAGGCGATGTTGGAATGCGATGCACGCCCGACGTCGACTGACCGTTGTGAATAGGACAAGGGTGAATAAGCTATGTGCACAAGCCATGGCTGATGCGGGCAGTGCACAATCAACATCGGCTGAGCGATGTGCACTGGACACGACAGATGCGGGAGGACCACAAAAAATGTCGCCTGGCCGATGCCGCTTGCCGTTGGCCGGCGTCGCTTGCCCGAAGCGCACATGCCTTGGCTTATGCTACCTGTCATTTTCCAACGCTGATGTCGCCAGGTCGATGCGCACACGCCACCCGTCATGCGTGCAGTCCTTGGCTGATGTTGCCTGTCGTTGGTCAACGTTGCTTGCCCAATGCGCACTGGCTATAGACAATGCTACTTGCTGTTGGTCGACATTGATGTCGCTTGATAGATGTACATATGCCACGTCTGATGCGTGCAAACGTTGGTTGATGCCGTCTACAATTAGTCGACGTCAGTTGCTAGATGCACACATTCCACGTCTGACACATTCAGGCCTTGGCTGATGCCACGTGTAGATCAACAAAGACGCTTGCCAGATGCCCACATGCCACGTCCAATGCATGGCCCACTTGGAGTTCTTGATTCTATGACGCGAATTCTGACTTAGAGGAGTAGAAATCATTTTTTTTGAGAGATTCATAACGAACATGCACAACCCAAATATGCACGTTTTAAGGTACAAACACACATTAGCTTCCACAAATAACTTTTTTTTATATATAAAAAAATAGTTTTCAACAATTTTATTATTTTTTAGTTTTTTCGGTTAATCCCGAAAATGAGTATTTAATTAAAAAACATAATTTAAATATGAAAAAATATAAAAATAACGCCAAAAATTCACAAATAAATATAGTTATTTTAAATTCAACAATTTCATTAATTTTTTTTTTTATTCTTGTTCGGTAATTCTCGAAAATGTTTGATTGATGAATAAAAAATAAGAAAAATATAAAAAAATTTAAAAATAACACCAAAAATTCACAAATAAATATAATAACCTTAAATTCAACAATTTCATTATTTCTTTTAAATTTTTATTTTTGTTTGGTAAATCCCGAAAGTAGGTAATTCAAGATTAAGAAATTGGAAAACTATGAAGAAACATATAATTAACGCCAATAATTTGCAAATAAACATAGTAACTTTAAATTATCAATTTCAACAACTTTTGTAATTTTTATTTTTGTTCGGTATCCCGAAAATGGGAAATTCCTTAATAAAAATAGGAAAAATATTAAAATATATAAAATTAATGCCAAAAAGTCAAAAATAAATATAGTAACCTCAAATTCAACAATTTCAACAACTTTAATAAAATTATTATTTTTGTTCATTAAATCCCAAGAATAGGTAATACATGAATAAATAATAGGAAAAATATTTAAGAAATATAAAATTAATGCCAAAAATTTAAATATAAATATGGTAACCATAAATTAAACAATTTTTAAAATTTTTATTTTTGTTCGCTAGATCCCGAAAATGGGTAATTTATTAATAAAAATGAAAAAAATAAAATTAATGCCAAAAATTAGCAAATAAATGTAGTAATGTTAAATTTAAAAATCTCAAAAATTGTTTTAATTTTTTTTCTCGGTAAAATGGGTAATTAATTAATAAAAAATATGAAAAGATTATTAAATTAACGCCAAAAATTCACAAATATATATAGTAACCTTGTATTCAATAATTTTATAAATTTTAATTTTTAAAATGTGACGTAAAAAACTAAAAGACGGTAAAAATAATTATTAAAAATAAATAAAAGTCAGAAAAGTATGAAAATACTCGAAAGTACTTCTAAATATGTGAAAATAATCATGGAGTACATATTTGAACAATTAAAATATGTTGGATATCGTACAAACCGTAAATGTAATAAAATTTGTACAAATGAACCATGTGAAATGGAAATATTGAGAATAGAGAATGAAAAATAGATGAATATGTTATTATGCAAGAAGGGCGTTTCTCACACTTTGTATTTTGTACTGCATGGACATCAGTATGTTGTCGATTAGACCTCGATATGTCACCGCATGTGACGTCGCTCGTCTAAAAAATGCAAGCCACAACGATGCGGGTAGGCACGTCCGATGTCGACTAACCGAAGTATGCAGGCCACAAGCGGTGCGTCTAGGCCACATCAGGTGTAGGTAGACCGATATGTGAAGGCTATGGATAATGCTAGTAGGCCACACCCGATGTCAGCAGACCAATATGTGTAGGATAAAGACGATGCAGGTAGGCCACGTCCGAAGTTGGCTGACCGATGTGTGCAGGCTACAAAGGATAGGTGCAACCCACATCCGACGTCAACTACTCGTTGTGTGCAGGACAAAGGTGATGTGGGCAGGCCACATTTGACATCGGCTGGCCATTTTATGCAGGATAAAGGTGAAGCAGGAAGGCCACGTTCGACGTTTGTTGACCATTGTGTGCAAGCCAAACTTGATGCAGGAAGGCCACGCCCGACATCGGTAGACTAATGTGTGTAGGCTATGGACGATGCTGTTAGGCCATGTTCGACATCGGCGTACTGATGTGTGCAGGGTGCGGACGATCCTGGCAGCCCACATCCAACGTCAGTTGACCATTGTGTGCAGGCCAAGGTAAATGCAGGAAAACCATGTCCAACGTCGGCTGACCATTGTGTGCAGTCCAACGGTGATTTGGGTAGTCCACGCCATGCCCGACGTGGGCTGAAGATTGTGTAAATGCCAAAGGCGATGCGGGAAGACAATGCCCGTTCTTGGCTGACCGTTGTATGCAGGCCAAAGGCGATGTGGAAGTCCACTCTCGATTATGGCAGAGCGATGTGCACAAGCCACGACTGATACAAGTAGTCCATGGATGACGTCAGCTGAGTATTATGCAAGCTACAGCCAATGTGGGCACCCCACGTCCAATGTCGTCTGGACTCTTTGTGAAGGATAAGGGCGATGCTGGAAGGCCAAACACGACGCCCGCTGAGTGATGTGCACAGGCCACGATCGATGCCGCGGGTCCACAAATGACGTCGACTAAACGATGTGGACAAGATACGATCGCAACGACCAATGTCACCTGGCCTATGCCACTTGCCGTTGGCTGAAGTCGCTTGCCTGAAGCACACATTGATGTTGCCAGCCGTTGGCCAACGTTGATGTTGCCCTGTCAATGTGCACACACCACGGCTGATGCTTACACACCTTGGCTGATGTTGCCTACTGTTGATCAACGCTGCTCTCCTGAAGCGTAAAAGCCTTGACTGATGTTGCCTGATGTTGGACGATGCAAATGTCGCCCTGCTGATGCACACACGCCATGACCGATGTGTGCAAGCCTTTGCTAATGCTGCATTTCATTGGCCAACATTGCTTGCCAGATGCGCACATGCCATGTGTGATGCGTGAAGACCTTGGCTGATGCAGCCTACCATTGGCCGACATTGGCTTGCCGATGCATGCAGGTCACGATCGATGTTGCCCAGTCGATATGCACAAGCCATGGCTGATGCGTGCAAGCCTTTGTTGATGTTGTCTGCCATTGGTCGATGTCACCTGGATGATGCATGCAGGTACTTTTCGGAAATCACAAGTTTGTTTGGTCTGACCAATAAAGGCCAACGTTACATGGCTGATGCGCACATGCTTGTTAGATGCGTGAAGACCTTGGATGATGCATCTTGCCATTTCCAAAATCATTTGGACGATGCATGCAGGTCACGACAGATGTCACCCAGTTGATTCACACACACCATTGATGATGCGTACAAGCCTTGGTTGATGTTGTTTGCCATTATTATATGTCTCTTGGACGATGCGCGCTAGCAACGAGCGACATCACCGAGTCGATATGCATACACCACGGCTGATGCATGCAGGCCTTGGTTGTTGCTTTCATCCATTGGCCGGTGTTTCTTGGTCGATGCGCACTGGCCACAACGGATGTCTCCTATCCGATGCGCTTATACCACGTCTGAAGTTGCACAATCGATGTGCACACAACATGGCTGATGCGTGCATCCTTGGATGATGTTGCATGTCGTTGGCCAACGTCGCTTGATAGATGCACACATGCCATATCCGTTAATGCAGGCCTTGACTTATGCCGCATTCCACTGGACGATGTCGCTTGCAAGATACACTCATTCCACGTCTATGCGTGTACGATTTGGTTGAGGCTGCATGCCATTGGCCAACGTCCCTTTCTAGATACATACATACCACAACGTCCCTTTCTAGATGCATGCAGGCCTTGGGTGATTCTACATGCCATTGCCCGACATCTGTAGACTAATGTGTGCAGGCTACGGATGATGGTGGCAGGCCATATCTGACGTTGGCAGAACGGTGTGTGCAGGTTACGAACGATGTTGGCAGGCCACGTTTAACGTCGGTAGACCTTTCCGGGCTATGGATGACATTGTCAGGCCATGTTCGACGTTGGCAGACCGATGTGACCAAGCTGCGGACAATGTTGGCAGCCCACGACCGACGTCATCTGACCATTTTGTGAAGGCCAAAGGCAATGGGGGCAGACCACGTTCGACTGACCATTGTGTGTAGTACAAAGGTGATGTGGCAGGTCACGCCTGACGTTGTATGACCATTGTGTGCAGGCCAAAAGGGATGCAGGCAGGCAATGCCCGACGTCGGTTGACCGTTGTGTTCAAGACAAGGGCAATGCACGCAGTCCAAGCTCGAAATGACTGAACGATATGCACATTCCACAACCGATATGGGCAGTCCACGACTAACGTCGGCTGAGTGATGTGCACAAGTCACGACTTAGAAAGTCCATCCGTGACCAATGTTGCTTGGCAGATACCGCTTGTCGTTGGCCGAAATCGCTTGCATGAAGTGCAGAAGTCTTGGCTAATGCTACCTGTTGTTGCCTGACGCGGATATCGCCTAGCCTATGCGCACACGCCATGGCTCATGCATGCAAGCCTTGGTTGATGCTCCATGTAGTTGGCCAACATCGCTTTCCCGATGTGCACTAGCTACGGACGATGCTTGGCCTACTTGGAGCTCTTGATTTCTAGGCGTAGATTTTGACTTAGAGGAGTGCACATCTTTTTTCTAAATATTCTTATTGAACATTTACAACCCAGTTATGGATGTTCTAAGGTACAAACACACATTAGCTTCCACTAATAAAACTTTTATATATAAAAAAATAGTTTTCAACTATATGTTTTTCGGTTAATCCCGAAAATGAGTAATTGATTAATAAAACAAAAGACAAAGAAATATAAAATTAACGCCAAAAATTCACAAACAAATATTGTAACCTTAAATTCATTAATTTCAATATTTTATTTATTTTTTATTTTTATTCAGTAAATCTCAAAAATGAGTAATTTTCGAATAAAAAATATGAATAAAATATAAAATTAACACCGAAAATTCATAAATAAATATAATTACCTTAGATTCAAAAATTTCAACAATTTTCTTAAATTTTTATTGTTGTTTGGTAAATCTTGAAAATAGGTAATTCATGAGTAAAATATGGGAAAATAATAAAAAATATAAGATTAATGCCAAAATTCACAAATAAATATCGTAACCTTAAATTCATCAATTTCATCAATTTTTGTAATTTTTCTTTTTGTTTGATAAATCTTGAAAATGGGTAATTCATTAGATTAAAGGAAAAAATATGGGGCAAAATACAATTTTAACGCCAAAAATTCACAAATAAATATAGTAGCCTTATATTCAACAATTTCAACAATTTGTTTTAATTTTTATTTTTGTTCGGTACATCTCAAAAATTAATAATTAATTAATAAAAAAAGGAAAATATGAAAAAAGAAGAAAATTAACGCCAATAATTCATAAATTAATATATTAACCTTAATTTCAATAATTTCAACACTTTTTTTAATTTTTATTTTTGTTTAGTAAATCCCAAAAATGGGTAATTGATTAATAAAAAATATGAAGACAATTATAAAATTAACGCCAAAATTTCACAAATAAATCTAGTGACCCTAAATTTAATAATTTAATAAATTTAAAATTTTAAAATGTGACGTAAAAACTAAAAAACCGTAAAATAAATTTTAAAAATTACTACAAGTCAGAAAAATATGAAAATGCTCGAAAGTACTTCTAAATAACTGAAAATAATCTTAGAGTACATATTTGTAGAAATAAAATATGTTTTGATATAGTACAAATCGTAAACGTAATGAAATTGGTACAAATGAGCCACCGATGACAGTTGCAGGCAACGTCTGACGTCGGTTGACCGTTATGTGCAGGACAAAAATGATTTGGGCAGGCCACGTTAGACGTTAGCTGACCATGTGTGAAGGCCAAATTCGAAGCATGAAGGCCACAATCGATGTTGGCTGACCACTGTGTGCAAGCCAAAGGCGATGCTGGAAGGCCACGCTGATGTCGGGTGACTATTGTGCAATCCAAAGATGTGCCAGGCAACACATGATGTTGCTTGACCGTTTTTTGCAAGCCAAGGGCGATGCGGGCAGTCCACGCCCGACGACGTCTGATTGATGTTCTCAAGGCACAGTCGATGCAGGCAGTCAACGACCGACTTCGACTGAGCAATGAGCAGGCTATGGCCAATGTGGGCAGCCCACGTCCGACATCGACGGTCCATGGTGTACAGGCAAAAGGCGATGCTGGAAGGCCAAGACTGACACCCTCTGAGTGATAAAAAGAGGCCATGGCTGATGCAGTCGATCCACGCTCGATGCCGGCTGAGCGATGTGCACAGGCCACAACCAATGTCGCCTGGCCGATTCCACTTGCCGGTTGTCGATGTATCTTGTCCGGAGAACACAAGCTAGGAGGATGCTGCCTTTTGTTAAACGTCGTCGATGTCAATTTGTCAATGAGTAGATGCCTCGGCTTATGCGTTCAGGCCTTGGCTGATGGTGCATGTCATTGGCTAACGTCGCTCGCTCGAAACACACATACCTTGGCTAATATTGCCCGACATTGGCCGATGCAAATGTCGCCCAGCCGATGCAGACTCGCCATGACCGATGCGTGCAGTCCTTGGCTGATGCTGCATTCCTATGGCGAGTATCGGTTGCCAGATGCGAACATGCCATGTAATATGCGTGCAAGCCTTGGTTGATGTTGGTTGTCTTTGGCCGACGTCGCTTTCTTGAAGCGCACAAGCCTTGGCTGATGTTGCCTGTCTTTGGCCGACATCGCTTGCCTGAAGCGCACAAGCCTTGGATGATAATGCATGTCGTTGGCCAAAGTCAATGTCACCCAGCCGATGCACACACGCCACGAATTATGTGTGCATGCCTTGGATGATTCTGCATACCTTGGATGATGCAACGTGTCATTGTTCGACTTCACTTTACATGCGCACAAACCACGTCAGATGTGTGAAGACCTTGGCTAATGTTGCCTGTAGTTGGCTGGTGTTGCAAGGACAAAGTATGCAGGCCATGAACGATGTCGCCAATTCGTTAGACATAGGACATGGCTGATGCGTGCAGACTTTAAATGATGCACACATGCCACGTCTGTGCATGAAGGCATTGTCTAATGTCGCATGACATTGACCGACGTCGCTTTCAAGATATGCACATTCCATATTTGTACTTGTAGGACTTGACTATAGCCGTATGCCAATACAAACGTTGCTTGCTAGATGCGCATATGCCACGTAACATGCGTGCATGCCTTGGATGATGCTGCTTGTTGTTGGCCGACATATGATTTGTGCATGCTATGGAATTTGCTGGTAGGCCACATCCAACATTGACTGACTGATGTGTGCAGCCAACTAATGATGTTGGCAGGCTACGTTCGATGTCGGGAGACTAATGTGTGTAGGGTACGGACGATGATGTCAGGCCACGTTCGACGTCGGTATACCATTGTGTGCAGGCTGAGGATGATGTAGGCGACCCATGCTCGACGTCGGTTGACCGTTATGTGCAGGACAAAGGCAATGCAGGCAGACCATGTTTGACATCAGCTGACCAAGCATACTGGCCAAAGGTGATGCTCACATGCTATGCCCGACGTCGGTTGACCAATGTTTGTAGGCTAGAGGCGATGCGGACAGGCAACCCCCGACATTGGTTGACAGTTGTGTGCAGGCCAAGGGCGATGTGGAAGCCTACGCCAGACAATGACTAAGCGATGAGCACAAGCTACGGCCAATGCGGATAGTCCACGTCCAATATTAGATGAGTGATTTGCAAAGGCAACGACTGATGATGGCGATCCACGAACAATGTCGCATTAATAATGCTTCTTGTCGTCGGCCCATGACGCTTGCCCAAAGCGCACAGGCGTTGGAATATGCTACCTGTCATTGCCTGATGTCGATGTCGCCAACCGATGTGCACACGCCACAGCTAATTCATGTAGGCCTTGGAAGATTCTGTCTATCGTTGTTCGAAGTCCCTTGCCCAATGTGTACTGACTAAGAATTATACTGCCTTCCTACGTCTGACGTCGGTTGACCATTTTGTGCAGGCCATAGGTGATGCGGAAAACCATGTATGACGTTGGCTGACCATTGTGTGTAGGCCAAAGGCGATGCAGGCAGACTACGTCCGACGTCGGCTGACCATTGTGTGTAGGTAAAAGGCGATATGGGCAGGACACGCCCGACGTAGGCTTGCCATATTATGCTGGTCAAAGGTGATGGGGGAAGGCAACACTCAATGTCACTTGAACGACATCGCTTCCTAGATGTGCACATGCCACATCCGTGCGTGAAGGCTTTAGCTTATACTGCATTTTATTGGCCGGCGTCACTTTTCAAATATGCGCATTACACGTCTGTGTGTGCATGCCTTTCCTCTAGTCTCATGCCATTGTCCCACGTAGCTTTCCAGATATTCACATGCCACGTAAGATGCGTGCATGCCTTGGCTAATGCTACATGTTATTGGCCGACATCTGCAGACCGATGTGTGCAGGCTACAGACGATGCTGGTAGGCCATATGTGACATCGACATATCGATTTGTGCAGCCTACGGATGATGTTGGTAGTCCACATTCGATGTCGGTAATCCGATGTATGTTGGCTATGGACGATGCTATCAGGAAACATTCGACGTTGGCATACCGATGTGTGCAGGCTGTAGACGATCCTTGTAGCCCATATCTGACATCGCTTGACCGTCGTGTGAAGGCAAAAGGCAATGCAAGCAGACCACATTCGATGTCAACTCACCTTATTTGTACAGGCCAAAGGCAATGTGGGTAGGCCACGCCTGACGTCAGCTGACTATTGTGTGCTGGCCAAAGGTGATGAGGGCAGGAAATGCCTGATGTTGATTGACCGTTATGTGCAGGCAAAAGGCAATATGTGCAGTCCACGCCTAACGATGGCTGAGCGATGTGTGAAGGCTATGGACAATGCTGGCAGACACGCCCGACGTCATCAGACCAATGTGTGCAGGATACAAACGATGAAGGTAGGCCACGTCTGACGTTGGCTGACCGATGTGTGCAGGCTACAAAGTATAGGTGCAACCCACATCCGACATCAGCTTCCCGTTTTGTACAGGCCAAAGGCGATGCGGGCAGGCCACATCCGACGTCGGCTATCCATTCTATGTAGGACAAATATGAAGCAGGAAGGCCACGTCCGACGTCGGTTGACCTTTGTGTGCAAGCCAAAGGAGATGCTGGAAGGCCACGCCCAACATTGGCAGACCGATATTTGTAGGCTACGGAATATGTTGTTAGGCCACGTTCGACGTCGGCATACTGATATGTGCAGGGTGCGGACGATCCTGGCAGCCCACATCCGTCATCAGGTTACCATTGTGTGCAGGTCATAGGAAATGCAGGAAAACCATGTCCGACGTCGGCTAACCATTGTGTGCTGTCCAAAGGTGATTTGGTTTGGCCACGCCATGCCTGACGTCGGCTGACCATAGTGTGAATGCCAAAGGCGATGCGGGAAGACAATGCCCGTTATTGGTTGACCGTTGTGTGCAAGCAAAAGGCGATGTGGGAAGTCCAATCTCGACAATTGCAGAGTAATGTCCACAAGACACAGTCGATACACACAGTCTACGGACGACGTCAGCTGAGTATTGTGCAGGATACATCCAATGCAGAAACCCCACGTCCAACGTCGGCTGGATGCTTTGTGAAGGATAAGGGCGATGACGGAAGGCCAAACCGACGATCATTGAGTGATGTGCACAGTCCAAGACCGATGTGGCAGGTCCACACATAACGTCGGCTAAACGATATGGACAATCCACGTCCGCAATGACCAATGTCGCCTGGGCTATGCCACTTGCCATTGGCTGAAGTCGCTTGTCTGAAGCACACATTGATGCTACCTGCCATTGTCCAACATCGATGTTGCCCTATCGATCTGCATACGCCACGGATGATGCTTTCACGCCTTGGCTAATGTTGCCTACCGTTGGCCAACACCGCTCGCCTTAAGAGCACAAGCCTTGGATGATGTTGCCTGATGTTGAATGATGAAAATGTCGCCCAGCCGATGCACACACACCACGACCGATGTGTGCAGGCCTCTGCTAATGCTGCATTTCATTGGCCAACGTTGCTTTCCAGATGTGCACATGCCATGTTTGATGCGTGAAGACCTTGGCTGATGCAGCCTACTAGTAGCAGACATTGCCTCGCCGATGCATGCAAGTCACGACCGATGTTGCCCAGTCGATACGCACATGCCATGACTGATGCATGCAATCCTTTGTTGATGTTGTCTGCCATTGGTCTATGTCGCCTAGATGATGCATGCAGGTACTTGTCGGAAATCGCCGGTTGGGTTGGTCTGACCAAGAAAGGCCAACGTTGCTTGCTTGATGCGCACATGCCTTGTTAGATGTGTGAAGAACTTGGCTTATGCATCCTGCCGTTGCCGAAATTGTCACAGGTCACGACCGATGTCGCCCAGTCGATGCGCACACGCCATGTATTATGCGTGCAGGCTTGGCTGATGTTGGTTGCCATTATTCGATGTCTCTTGGATGATACATGCTTGAAACTATCGATGTCTTCGAGTCGATACGCACACACCACGGCTGATGCATGCAAGCCTTGGTTTTTTCTTTCATCCATTGGCCGTTGTCGCTTGGTCGATGCTCGCAGGCCACAATCGAAGTTGCACAATCGATGTGCACACGGCATGGCTGATGCATGCATCCTTTGATGATGTTGCCTGTCGTTGGCCAACGTCTCTTGACAGATGCGCACATGCCACGTCCGTGACTACAATCCTTGGCTTATGCCGCATTCCATTGGCCGACGTCCCTTGAAATATACACACAATCCACGTCTGTGCGTGCACAATTTGGTTGAAGTTGCATGCCATTAGCCGACGTCGTTTTCTAGATGTGTACATACCACGTCAGATTCAAGTAGGCCTTGGGTCATTCTGCATGCCATTGGCCGACATTTGTAGACTGATGTGTGCAGGCTACAGATGATGGTGGCAGGCCACATTCGACGTTGGAAGACCGATGTGTATAGGCTACGAACGATGTTGGCAGGCCACGTTTGACATCAATAGACTTGTCCAGGCTACGGATGATGTTTTTAGTCCATGTTCGACGTCGGTAGACCGATGTGTGCAAGCTGCGGACAATGCTGGCAGCCCACGTCCGATGTAAGCTGACCGTTTTCTGAAGGCCAAAGGCAATGGGGGCACACCACGTTCGATTGACCATTGTGTGTAGTGCAACAGTGATGCGGGCAAGCCACGCCCGACGTCGTCTGACCATCGTGTGCAAGCCAAAACCAATGCAGGCAGGCAATGCCCGACGTCAGTTGACCGTTGTGTTCAGGACAAGGGCAATGTAGGCAGTCCATGCTCGAAATGATTGAACAATATGCACAAGCCACAACCGATATGGGCAGTCCACGACCAACGTCGGCTGAGTGATGTGCACAAGTCATAACCGATAAAGGTCGTCATTGACCAATGTCGCTTGGCGGATGCCACTTGCCGTTGGCCAACATCGCTTGCTTGAACCGCAGAAGCCTTGGCTGATGCTGCCTGCCGTTGCCTGACGCGGATATCGCCTAGCATATGCCCACAACCATGGCTCGTGCATGCAAGCGTTGGCTAATGCTGCTTGTCGTTGGCCAACATCATTTTCCCGATGCGCACTAGCTACGGAAGATGCTTGGCCTACTTGGAGCTCTTGATTTCTAGCCGTAGATTTTGACTTAGAGGAATGGACATCGTTTTTCTAGAGATTCATAATGAACATTTAAACCCAATTATGCATGTTCCAAGGTACAAACACAAAATAGCTTCCACAAATAAAATTTTTATATATAAAAAATAGTTTTCAACTATATATTTTTTATTTTTTCGGTTAATCTTGAAAATGAGTAATTGATTAATAAAACATAGGTTAAATATGAAAAAATATATAATTAACCCCAAAAATTCACAAATAAATATTATAACCTAAAATTCAATAATTTCAACAATTTATTTTATTTTTTTATTTTTTCGGTAAATCTAAAAAATGAGTAATTGATGAATAAAAAATATGAATAAAATATAAAATTAACACCGAAAATTCATAAATAAATATAATTACCTTAAATTCAAAAACTTCAACAATTTTCTTCAATTATTATTTTTTTTTGGTAAATCTCGAAAGTGGGTAATTCATGAGTAAAATATAGGAAAATAAGAAAAATATAAAATTAATGCCAAAATTCACAAACAAATATAGTAACATTAAATTAACCAATTTCATCAATTTTTGTTGTTTTTGTTTTTGTTTGGTAAATCTTGAAAATGGGTAATTTATTAATTAAAAGGGAAAAATAAGAAGAAAAAATACAATTTTAACGCCAAAAATTCAAAAACAAATATAGTAGCCTTAAATTCAACAATTCCAACAATTTATTTTAATTTTAATTTTTGTTTGGTACATCTCAAAAATGAATAATTAATTAATAATAAAAAAGGAAAATATGAAAAAAAAAATTAGAAAATTAACGCCAATAATTCATAAATTAATGTATTAACCTAATTTCAACAATTTCAACACTTATTTTCATTTTTATTTTTTTAGTAAATCCCGAAATGGGTAATTGATTAATAAAAATTATGAAAACAATTATAAAATTAACGCCAAAATTTCACAAATAAATCTACTAACCTTAAATTCAATAATTTAATAAATTTAAAATTTTAAAATGTGACATAAAAAATAAAAAACCGTAAAAATAAATTTTTAAAAAAATACTACAAGTCAGAAAAATATGAAAATGCTCGAAAGTACTTCTAAACAGATGAAAATAATCTTAGAGTACATATTTGTACAATAAAATATGTTCCGATATCGTACAAACCGTAAACGCAATGAAATTGGTACAAATGAGCCACAGATGATAGTAGTAGGCAACGTCCGACGTCGGTTGACCGTTGTGTGCAGCTAAAGGCGATGTGGGCAGGCCACATCATACATAAGCTGACTATGTGTTCAAGATAAAGGCGACACTTGAAGGCCACAACCGATGTTGTCTAACCACTGTGTGCAAGCCAAAGGCGATGCTGGATGGCCACACCAGTGTTGAGTGACTATTGTGCAAGCCAAAGCGATGGGCCAGGCAATGCCTTATGTTGCCTGACCATTTTTTGCAGGCCAAGGGCAATGGGACGATGACTGATTGATGTACTCAAGCCACGGTCGGTAGTCCACGGCCAAAGCGAGCTGAGCAATGAGCAGGCTACATCCAATACAGGCAGCCCATGTCCGACATCGACGGTGTGTGCAGGAAAAGGGCGATGCCGGAAGGCCAAGCCTGACAACCTCTGAGTGATGTGAAGAGGCCACGGCCGATGCAGTCGATCCACGCTCGATGTTGGCTGAGCGATGTGCACAAGCCACGACCATTGTCGCCTGGCCGATTCTGCTTGCCGGTTGTCGATGTAGCTTGTCCGGAGAACACAAGCCTAGGCGGATTCTGCCTGTTGTTGAACAACATCGATGTCACTTTGCCGATGAGTAGATTCCTTGGCTTATGCGTCCAGGCCTTGGTTGATGGTGCATGTCGTTGGCTAACGTCGCTCGCCCAGAATGCACAGTCCTTGGCTAATATTGCCCGACGTTGGCCGATGTACACTTGCCATGACCGATGCGTGTAGGCCTTGGCTGATCTGCATTCCTTTGGCCAATATCGATTGCCACATGCGAACATGCCATGTCATATGCATGCAGGCCTTGGCTCATATTGCATGTCTTTGGACGATGTTGCTTGCCTGAAGCGCATAAGGCTCGGCTGATGATGCCTGTCATTGGCCAAAGTCGATGTCGCCCAGCCGATGCACACACGCAATGAATTATGTGTCCATGCCCTGGATGATTCTTCATACCTTGGATGATGCATCATGTCATTGTTCGACTTCACATTCCATGCGCACAAACCACGTCTGATGTGTGAAGACCTTGGCTAATGTTGTCTGTCGTTGGCTGGTGTTGCTCGGACAAAGTATGCATGCCATGATCGATATCTCCAAGTCGATACACATACGACATGGCTGATGCGTGCAGACCTTGGATGACGTTGCATGTCGTTGACCGACATGTCTTGGTAGATGCACACATGCCACGTCGGTGCATGAAGGCATTGGCTAATGTCGCATGCCATTGGCTGACGTCGTTTTCCAGATATGCACATTCCACGTCTGTGTGCTTAGGACTTGGCTATAGCCGCATACCAATGCAAACGTTGCTTGCCAGATGCGCACATACCACATAACATGCGTGCATGCCTTGGCTGATGCTGCTTGTTGTTGGCCGACATATGATGTGTGCAGGCTATGGCTAATGTGTGTAGGCTACGCACGATGCTGTTAGGTCATGTTCGACGTCGGTAAGCCATTGTGTGAAGGCTGCAGACGATGTAGGCAACCCATGTCTGATGTCGGTTGACCGTTATGTGCAGGCCTAAGGCAATGCTGGCAGACCATGTCCAACGTCCGCTGACCAAGCGTGTAGGCCAAAGGTGATGCTCACATGCTATGCCCGACGTTGGTTGACCATTGTGTGCAGGCCAGAGGCGATGCGGGCAGGCAATGCCTAACATTGGTTAACCGTTGTGTGGAGTCCAAGGGCGATTATGGTATCCCACACCTGAAAATGACTGAGCGATGGGCACAAGACACAGCCGATGCGTAAAGTCCACGTCCAACATCAGATGAGTGATTTGTAAAGGCCATAACCGATGATGGCGGTCCATGACCAATGTCGCATTGCTGATGCTGCTTGCCATCAGCCCATAACGCTTGCACAAGCACACAGGCCTTGGAAGATGCTACCTCTCGTTGCTCGATGTCGATGTCGCCAACCATTGTGCACACACCATAGATCAAGCATGTACGCCTTGGGAGATTTTGCCTGTCGTTGTTCGAAGTCCCTTTCCCGATGCATACCGACTAAGGATTATGCCACCTTCCTGCGTTTGACATTGGCTTACCATTTTGTGTAGGCCAAAGGCGATGCGTACAGACCATGTATGACATTGGCTGACCATTGTGTGCAGGCCAAAGTCAATGCAGGCAGACTACGTCCGACATCGGTTGGCCATTCTGTGTAGTTAAAAGGTGATATGGGCAAGCCACGCCTGACTTCGGCTTGCCATATTATGGTGGTCACAGGTGATGGGGAAGGCAACACTCAATGTCGCTTGACCGACATCGCTTCTTAGATGTGCACATGCCATATACGTGCATGAAGGCTTTGGCTGATACTGCATTTTGTTGGCCGACGTCGCTTGTCAAATATGCGCATTCCACATCTGTGTGTGCAGGCCTTGTCTCTAGCCTCATGTCATTGTCCCACGTCGCTTTCCATATGTTCACATGCCACATAAGATGCGTGCATGCCTTGGTTGATGCTGCCTGCTCTTTCCTGACATCTGCAGACCGATGTGTGCAGGATACCGATGATGCTGGTAGGACACATCCAACGTAGACATACCGATTTGTGGAGCCTAGTCATGATATTGGCAGTCCACATTCGATGTCGTCTTTGCGGTTTCTATGGATGATGCTATCAGGCAACGTTCGACGTCAGCATACCGATGTATGTAGTCTGTGGGCGATCCTGGTAGCCCACATCTGACATCGCTTGACCGTCGTGTGAAGGCCAAAGGCAATGCAGGCAGACCATGTCCGACGTCGACTCACCATTATAGGCAGGCCAAAGGCGATGTGGCTAGGTCACGCATGATGTCAGCTGACTATTGTGTGCCGTCAAAAGGCGATGCGGGCAGGAAACGCCTGATGTCGGTTGACCGTTGTGTGCAGGCAAAAGGAAATGTGTGTAGTCCACACCCGACGATAGTTAAGCTATGTGCACAAACCACGACTGATATGGGCAGTCCACAAACGACGTTGGTTGAGTATTGTATAGTCTAAGGCCGACGTAGGAACCCCACTTACAACATCGGCTGGACTTTTTGTGCAAGATAAGGTCGATGTGGAAAGGCCAAACTTGACGATCGATGAGTGATGTACACAGGCCACGGCCAATGCGGCCAGTCCACGCCCGACGTCGGCTAAGTGATGTGCAAAAGACATGGCTGATGCGGCAAACCATGACCAATGTTGCATGGATGATGCCGCTTGCCGTTGGCTGAAGTCGCTTGCCCCAAGCACACATGCCTTAGTTGATGCTGCAAGTCATTGGCTAACGCCGATGTTTTCCAGTCGATGCGCATATGCCACGGTTGAAACGTGTAGGTCTAGGGTGATTCTTCTTGCCATAGGCCAACGTTTGCAGACCGATGTGTGTAGCCTAGAGACGATGCTGGTAGGCTATATTCGACGTTGGAAGATCGATGTGTGTAGGCTACGAACGATGCTGGCAGGCCACGTTTGACATCGGCAAAAATATGTGTCCAGACTACGGATGATGTTGTCAGGCCACGTATGACATCAGCAGACCAATGTGTGCAAGCTACGGACGATGCTGGCAGCCCACGTCCGACGTCGACTGACCGTTTTGTGCATGCCAAAGGCGATGCGGGCAAACCATGTTCGACGTCGGCTAACCATTGTGTGCAGGCCAAAGGCGATGTTGGCATGCGATGCACGCCCGACGTCGACTGACCATTGTGTACAGGCCAAGGGCGATGCAGGCAGTCCATGCCCGACAATGACTAAGCGATGTGCAAAAGCCATGGCTAATGCGGGCAGTCCACGATCAACATCGGCTAAGCGATGTTCACTAGACACGACTGATGCGGGAAAACCACGAACAATGTCGCCTGGCCGATGCCGCTTGCCGTTGTCCGACGTCACTTGCCCGAAGCGCACATGCCTTGGCTTATGCTACCACCCGTTTTCTAATGTTGATGTATGTAACGACTCGAAAGTACCCCCTAGAACTTAGGGAGAACCTATGGGTCGGAACAATTGCGTACTTAACCTTTAGGAGGTCTTGTACAAGCCTTAGCTATCATTCATTACATTTGACATGAAAAGTAGTGCGGAATTAAAACTTTTCACGAATAAATTAATAAGTAGAACATCTTTCATAAAAGCTAAGGATTTGATCTCGTCTGCACATGCCAACTTAAAGACACGATATAAATATCATAGGGACACGGCCCTTTACATTAAATAAAAATACATAATACGTCTTTAGAATAGAAACTAAGAAATACGACTATGCCTCGAATATAGGAGAACATACTTAGTATTGAGAGAATCTTTCCCAAGCTTGTCTTCTAGTCTTCAAACTTGCCTCCAACCTATACTTATTAAGTATAGAAGCCGAATTGATAAAACCTTCATGATTTAAGAGTTGAAATAGTATAAGCATCATCATTTAGCACATAATAAAATAATTCCATAATTTTAGAATCAAAGGACACATTACAGTAACATCAAGCAATATTACAGTGAAACAGTGACATGTTACAGTGAATAATTCATTCCAAGCAATGTGAACTCATTTCCCGTGAGGTTTCCCTAACCAAGTTATCCTAAGACTCCCTAAGGTAAGACAAGAAGGGACCGCCCATACACCCCCTTCATGACACACCAAAGCGATCCTTAAGATTACCAACCATAGGCTTACCTAGTCCGGGAATCAAATCCACACCATTGGCTAGATATTTAAAAGACATTCATGCAAGAAGGATTTCATGCAAGTTCTCTTCCCTAATAGGACTTATAAGTTACACTATGTTCAATGTGAGAGTAGTATCACATACAACTACTCCCACTTAGTGTTCCTTGAGAATTCCCTTGGATTGAGAACTCTACATTAGTCATTCTTAACTTCATTCATTCAAAACTTAGCTTTAACTTACTTCCTTAACATTAGACCTTATCATATCTAACTCCTTTTACAACACATGATAGAACACACCAAGACTCCCCTTTCGTAAGGTCTACTTAGTGCAATGGGTAGATAGCGTCCCATACCACCACCTAACCTAAGTAGTATGTTATTTTAGGAGACTTAGTTCATACATTTCATATAAAACACACCAAGACTACCCTTTCGGAAGGTCTACCTAGTGCAATGGGTAGTTAGCTTCCCATTGGCCAAAATCTGTAGACTGATGTGTGCAGGCTACGGATGATTGTTGCAGGCCACATCCGACATTGGCAGACCGGTGTGTGAAGGCTACGAACGATGTTGGCAGGCCATGTTTGACATCGGTAGACCTTTCAAGGCTACGGATGATGTTGTCAGACCATGTTCGACATCGGTAGACCGATGTGTACGAGCTGCGTACAATACTGGCAGCCCACGTCCGACGTCATCCTACCATTTTGTGAAGGCCAAAAGCAATGGGGGCAGACCACGTTCGACTGACCATTGTGTGTAGTACAAAGATAATGTTGGAAGGCCATGCCGGACGTCGTATGACCATTGTGTGCAGGCCAAAAGCGATGCAGGCAGGCAATGCCTGACGTCGGTTGACCGTTGTGTTCATGACAAGGGCAATGCAGGCAGTCCACCTTTGAAATGACAGAACGATATGCTCAAGCCAAAACTGATATGGACAATCCACGACCAACGTCGGCTGAGTGATGTGCACAAGTCACGACCGATAAAGGCCGTCATTGACCAATGTCGCTTGGCAGATGCTGCTTCTCGTTGGCCGATATCGCTTGCTTGAAGCGCAGAAGCCTTGACTAACGCTGCCTGACGCGGATATCACCTAGCCTATGCGCACACGCCATGGCTCATGAATGTAAGCCTTGGTTGATGCTCCTTGTCGTTGACCAACATCGCTTTCCCGATGTGCACTAGCTACGAACGATTCTTGGCCTACTTGGAGCTCTTGATTTCTAGGCGTGGCTTTTGACTTAGAGGAGTGGACATCGTTTTTCTAGAGATTCATAATAAACATTTACAACCCAATTATGCATGTTCTAAGGTACAAACATACATTAGCTTCCACAAATAAAATTTATATATATATAAAAATAGTTTTCAACTATACTTTTTTAATTTTTTCGGTTAATACCGAAAATTAGTAATTGATTAATAAAACATAGGAAAAATAGTAAAAAATATAAAATTAATGCCAAAAATTCACAAATAAAGGTTGTAACCTTAAATTCAATAATTTCAACAATTTGTTTTTATTTTTAATTTGGTAAATCTCAAAAATGAGTAATTGATGAATAAAACCCAAATATGCACGTTCTAAGGTACAAACACACATTAGCTTCCACAAATAATTTTTTTTTATACATAAAATAGTTTTCAATAATTTTTATATTTATATTTTTTTTGTTAATCCCGAAAATGAGTAATTGATAAATAAAATATAGAAAAATGTGAACAAAATATAAAAATAATGCCAAGAATTCACAAATAAATATAGTAACCTTAAATTTAATAATTTCAACATTTTCTTTTTGTTAGGTAAATCCGAAAAATGAGTAATTGATGAATAGAAAATAGGAAAAATATGAATAAAATGTAAAATTAACGTCAAAATTCATAAACAAATATAGTGACAATAAATTCAACAATTTTTTAGTTTTTATTTATGTTTGGTTAATCCCACAAATGGGTAATTCATGAGTTAAAATAGGAAAAATATGAAAACTATAAAATTAATGCCCAAAATTAACAAATAAATATACTAACCTTAAATTCATCAATTTAAACAATTTTTGTTAATTTTTATCTTTGTTTGGTAAATATCGAAAAAGGATAATTCATTAATAAAAAAAAGGAAAAATATGGAAAAAAAATTAATGATAAAAATTGACAAATAAATATAGTAACCTTAAATTAAAATTTTAAAAGTTTTTTAATTTTCATTTTTGTTCGCTAAATCTCGGAAATTGGTTAATTCATGAATAAAAATAGTAAAAATATTAACAAAATATAACATTAACGCCGAGAATTCGAAAATATTTATAGTAATCTTAAATTCAACAATTTTAATAATTTTTTAAATTTGTATTTATGTTAGATAAATCTCAAAAATGGTAATTAATTGATAAAAAATAGGAAAAAGATGAAACAATTATAAAATTTACACCTATAAATCACAAATAAATATAGTAACATAAAATTCAACAATTTCAAAAACTTTATTATTTAAAATTTGTTCTAAAATATAAAAAAATGTAAAAATAAATTTTAAAAAATAATTAAAAGTCTTAAAAATATAAAAATGTTTTAAAATACTTCTAAAAATGTGAAACCTAATGATAGAGTACATATGTGTACAAATAATGATGTTTCAATATCGGACGTACCGTAAACATAATGAAATTTGTACGAGTGAACCACGTGAGACAGAAACGTTAATAATAGATGATGGAAACTAGATGAATATTTTGTAATACCGGAAGGGCATTTCACACTCTTTTGATTTTATGGCATGGACATCCGCATGTTGTCGAATATACCTCGATTAATGTCACCGCATGTGATGTTGCTCGACTAAGAAGTGCAAGCCACGAACAATGCAGGTAGGCACGTCCAACGTCAGCTGACCGAAGTGTGTAGGCCATAGGTGATGCGTCCAGGCCACGTCTTCCATCGCAGACCGATGTGTGCAGGCTGAGGATGATGCTGGCAGGCCATGTTTGACGTCAGCAGACCGATGTGTGCAGGTTACGAACAACGCTAGAAGGCCACATTCGATGTTGGATGATCGATGTGTGCAGGACACAGACGATAGGTGTAGCCCATCGGTTGACCATTGTGTGCAGGCCAAAGGTGATCCGGGTAGGCCACGTTCAACGTTGGCTGACCATTGAGTGCAGGACAACGCCAATGCGAGAAGGCCACGTCCAACATCGGCTGACCATTGTGTGTAGGCCAAGACTAATGTCGCCCAGTCTATGTGCACACGCCATAGCTGATGCATGTAGCCTTTGAAAAGATGATGCCTGCCATTGGTCAATGTCCCCTGGCTTATGTGCGCAGGCCACGACCAATGTCGCCGAGTCGATGCACACATGCCACGATTTATGCGAGCAGGCCTTGGTTGTTGTTACCTGTTGTTCACTGATGTGCGCTGGCCACAGGCGATGTTGCCTGGCCGTGTGCTCAAACCACGACTGAAGTCGCCTAGCCGGTGTGCACATAACACGACTGATGTGTGCGGGCCTTGGCTGATGCTGCATTCTGTTGGCCGACGTCACATGCCAGATGCACACATTCAACGTTCGTTCATGCAGGCCTTGGTTGATGTTGCATGCCATTGGCCGACGTCAGTTTCCATAAATGCACATTCCATGTCCATGCGTACAGACCTTGACTGTAGTTGCATGCCATTGGACAAAGTCTCTTTCCAGATAATCACATGCCACACCAGATGCGTGCAAGCCTTGGCAAATGTTGCATGTTGTTGGCCGACATCTGCAGAACGATGTGTGCAGGCTACAGAAGATGTTGGCAAGCCACATCCGTCATCGGCAGACCGATATGTGATGGATACAAACGATGCTGGAAACCCACGTTAAACGTCGGCAGACCGATGTGTGCAGGCTACGAACGTTGTTGTCATGCCACATTCGACGTCAGCAGACCAATATGTGTATGATGTAGACGATGCTGGCAGCCCAAGTGTGACGTAAACTGTCCTTTGTATGCAGGCCAATGGCAATGCAGGTAGACCACGTCTGACGTCGGCTGACCATAGTGTGCAAGCAACACCTGACGTTCGTTTACCATTGTGTGCAGGCCAAAGGCGATGTTGGCATGTGATGCACGCCCAACGTTGACTGAGCGTTGTGTACAGGCCAAGGACGATGCGGGCAGTCCATGCCCGACAATAACTAAGCGATGTGCACAAGACATGGCTGAAGCGGGCAGTCCACGATCAACATCGGCTGAGCGATGAGCACTGGCCACGACCGATGCGAGCGGACCACGAACAATGTCGCCCGGCCGATGCCGCTTGCCGTTGGCCGGCGTCGCTTGCCAGAAGCGCACAGGCCTTGGCTTATGCTACCTGCCATATTCCAACGCTAATGTAGCCAGTCGATGCGCACACGCCACCCATCATGAGTGCACTCCTTGGCTGATGTTGCCTGTCGTTGGTCGAAGTTCTTGCCCAATGTGCACTGGCTACAGACGATGCTACTTGCTGTTGGTCGACATTGAAGTCGCTTAATAGATGTACATATGTCATGTCTGATGCGTGCAGACGTTGGTTGATGTCGCCTACAATTAGCCGACGTCACTTGCTAGATGCACACATTCCACGTCTGATGCGTTCAGGCCTTGGTTGATGCCACGTGTAGTTGGCCAACGCCGACTGCCAGATGCCAACATGTCACGTCCGATGCGTGGCCCACTTGGAGTTCTTGATTCTATGACGCAGATTCTGACTTAGAGGACTAGAAATCGTTTTTTCGAGAGATTCATAATGAACATGCACAACCCAAATATGTACGTTTTAAGGTACAAACACACATTAACTTCCACAAATAACTTTTTTATATATAAAAAAGTAGTTTTAACATTTTTTTACTTTTATTTTTCGGTTAATCTCAAAAATGAGTAATTAATTTATAAAACATAATTTAAATATAAGAAAATATTAAAATAACTCCAAAAATTCAGAAATAAATATAGTTATCTTAAATTCAACAATTTCATTATTTTTTTTATTTTTTATTTTTATCGGTAAATCTCAAAAATGAGTAATTGATGAATAAAAAATGGGGAAAATATGAAAAAATATAAAAATTACGCCAGAAATTCACATATAAATATAGTAACCTTAAATTCAACAATTTCATTATTTTTAAAAAAAATTATTTTTGTTCGGTAAATCCCGAAAGTAGGTAACTCAAGGATAAGAAATAGGAAAACAATGAAAAAAACATATAATTTATGACAATAATTCATAAATAAACATAGTAACTTTAAATTATCAATTTCAACAACTTTTTAATTTTTACTTTTGTTCGGTAAATCCGTAAAATGGGTAATTAGTTAATAAACAATATGAAAAAATTATAAATTTAACACATAAAATTCACAAATAAATATAGTAACCTTGAATTGAATAATTTTATAAATTGTAATTTTTAAAATGTAACGCAAAAAATAAAAGACGGTAAAAATAATTTTTAAATATAAATAAAAGTCGGAAAAATATGAAAATGCTCGAAAGTACTTCTAAACATGTGAAAATAATCATGGAGTACATTGAACAAATAAAATATGTTTCGATATCCTACACACCGTAAATGTAATGAAATTTATACAAATGAACGGTGTGAAATGGGAACGTTGAGAATAGAGGATGGAAAATAGATGAATCTATTATTATGCAAGAAGGGCGTTTCTCACTCTTTGGATTCTGTACGGCATGGACATCCGCATGTTGTCGATTATACCTCGATCAATGTCGCCGCATGAGACATCGCTTGTCTAACAAATGCAAGCCATAGACGATGCGGGTAGGCACTTCCGATGTCAACTAACCGATGTGTGCAGGCCACAGGAGATGCGTCAGCCACGTCAGGCATCGGCAGACCGATGTGTGAAGGCTACAAACAATGTTGGCAGGCCACGCCCAACGTCAGCAGACCAATGTGTGCAGGATATAGACGATGTAGGTAGGCCACGTCCGATGTTGGCTGACTGATGTGTGCAGGCTACAAAGGATAGGTGCAACCCACATCCGACGTCATCTGCCTGTTGTGTGTAGGCCAAAGGCGATGCGGGAATGCCACATCCGACGTCGGCTGACCATTTAATGCAGAACGAAGGTGAAGTAGGAAGGCCACGTCTGACGTCGGTTGACCATTGTGTGCAAGCCAAAGGCGATGCTAGAAGGTCACGCTCGACATCAGCAGACCGATGTGTGTAGGCTACGGACGATGCTGTTAGGCCACATTCGACGTTTGCATACCGATGTGTGCAGGGTGCGGATGATCCTGGCAGCCCACATCCGACATCAGTTGACCATTGTGTGCAGGCCAAAGGCAATGTAGGAAAACCATGCCCGACTTCGGCTTACCATTGTGTGCAGTCCAAAGGTGATGCGGGAAGACAATGCCCATTATTGGCTGACTGTTGTGTGCAGGCCAAAGGCGATGCGGGAAGTCCACTCTCGAAGATGGCAGAGCGATGTGCACAAGCCACGTCCTATACGGGCAGTCCACGGATGACATCAGTTGAGTATTGTGTAGGCTACAACTAATGCGGGCACCCCACGTCCAACGTCGACTGGACGTTTTGTGAAAGAAAAAGGCGGTGCCGGAAGGCCAAACCCGATGACCGATGAGTGATGTGCACGGGGCACGACTGATGCGATGGGTCCACACATGACGTCGGCTAAACGATATGGAAAAACCACGGGTGCAATGACCAATGTCTCCTGGCCTATGCCACATGCCGTTGGCTGAAGTCGCTTTCCAGAAGCACATATTAATGCTTCCTGCCATTGGCCAATGTCGATGTGCACACGCCACAGCTGATGCTTGCACGTCTTGGTTAATGTTGCCTACCGTTGGCCAACGCCGCTCGCCTGAAGCGCACAAGCCTTGGATGATGTTGCCTGATGTTGGAAGATGCAAATATCGCCCAACAAATGCACACACGCCACGACTGGTGTGTGCAGGACTCTGCTGATGCTGCATTTCATTGGCCAACGTTGATTGCCAAATGCGCACATGCTATGTTTGATGCGTGAAGAACTTGGTTGATGCAACCTATCGTACATTTCCTCGCTGGTGCATGCAGGTCACGATCGATGTTTCCCAGTCAATATGCACACGCCATGGATGATGCGAGAAAGCCTTTATTGATGTTGTCTTCCATTGGTCAATGTCGCCATGATGATGCATGCACGTACTTGTCGAAAATCGACGGTTGGGTTGGTCTGACCAAGAAAGGCAAACGTTACTTGCCTGATGCGCACATGCCTTATTAGATGCGTGAAGAACTTGGCTGCTGCATCCTGCTGTTGCCAAAATCGTCTGGACGATGCATGCAGGTCACGATCGATGTCGCCCATTCTATGCGCACACGCCATGGATGATGCGTGCAGGCCTCGGCTGATGCTGTTTGCCATTATTCAATGTCTCCTGGATGATGCGCGCTGGCAACGATCGATGTCGCCGAGTCGATACGCACACACCACGACTGATGCATGCAGTCCTTAATTATTGATTTCATCCATTGACCGGTGTAGCTTAGCCGATGCGCGCAGGCCACAACCCATGTCGTCTAGCCCATGCGCTCATACCACGACTTAAGTTGCACAATCGATGTGCATACGACATGGTTGATGCGTGCATCCCTGGTTGATGTTGCATGTCTTTGGCGAACGTCGCTTGCCATATGTGCACATGATACGTCCATGAATGCAGGCCTTGGCTTATGCCGCATTCCATTGGCCGACGTCGCTTACTAGATACGCACATTACACGTATGTGCGTGCACGATTTGGTTGAAGCTGCAAGCCATTGGACGACGTTTCTTTCTAGATGTGTACATACCACGTCAGATTATGCAGGCCTTGGGTGATACTTCATGCCATTGGCCGACATGTGTAGACTGATATGTATAGGATACGGATGATTGTGGCAGGCCACATCCGACATTGGCAGACCGGTGTGTGCAGGCTACGAACGATGTTGGCAGGCCATGTTTGACATCGATAGATCTTTCCAGTCTATGGATGATATTGTCATATAATGTTTGACGTCGGCAGACCAATGTGTGCTAGGTGCGGACAATGCTGACAGCCCACGTCCGACGTCAACTGACCATTTTGTGAAGGCCAAAGGCAATGGGGGCACACCACGTTAGACTGACCATTGTGTGTTGTACAAAGGTGATGCGGGAAGGTCACGACCAACGTCGGCTGAGTGATGTGCACAGGTCACGACCTATAAAGGACGTTTGTGACCAATGTCGCTTGGCGGATGCCGCTTGTCGTTGGCCGACATCGCTTGCTTGAAGCGCAGAAGCCTTGACTAATGCTGCCTGTCGTTGCCTGACGCAGATATCGCCTAGACTATGCGCACACACCATGGCCCATGCATGCAAGCCTTGGCTGATGCTGCCTGTCGTTGGCCAACATCGCTTTCCCAATGCGCAGTGGCTACGGACGATGCTTGGCCTACTTGGAGCTCTTGATTTCTAGAGGTGGATTTTGACTTAGAGTAGTGGACATCATTTTTCAAGAGATTCAAAATGAACATTTACAACCCAATGATGCATCTTCTAAGGTACAAACACACATTAGCTTCCATAAATAAAATTTTTATATATACAAAAATAGTTTTCAACTATATTTTTTTATTTTTTCGGTTAATCCCAAAAATTAGTAATTGATTAATAAAACATGGGACAAAGATTAAAAAATATAAAATTAACGCCTAAAATTCACAAATAAATATTTTAACCTGAAATTTAATAATTTCAATAAAAAAACTTTTTTTATTTTTTTGGATAAATCTCAAAATGAGTAATTGATGAATAAAAAATATGAATAAAATATAAAATTAACACCGAAAATTCATAAATAAATATAATTACCTTAAATTCAAAAATTTCAACAATTTTCTTAAGTATTCATTTTTGTTTGGTAAATCTCAAAAAATGGGTAATTCATGAGTAAAATATAGGAAAATTTAAAAAAATATAAAATTAATTACAAAATTCATAAATAAATATAGTAACATTAAATTCATCAATTTCATCAATGTTTGTTATTTTTCTTTTTGTTTGGTAAATCATGAAAAAGGGTAATTCATTAATTAAAAGGGAAAAATATGAAGAAAGAAAATACAACTTTAACGCCAAAAATTCACAAATAAATATAGTAGCCTTAAATTCAACAATTTCAACAATTTATTTTGATTATATTTTTTCTTCGATAAATCTCAAAAATGAATAACTAATTAATAAAAAAAAGGAAATTATGAAAAAAATAATAATAGAATAGTAACGTTAATAATTCATATATATTAACCTTAATTTCAACAATTTCAACACTTTTTTTAATTGTTATTTTGTTTAGTAAATTCCGAAAATGGATAATTGATTTATAAAAAAATATGAAAATAATTATAAAATTAACGCCAAAATTTCACAAATAAAATAGTAACCTTAACTTCAATAATTTAATAAATTTAAAATTTTAAAATGTGATGTAAACAAAACCGCAATTTTTTAAAAAAAAAAATTACTACAAGTCAGAAAAATATGAAAATGCTCGAAATTACTTCTAAATACCTGAAAATCATCTTAGAGTACATATTTGTACAAATAAAATATGTTTTGATATCGTACAAACTGTAAAAGTAAGGAAATTGGTACAAATGAGCCGCAGATGATAGTTGCAAGCTACGTCTGACGTCGGTTGACGTTGTGTGCAAGCCAAAGGCGATGCAGGAAGCCACATTATACGTCAGCTAACCATGTGTGTAGGCCAAAGGCGACGCATGAAGTCCACAATCGATGTTGGTTGACCATTGTTTGCAAGCCAAAGGCGATGCTGGAAGGCCACAATCGATGTTGGTTGACCATTGTTTGCAAGCCAAAGGCGATGCTGGAAGGCCATGCCGATGTCGGATGACTATTGTGCAAGCAAAAGGCAACGGGACACGCAATGCCTGATGTTGCCTATCCATTTTTTGCGGGCCAAGGGCGATGCGGGTAGTCCACGCCCAACAACGACTGATCGATGTGCTCAAGACACGGCCAATGCAAGCAGTCCACGACCGACGCCAGCTGAGCAATGAGTAGGCTACGGCCAATGCGGGCAACCCACGTCCGACATTGACGGTCCGTGGTGTGAAGGCAAAGGGTGATTATGGAAGACCAAGCCAGACAACCTCTGAGTGTTGTGAAGAGGCCACGACCGATGTAGTGGATCCACGCTCGATGCCGACTGAGTGATGTGCACATGCCACGACCAATGTTGCCTTTCTGATTCTGCTTGCCTGTTGTTGATGTTGCTTGTTCGGAGAACACAAGCCTAGGCGGATGCTGCCTGTTATTGAATGACGTCGATGTCACTTTGCCGATGAGTAGATGCCTCGGCTTATGTGTGCATACCTTGGTTGATGGTGCATGTCATTGGCTAACGTCGCTCGCCCAAAACACACAGTCCTTGGCTAATATTCCCCAATGTTTGCCGATGCAAATGTCGCCAGCCAATGCACACTCTCCATGACCGATGCGTGTAGGCCTTTGCTAATGCTGCATTCCTTTGGGCAATATCGGTTGCCAAATGCAAACCTGCCATGTCAGATGCGTGAAGGCCTTGGATGATATTGCCTGTCTTTGGACGACGTCACTTGCCTAAAGCGTACAAGACTTGGCTGTTGGTGCCTGTCGTTGGCCAAAGTCGATGTCGCCCATCCGATACACACGCCAAGAATTGTGTGTGCATGCCTTGGATGATTCTGCATACATTGGATGATGCACCATGTTGTTGTTCGACTTCACTTTCCATGCGCACAAACCACGTCAGATGTGTGAAGAACCTTGGCTAATGCTGCCTGTCGTTAGCTGGTGTTGCTTGGACAAAGTATGAAGGCCATGACCGATGTCGCCAAGTCAATACACACACGACATGGCTGATGCGTGCAAACCTTAGATGATGTTTCATGTCATTGGCCAACATTGTTTGGTAGATGAGGACATGCCACGTCTGTGCATGAAGGCGTTGGCTAATGTCGCATACCATTGGCCGACATTGCTTTCCAGATATGCACATTCCACATCTGTGTGTATAGGCCTTGGCTATAGCCTCATGCCAATGCAAACGTTGCTTGCCAGATGCGCACATGCCACGTAACATGCGTGCATGCCTTGGCTGATGCTTCTTGTTGTTGGTCGACATATGAAGTGTGCAGGATATGGACATTGCCGGCAGGCCACATCCCACATTGATAGACCGATGTGTGCAGCCAACTAATGATGTCGGCAGACCACGTTCGATGTCGGCAGACTAATATGTATAGGCTACGGACGATGCTCGTAGGCCACATCCGACATCGACATACCAATTTGTGCATCCTACGGAGGATGTTAGCAGTCCACGTTCGATGTCAACAATTCGATGTGTGTTGGCTATAGACGATGCTATCGAGCAATATTCGACGTTGCCATATCAATTTGTGTAGGCTGCGGACGATCATGGTAGCCCACATCTGACATCGCTTGACCGTCATGTGAAGTCCAAAGGCAATGTAGGCAGACCACGTCTGACATCAACTCACCATTATGGGCAGGCCAAAGGCGATGTGGGTAGGCCACCCCTGACGTGCGTTAATTATTGTGTGTCATCCAAAGGCAATGCGAGAAGGAAATGCCTGATGTCGGTTGACCGTTATGTGCAGGAAAAAGGCAATGTGTGCAGTCCACGCCCGATGATGGCTGAGCGATGTGCACAAGACACGACCAATATGGACAGTCCATAGACGATGTCGGTTGAGTATTGTATAGGCTAAGGCCGATGCAAGAACCCCACTTCGAACGTCGACTGGACTTTTGGTGTAGGATAAGGATAATGTAGGAAGGCCAAACCTGACGATCGATGAATGACGTGCACAGGCCACGGCCAATGCGGCCAGTTCACGCCCGACGTTGGCTATGCGATGTGCACAAACCATGGCTGATGCGTCAAACCACGACCAATGTTGCATGTATGATGCCGCTTGCCGTTGGCTGAAGTTGCTTCCCCAAAGCACACATGCCTTAGTTGATGTTGTCTTTCATTGACCGACACCGATGTTGCCCTGTCGATGCGCATATGCCACGGTTAATGCGTGTAGGCCTTGGGTGATTCTTTTTGTCATTGGCCAACATCTGCTGACCGATGTGTGTAGCCTAGAGACGATGATGGCAGGCCACATCCGATGTTGGAAGACCGGTGTGTGCAGGCTACGAACAATGTTGGCAGGCCACGTTTGACGTCGGCAGAAATATCTGTCCAGGCTAGGATGATGCTGTCAGGCCACATTTGACATCAGCAGACTGATGTGTGCAAGCTGTGGACGATGCTGGCAGCCCACGTCCGACGTCGACTGACCGTTTTGTGCACGCCAAAGGGGATGAGGGCTGACCACATTCGACGTTGTCTGACCATTGTGTGTAACACAAAGGCGATGCATGCAGGCCTTGCCTGATGTCGTCTGACCATTGTGTGCCGGCAAAAAGCGATGCTGGCAGGCAACGCCCACGTCTGTTGAACGTTGTATTCAGGCAAAGGGCGATGCTGGCAGTCCATGATCGAATATGACTGAGCGATGTGCACAAGCCATACCCGATGCCAGCAGTCCACGACCAATGTCAGATGAGCGATGTGCATAAGCCACGACCGATACAGGTGGTCCATGACCAATGTCGCCTGGCCGATGCCGCTTGCTATTGGGCGATGCCGCTTTCCAAAAGCGCGGAAGCCTTGGCTAATGCTGCATGCCATTTCCTAACGCCGATATCACCCTACCGATGCGCACACGCCATGGCTCATGCGTGCAGGACTTGGCTGATGCTTCTTGCCATTGGCCGACATCGCTTTCGCGATGTGCACTTGCTACGGACGATGCTTGGCCCACTCGGAGCTCTTAATTTCGTGTCGTGGATTTTGACTTTGAGGAGTAGACATCGTTTTTCCACAGATTCAAAATGAACATATACAACCAAATTACGCACGTTCTAAGGTACAAACACACATTATCTTCCACAATTATATTTTTTATATATAAAAAATAGTTTTCAACAATATATTTTTATTTTTTCAATTAATCCCAAAATTGAGTAATCGATTAATAAAACATAGGAAAAATATGAAAAAATATAAATTTAATGCCAAAAATTTACAAATAAATATTGTAAACTTAAATTCAATAATTTCAACAATTTTTTTTTTATTGGTAAATCCTGCAAAATGAGTAATTGATGAATAAAAATAGGAAAATTATGAATAAAATATAAAATTAACACCAAAAATTCATAAATAAATATAGTAACCTTAAATTCAACAATATCAAAAATTTTAAAATTTTTACTTATGTTTGGTAAATCTCAAAAATGGGTAATATATGAATAAAATATAGGAAAAATATAAAAAAAAATATAACATTAATGCTAAAATTCACATTAAATATAGTAAACTGAAATTCATCAATTTCAATAATTTTTATTATTTTTATTTTTGTTTGGTAAATCTCAAAAATGGGTAATTCATTAATTAAGGAAAAATATGAAGAAAAAATATATTTTTAACGCCAAAGATTCACAAATAAATATGGTAATCTTATATTCAACAATTTCAAATTTTTGTTTTAATTTTTATTTTTTTTTGGTAAATCCCGAATGAATAATTAATTTATAAAAAAGAAGGAAAATATGAAAAAATATATAAAATTAACGTCAAAAATTCAGAAAGGTGCAGGCCACACGCGATGCGTCCTGGACACATCAAACTGATGTTTGAAGGCTACAGACGATGCTGGCAGTCAACTTCGACTTCGATAGACCACTGTGTGGAGGCAACAGATGATGCTGGCAGGCCACGTCCGACGTTGGATGACCGATGTGTGCAGGACACAAATGATAGGTTCACCCACGTCCGACCTTCTATGATCGTTGTGTGCAAACCTAAGGCGATACGGGCAAGCCACGTCCGACGTCGGCTTACCATTGTGTGCATGCCAAAGGCGACACAGGAAGGCCACGTTCGACATCGGTTGTGCATTATGTGCAATCCAAAGGCGATGCGGGAAGTCCATGCCTAACGTCCGGTGACTATTTTGCAGGCCAAAGGAGATGGGGCTAGGGATAGCCCAATGTCGCTTGACCATTTTTTTAAAGGCCAAGGGCGATGCGGGCTGTCCAAGCCTGACGACGATTGAGCGATGTGCATATGACATGGTTGAAGCGGGAAATCCACGGCCAACTTCGACTGAGCAATGAGAAGGCTACGGCTGATACGGGCAGCCCACCTCCAACATTGCCTGTCCGTTATGTGCAGGCAAAGGGATATGTAGGAAGGCCAACCCTGACTGACCGCTGAGTGCAGAGTCCACGGCCGATGCGGCCAGTCCACACCTGACGTCAGCTAAGCGTTGTGCACCACCAAAGTGGCTCAGTCGATGTCGCTTGTCATTGGCCGATGTCGCTCCCGGATAACATAGGGCTTGGGTGATGCTACATGTCTTTGGCCGATGTATGTCGCCCTGGTGATGGGAACACGCCACGACTGATGCATGCTGGCCTTCACTGATGATGCATGTCGTTGGATAACGTCGCTTACCTGAAGTGCACAGGCCTTGGCTGATGCTATTTGACATTGGCCAATACAAGATCTCCAGCCAATGAACACACACCACGACCGATGCGTGCAGGCCTTGGCTTCTGCTGTATTTCATTGGCCTACGTCGCTTGACAGATGCGCACATGCCATGTCAGATGTATGCATGCCTTGGCTGATGTTGCCTATCATTGGCTAACGTCGCTTGCCTAAAGTGCACAATCCTTGGCTGATGGTGCATGCCGTTTCCCGACATCGATGTTGCCAATCTTATGCACACACGACATGAGTTATGTGTGCATGCCTTGGATGATGTTTCATGTTGTTGTCAAACGTTACTATCCAGATATGCCCTAACCACGTCAAATGCGTGAAGACCTTGGATGATGCTACCTACCGTTGGCTGACGTCGCCTGGCGAATGCATGCAGTCCACGACCGATGTCGCCCAATCGATGTGCACATGCGACGGCTGATGTGTGCATGCCTTGGATGATGTTGCATGCCTTTGGTTGATGTCACCTGGAAGATGCGCGCAATCCATGACCGGTATCACCGATTCAATGATCACACGCCATGGCTGATGCATGTAGGACTTGTCTGTTGCTTCCTGCCATTGGCCGATGTGCGCAAACATCAGCCGATGTCACCTAGACGATACACTCATACCACAGCTGAAGTCGCCCAGCCGATTTGCACATGACACAACTGATGCGTGCAGGCCTTGGTTGATGCTGCATGTCATTGGCCGACGTTATTTACCAGATGCTCACATGCCACGTCCGCGCATGCAGGCCTTGGATGATGCCAAATTCTGTTAGCCGGCGTCACTTACCAGATATGCTAATTCCACGTCCGTGCGTGTAGGATTTGGCTGAAGCCGCATTCCATTGGCCGACTTCACTTGCAAGAAGCACACATGTCACGTTAAATGCGTGCAGGTCTTGGATAATTCTGCTTGTTGTTGGCCAAAATCTACAGAGCAATGTGTACGGCTATGGATGATGCTGGCAGGCCACGTTCGACATTAGAAGACCTATGTGTCAAGGCTACAGCCAATGTTGTCACGACACGTTCAACGTCGGCAGACCGATGTGTGCAGGCTGAGAATGATATTGGAAGCCCACGTCCGACATTGGCTGATCGTTTTGTGCAGGCCAAAAGCGATGTGGACTCCGACGTCGGCTAACCATTCTGTGCAGTCCACAGGTGATGCGGGCAGGCCATGCCCGACGTCCGCTGACCATTGTGTGCAGGACAAAGGCGATGCAGAAAGGCAACGCCCGACTTCAGTTGATCGTTGTGTTCATGCCAAGGGTGATGCAGGCAGTCTACGACTGAAAAACGACTGAGCGATGTGCACAAGCCACGAGTGATGTAGGCAGTCCACAGCCAACGCCGATTGAGCGATGTGCACAAGGCATGACCGATACGCTCAGTCCACCACCAATGTCGCCTGGCAAATGTCACTTACCATTAGCCAACATCGCTTTCCTGAAGCACACAAGCCTTGGCTAATGTTTCCTGCCATTGCCCGACGCTGATGTTGCCCAGCCGATGCGCACATGCCAAGACTCATGCGTGTAGGCCTTGGATGCTGCTGCATGTCGTTGGCCGAGATCGCTTACCCGATGCAGACTAGCTACGAACAATGCTTGGCCTACTTGAAGCTTTTGATACCGTGTCTGGGTTCTGACTTAGAGGAGTAGACATCGTTTCTTGAGAGATTCAAAATGAATATGTACAACCCAAATATGTACGTTCTAAGGTAAAAACACACATAAGCTTCCACAAATAACTTTTTTCTATATATAAAAAATAGTTTTCAACAATTCTTTTATTTATATTTTTTTCGTTAATCACGAAAATGATTTTAATGACAAAAATTGATATATAAATATAGTAACCTTAAATTAAAAAATTTTAACAATTTTTTTAATTTTATTTTTGTTCGCTAAATCTCGAAAATTGGTTAATTCATGGATAAAAAAACAAAATATAAAATTAACGTCGAGAATTCGAAAATATTTATAGTAATCTTAAATTCAACAATTTCAACAATTTTTTAAATTTGTATTTTTGTTTGTTAAATCTCAAAATGGGTAATTAATTAATAAAAATGGGAAAAATATGAAACAATTATAAACTTTACGCCTAAAATTCACAAATAAATATAGTAACATAAAATTCAACAATTTCAATAACTTTATTTTTTTAAATGTGTTATAAAAATAAAAAATTGTAAGAATAAATTTTAAAAAATAATTAAATGTCTGAAAATATAAAAATGATTGAAAATATTTCTAAACATGTGAAACCTACAGAGTACATACGTGTACAAATAAATGATGTTTCAATATCGAACGAACTGTAAACATAATGAATTGGTACGAGTGAACCACATGAGGCAGAAACATTAATAATAGATGAATATTTTTTAATACCGGAAGGGCATTTCACACTCTTTGGATTTTTTTATGGCATGGACATTCGCATGTTGACGACTAGACCTCGATCAATGTCACCGCATGTGACGTTTCTCGACTAAGAAGTGCAAGCCACGAACGATGAGGGTGGGCACGTCCAACATCAGCTGACCGAAGTGTGAAGGCCAAAGGTGATGCGTCCAAGCCACGCCTTCAATCGGCAGACCGATGTGTGCAGATTACAGATGATACTGAAAGGCCACAATTGACGTCAGCACACCGATGTGTGCTGGTTACGAATGACGCTCGAAGGCCACGTCCAAAGTTGGATGACCTATGTGTGCAGTCCACGGACGATAGGTGCAGCCCATGTCTGACATCGACTGACCGTTGTGTGCAGGCCAAAGGTGATTCGGCTAAGCCACGTTCGACGTCGCCTGGCCATTGAGTGCAGGACAAGGCCGATGTGTGCAGGCCAAGACCAATGTCGCCCAGTCAATGCACACACGCCATAGGTGATGCATGCAGACCTTAGAAGATGATGTCTGCCATTGTTCGATGCCGCCTGACTAATGTGCGCAGGCCACGACTGATGTTGCGGAGTCGATGCACACACGTCACGACTTATGCGTGCAGACCTTGGTTGCTGCTGCTTGTCGTTCGCCGATGTGCGCTGGCCACATCCGATGTTTACTAGCAGATGTACTCAGACCACGACTGAAGTCACCCAACCTATATGCACTCAACACAGCTTATGTGTGCGAGCCTTGGCTGATGCTGCATGCATCTGGACGACGTTGCATGCCAGATGCGCACATTCCACGTCTGTTCATGCAGGCCTTGGTTGATGTCGCATGCCATTGGCCGACATCACTTTCCAGATATGTACATTCCATGTCCATGCGTGTAGGCCTTGGCTGTAGCAGCATGCAATTGGCTGACGTCGCTTGCTAGATGCGCACATGCCACACCATATACGTGTAGGCCTTGGTAGATGTTGCATGCCATTGACCGACATCTGCAGACCAATGTGTGCAGGCTACAGAAGATGTTGGCAGGCCACATCCGACTTCGGCAGACCATTATGTGAAGGATACAAATGATGCTAGCAATCCACGTTTGACGTCGGCAGAACAATGTGTGCAGGCCGCTCAGTTGAAAACTATGAAACAAGTCTGCGCCTAAGAACGATGTTGTCAGGAAATATTTGATGTCGACAGACCAATGTGTGTAGGCTGCGGACGATGCTGGCAGCCCACGTCTGACGTAAACTGACCTTTGTGTGCAGGCCAATGGCAATGCGGAAAGAGCACGTCTGACGTCAGCTGACCATAGTGTGCAACAATGCCCGACGTCGATTTACCATTAAGTGCAGGACAAAGGCGATGTTGGCATACGACGCACGTCTGACGTCGACTGACTGTTGTGTACAGGCCAAGGGTGATGCGGGAAGTCCATGCCCGACAATGACTAAGCGATGTGCACAAGCCATGGCTGATGCGGGAAGTCCATGATCAACATCTTTTGAGCGATGTGCACTAGCCACGACCGATGTAGGAGGACCACGAACAATGTCGCTTGGCCGATGCCGCTTGCCGTTGGCTAGCGTCGCTTGCCTGAAGCGCACAAGTCTTGGCTTATGCTACCTGCCGTTTTCCAACGCTGATGTCACCCAGTCGATACGCACACGCCACGCGTCATGCGTGCAGTCCTTAGCTGATGCTGCCTGTCGTTGGTCGATGTTGCTTGTCCAATGCGCACTAGTTATAGACGATGCTACTTGTTGTTGGCCGACATTGATGTCGCTTGATAGATGTACATATGCCACGTCTGATGCGTGCATACGTTGGTTGATGCCGCATACAATTAGCTGACGTCACTTCAGGCCTTGGTTGATGCCACGTGTAGTTGGCCGACGTCGCTTGCCAGATGCCCACATGCTACGTCCGATGCTTGGCTTACTTGGAGTTCTTGATTCTATGAAGCGGATTATGACTTAGATAAGTAGACATCGTTTTTTCGAGAGATTCATCACGAACATGTACAACCCAAATATGCATGCTTTAAGGTACAAAATTTTTTTATATATAAAAAATAGTTTTCAACAATTTTTTATTTTTATTTTTTCATTTAATCCATCAAATGAGTAATTAATTAATATAACATAATTTAAATATGATAAAAAATAAAAATAACGCCAAAAATTCACAAATAAATATAGTTATCTTAAGTTTAACAATTTTATAATTTTATAATTTTTTATTTTTGTTCGGTAAATCTCGAAAATTAGTAATTGATGACTAAAAAATAGGGAAAATATAAAAATAATGCTAAAAATTCAAAAATAAATATAGTAACCTTAAATTCAACAACTTCATTATTTTTTTAAATTTTATTTTTGTTCGGTAAATACCGAAAGTAGGTAATTCAAGAATAAAAAATAGGAAAACTATGAGAAAAACATATAATTAACATCAAAAATTCTCAAATAAACATAGTAACCTTAAATTATCAATTTTTATTTTTTGATTTTTTTAGTTTTGCTCGGTAAATCACGAAAATGAAAAATTACTTAATAAAAAATAGGAAAAGTATAATAAAATATAAAATTAATGCCAAAAAGGCAAAAATAAATATAATAACCTCAAATTCAACAATTTCAACAATGTTTTTAAAATTATTATTTTTGTTTAGTAAATCTCGAGAATAGGTAATTCATGAATAAATAATAGGAAAAATATTTAAGAAATATAAAATTAATGCCAAAATTTAAAAATAAATATAGTAACCTTAAATTCAATAATTTGTTAAATTTTTATTTTCGTTCGCTAGATCCCGAGATGGGTAATTCATTAATAAAAAATAAATAAATAAAATTAACACAAAAAATTAACAAATAAATGTAGTAATGTTAAATTCAAAAATGCCAACAATTTTTTTAGATTTATTTTGTTCAGTAAATTTTGAAAATGGGTAATTAATTAACAAAAAATATAAAAAAAATTATAAAATTAACGCCAAAAATGCAAAAATAAATATATTAACCTTGAATTCAATAATTTTACAAATTTTTATTTTTAAAAGGTGACGTTAAAAAAATGGTAAAAATAATTTTTAAAGATTAATGAAAGTCGGAAAATATGAAAATGCTCGAAAGTACTTCTAAACATGTGAAAATAATCATAGAGTACATATTTGAACAAATAAAATATGTTTCGATATCGTATAAACCGTAAACGTTATGAAATTGGTACGAATGAACCATGTGAAATGGAAACGTTGAGAATAGAGGATGGAAAATACATGAATATGTTATTAAGCAAGAAGGTGTTTCTCACACTTTGGATTTTGTACGGCATGGACATTCGCATGTTGTCGATTATACCTCAATCAATGTTGCCGCATGCGACGTCGCTCGTCTAACAAGTGCAAGCCACAGACGATGCGGGTAGGCACGTACGATGTCGACTAACCGAAGTGTGAAGGCCACAGGCGATGCTCTAGTCCACGTCAGGCGTCGACAGACCGATGTGTGAAGGCTATGGACAATGTTGGCAAGCCACATCCGAAGTTATCAAACCAATGTGTGCAAGATACAGACGATGCACGTAGGATGTTGGCTGACCGATGTGTGCAAGTTACAAAGGATAGGTGTAACGCACTTCCGAAATCAGCTGCCCATTGTGTGGAAGCCAAAGGCAAAATGGGCAGGCCAGATCTGATGACGGCTGGCCATTCTATGCAAGACAATAGTGAAGCAGGAAGGCCACGTCTGACATCGGTTGACCATTGTGTGCAAGCCAAAGGCGATGCTGGAAGGCCACATCTCACATCGGCAGACCGATGTGTGTAGGCTACGGATGATGTAGTTAGGCCACGTTCGACGTCGACAAACCGATGTGTGCAGGGTGCGGACTACCTGACATCAGCAGACTAATGTGTGTAGGCTATGGACGATGCAGTTAGGCCACGTTCGACATCGACATACCAATGTGTGCAGGGTGCGAACTACCTGGCAGCCCACGTCCCACGTTAATTTACCATTGTGTGCAGGCCAAAGTCAATGCACGCAAACCATGTTCGACGTCGGCTGACCATTGTGTGCTGTCCAAAGGTGATTTAGGTAGGCCACGCCATGCCCGATGTCGACTGACCATTGTATGCAAGCCAAAGGCGATGGGGGAAAACAATGACCGTTGTTGTCTAACCGTTGTGTGCAAGACAAAGGCGATGCGGGCAGTCCACTCTCCACAATGGCAGAGCGATGTACACAAGCCATGGCCAATACGGGCAGTCCACGGACGATGTCAACTAAGTATTGTGCAGGTTACAGCCTATGCAGGCACCCCACGTCCAACATTTGTTGGACTCTTTGTGAAGGATAAGGGTATGCCGGAAGGCCAAACCTGACGAACGTTGAGTGATGATGTGGCAGGTCCATACATGACATCGGCTAAACAATGTGGACAAGCCACGACCGCAACGAACGATGTCACCTTGCCGATCCCACTTGCCGTTGGCTAAAGTCGCTTGCCTGTAGCACACATTGATTCTGGCCAACGTCGATGTTGCCCCGTCGATTCCCACACACCACGACCGATGTGTGCAGGCCTCTGCTGATGGTGCATTTCATTGGCCAACGTTGCTTGCCAGATGAGCACATGCATATTTGATGCGTGAAGACCTTGGCTGATGTAGCCTACCATTGGATGACATTGCCTCGCCAATGCATGTAGGTCACGAATGATGTTGCCAGTCGATATGCACACGCCATGGCTGATGTGTGCAAGCCTTTATTGATGTTGTCTGCCATTGGTCGATGTCGCCTGGATGATGCATGCAGGTTCTTGTCGGAAATCGCATGTTGGGTTGGTCTGACCAAGAAAAGCCAACTTTGCTTGCCTGATGCACACATGCCTTGTTAGATGTGTGAAGACCTTGACAGATGCATCATGTTGTTGTCGAAATCGTCTTGACAATGCATGCAGGTCATGAAAAATGTCACCTAGTCGATGCACACATGCCATGGCTGATGTGTGCAAGCCTTGGCATATGTTGTCTTCTATTAGTCGATGTCTCCTGGACGATGCGTGCATGCAACGATTGATGTCGCCGAGTTGATACGCTCACACCACGGTTGATGCATGCAGGCCTTGGTTGTTGTTTCATCCATTGGCTGGTGTCGCTTGGCCGATGCGCGCAAGCCACAACCGATGTCGCCTAGACGATGCACTCATACCACGGCAGAAGTTGCACAATCAGTGTGCACACGACATGGCTGATGGGGCATCCTTGGATGATGTTGCATGTCATTGGCCAACGTCGCTTGATAGATGCTCACATGACACGTCCGTGAATGCAGGCCTTGGATTATGCCGCATTTCATTGGCCGACGTCACTTGCAATATACACACATTCCACGTCTATGCGTGCACGATTTGGTTGAAGCTGCATGCCATTGACCGACGTCGCTTTCTATATGCGTACATACCACGTCAGATGCATGCATGCCTTGGGTGATTCTGCATGCCATTGGACGACATCTCTAGACTGATGTGTGCAGGCTACAGATGATGGTGGCAGGCCACATCCGACGTTGGCAGACCGGTGTGTGTAGGCTATGAACGATGCTGACAAGCCACGTTTGATGTTGGTAGACCTGTCCAAGCTACGGATGATGTTTTTAGGCCATGTTCGACGTCGGTAGATCGAAGTGTGCAAGCAACGGACAATGCTAGCAGCCCACGTCTTATGTCAGCTGACCGTTTTCTGAAGGCCAAAGGCAATGGCGCAGACCATGTTCGACTGAACATTGTGTGTAGTACAAAGGTGATGCGGGCAGGCCACGCCCGACGTCGTCTAACCATTGTGTGCAGGCCAAAAGCGATGTAGGCAGGCAATGCGCGACGTCGGTTGACCGTTGTGTTCATGCCAAGGGCAGTGTAGGGAGTCTACGCTCGAAATAACTGAACGATGTTCACAAGCCACAACCGATACGGGCAGTCCACGACCAATGTCGGCTGAGTGATGAAAAAGCCACAAATAATAAAGTCGTCCTTGACCAATGTCACTTGGCGGATGCCACTTTTCGTTGGCCGACATTGCTTGCTTGAAGCGTAGAAACCTTGGCTAATGCTGCCTGCCGTTGCCTGACGCCGATATCGCCTAGCCTATGTGTCCACGCCATGGATTATGTGTGCAGGCCTTTGCTAATGCTGCATGTTGTAGGCCAACATCGCTTTCCCAATGCGCACTGGCTACATATGATGCTTGGCCTACTTGGAGCTCTTAATTTCTAGGCGCGGATTTTGACTTAGAGGAGTGGACATAGTTTTTATGGAGATTCACAATAAACATGTATAGCACAATTATGCATGTTCTAAGGTACAAACACACATTAGCATCCACAAATAACATTTTTATACATAAAAAATAGTTTTCAACTATATATTTTTTATTTTTTTGGTTAATCCCGAAAATGAGTAATTGATTAATAAAACAAAGGACAAATATGAAAAAATATAAAATTAATGCCAAAAATTCACAAATAAATATTGTAACCTCAAATTCAATAATTTCAACAATTTATTTTATTTTTATTTTTATTCGGTAAATCTCAAAAAAAGAGTAATTGATGAATAAAAAATATGAATAAAATATAAAATTAACACCAAAAATTCATAAATAAATATACTTACCTTAAATACAAAAAATTCAACGATTTTGTTAAATTATTAGTTTTGTTTGGTAAATCTCAAAAATGGGTAATTCATGAGTAAAATATAGGAAAATAAGAAAAAATATAAAATTAATGCCAAAATTCACAAATAAATATAGTAACCTTAAATTCATCAATTTCATCAATTTTTGTTATTTTTCTCTTTGTTTGGTAATTCTTGAAAATGGATAATTCATTAATTAAAGGGAAAATATGAAAAATAAAATACAATTTTGATGCCAATAATTCACAAATAAATATAGTAGCCTTATATTCAACAATTTCCATAATTTATTTTAATTTTTATTTTTGTTCTGTACATCTCAAAAATGAATAATTAATTAATAAAAAAAGGAAAATCTGAAAAATAAATAATAGAAAATTAACACTAGTAATCCATAAATAAATATATTAACCTTAATTTCAATAATTTCAACACTTTTCTTAATTTTTATTATGTTCGATAAATCCCGAAAATGGGTAATTGATTAATAAAAATATATAAAAAATTATAAAAATTAACGCCAAAATTTCAAAAAATAAATCTAGTAACCTTAAATTCAATAAGTTAATAAATTTAAAATTTTAAAATGTGACGTAAAAAATAAAAAACCGTAAATATAAATTTTAAAAAATTAATACAAGTTAGAAAAATATGAAAATGCTCTAAAGTACTTCTAAATACCTGAAAATAATCGTAGAGTACATATTTGTACAAATAAAGTATGTTTCGATATCGTACAAACAGTAAATGTAATGAAATTGGTACAAATGAGCCACATATGATAGTTGCAGGTTACGTCCGACGTTGGCTGACCGTTGTATGCAGGCCAAAGGCGATAAGGGAAGGCCACGTCAGACGTCGGCTGACCATATGTGCAGGCCAAAGGCGATGCATGAAGTACACAACTGATGTTGGCTGACCACTGTGCAAGCCAAAGGCAATGCTGGAAGGCCACGCTGACGTCGGGTGACTATTGTGCAGGCCAAAGGCGATGGGCCAGACAACGCCTGATGTTGCCTGACCGTTTTTTGCAGGCCAAGGGCGATGCGGGCAGTCCATGCCCGACGAAGACTGAAAAATGTGCTCAAGCCATGGCCGACGTCGGCTGAGCAATGAGCAGACTACGGCCAATGTTGGCAGCCCACGTCCGACATCGACGGGCCATGGTGTGTAGGCAAGTGGCGATGCGGACAGTCCACGCTTGAAAATGACTGAGCCATGTGCCCAAGCCATACCCAATGCCAGCACTCCACGACCAACGTCGGCTGACAGATGTGCACAAGCCACGACCGATACATGCGGTCCATGACTACTGTCGCCTGGCCGATGCCACTTGCTAATGGCCGACGCTGCTTGCCTGAAGCGCATAAGCCTTGGATAATGCTGCCAGCCATTTCCTAACGCCGATATCACCCTGTCGATGCGCACACGCCATGGCTCATGTGTGCAGGCCTAGGGTGATGCTTCCTGTCGTTGTCCGACATCGCTTTCGCGATGTGCACTTGCTGCGGACGATGTTTGGCCCACTTAGAGCTATTAATTTTGTGGCGTGGATTTTGACTTTGAGGAATAGACATTATTTTTTCCAGAGACTCAAAATAAACATGTACAACCCAATTATGCACGTTCTAAGGTACAAACACACATTATCTTCCACAATTAGCTTTTTTATATATAAAAAAATAGTTTTCAACAATTTGTTTTTTATTTTTTTTGGTTAATACCAAAAATGAGTAAATAAAACATAGGAATATGAAAAAATATAAAATTTACAAATAAATATTGTAACCTTAAATTCAATAATTTTTTTTATTTTTTTTATTTTTTTATTTTTTGGTAAATCCTTAAAATGAGTAATTGATGAATAAAAATAGGAAAAATATGAATAAAATATATAATTAACCCCAAAAATTCAAAAATAAATATAGCAACCTTAAATTCAACAATTTCAGCAATTTTTTTTAATTTTTATTTTTGTTTGGTAAATCTCATAAATGGGTATATGAATAAAATACAAGAAAAATATGTAAAACTATAAAATTAATGCAAAAATTCACAATAAATATATTAAACTTAAATTCATCAATTTCAATAATTTTAGTAATATTTTTCTTTATCTTTGGTAAATCTCAAAAATGGGTAATTCATTAACAAAAAAATAAAAATATGAAGAAAAAATATATTTTTAATGCCAAAAATGTGCTAATCTTAAATTCAACAATTTCAACAATTTGTATAATTTTTATTTTTGTTCGATAAATCCCTAAAATGAATAATAAATAAATAAAAAAGAAGGAAACTATGAAAAAAAGATAAAATTAACGTGTGGAGGCCACAGGGGATGCGTCCTGGCCACATAAAACCGATGTTTGAAGACTACAGACGATGTTGGCAGGCAACTCCGATGTCGATAGACCATTGTGTGGAGGCAAAAGATGATAGTGGCAGGAAACGTCCGACGTTGGCTGACCGATGTGTGCAGGCCACAAATAATAGGTGCAACCCACGTCCAACGTCGGTTGATTGTTGTGTGCAAAGCTAAGGCAATGACATCCGACGTCATCGGACCATAGTGTGTAGGCCAAGGGCGATGTAGGAAGGACACGTTCGACATCGGCTGACCACTATGTGCAAGCCAAAGACGATGCGGGAAGGCCATGCCTAACGTCGGGTGACCGTTCTGCAGGCGAAAAGCGATGAGGGTAGGCAATGCCCGATGTCGCCTGACTATTTTTTGAAGGCCAAGGGCAACGCGCGCAGTCCACGCCTGACGACGGCTGAGCGATATGCACAAGCCATGCCGAAGCAGGAAATCCACACCCAACGTCGGCTGAGCAATGAGCAAGCTACGCCCGATGCAGGCAGCCCAAGTCCGACATCGCCTGGCCGTTTTGTGCAGGCAAATGGAGATGTGGGAACGCCAAGCCTAACTAACCGCTGAGTGATTTGCAGAGTCCACGACCGATGAGGCCGGTCCACACCCAACGTCAGCTGAGCTTTGTGCACCACCAATGTGGCCTGGTTGATGTCGCTTGTCATTGGCCGATGTCGTTTGCCCGGAGAACATATGACTTGGGTGATGCTGCCTGTCTTTGGCCGACGTATTTTGCCCTGTTGATGGGCACACTCCACGACTGATGCGTGCTGGCCTTCACTGATGATGCATGTCATTGGCTAATGTCGCTTTCTTGAAGTGCACAGGCCTTGGCTGATGCTATCTGATGTTGGCCAATGCAAATGTCGCCCAGCCAATGAATACACACCACGACCGATGCGTGCAGGCCTTGGCTTCTGCTGCATTTCATTGGCCATCATCGCTTTCCAGATGCGCACATGCCATGCAAGATGTGTGCATGCCTTGGCTGATTCTGCCTATCGTTGGCCAACATCGCTTGCGCGAAGTGCACAATCGTTGAACGATGGTGTCTGTCATTTGCCGACGTCGATGTCGCCAATCTGATGCACACACGCCATGAGTTATGTGTTCATGCCCTGGATGATGTTGCATTCCGTTGTCCGACGTCACTAGCCAGATACGCCCAAACCACGTAAGATGCGTGAAGACCTTGGTTGATGCTGCCTATCATTGGCCGACCTCGCCTGGCTGATGCATGCAATCCACGACCGATGTTACCCAATCGATGTGCACATGCCATGACTAATGTGTGCATACCTTGGATGATGTTACCAGCCTTTGGTTGATGTCGCTTGGAAGATGCGCGCAAGCCACGACCGTTGTCGCCGAGTCGGTGCGCACACGCCACGACTGATGCATGCAGGACTTGTCTGTTGCTGCCTTCCATTGGCCAATACGCGCAGACATCAGCCGATGTCGGCTACACGATACTCTCATACCACGACTGAAGTCGCCCAGCCGATGTGCAAATGACACGACTGATGCGTGGAGGCCTTGCCTGATGCTGCATGTCGTTGGCCGAAGTCGTTTGCTAGATGTGCACATGCCACGTCATGCATTCATGCCTTGGCTGATGCCGCATTCTGTTAGCCGGCTTCGCTTACCGGATACGTAAATTCCACGTCCGTGCGTGTAGTATTTGGCTGAAGAAGCATTCAATTGGCTTACATCACTTGCAAGATGAGCACATTTCACGTCAAATGCGTGCAGGTCTTGGCTAATTGTGCTTGATGTTGGCCGAAATCTATAGACCAATGTGTGCAGGTTATGGACGACGCTGGAAGGCCATGTTCGACATTGGCAGACCTATGTGTCAAGGCTACGGACAATGTTGTCACGACACGTTCAAGTCGGTAGACCGATGTTTGCAGGCTGCGAACGATACTCAAAGCCCACGTCCGACGTTGGATGATCGTTTTGTACAGGACAAAAGCAATGTGTACTATGTCTGACGTCGGCTGACCATTGTGTGCAGTTCAAAGGCGATGCGGGCAGGCCATGCCCGACGTCGGCTGACCATTGTGTGCAAGACAAAGGCGATGCAGGAAGGCAACGCCCAATTTTGGTTGACCGTTGTGTTCATGCCAAGGGTGATGCAGGCAGTCTACGCCTGAAAATGACTGAGCGATGTGCACAAGCCACGACTTATGCAGGCAGTCCACAGCCAATGCCGACTGAGCGATGTGCACAAGCCACGACCGATACGCTCAGTCCACGACCAATGTCGCTTGACAAATGCCGCTTGCTATTGGCCGACGTCGCTTGCCTAAAGCACACAAGCCTTGGATAATGTTGTCCGCCATTGCCCGGCGCTGATGTTGCCCAGCCGAAGCGCACACGCTAAGACTCATGCGTGTAACCCTTGGATGATGTTGCATGTCGTTGACCGACATCACTTACCCGATGCACAATAGCTACGCATAATGCTTGGCCTACTTGAAGCTCTTGATTCCGTGCGTGGATTCTGACTTAGAGGACTAGACATTGATTTTTGAGAGATTCAAAATGAATATGTAAAACCCAAATATGCACATTCTAAGGTACAAACACAAATTAGCTTCCACAAATAATATTTTTATATATATAAAATAGTTTTCAACAATTTTTATATTTTTATTTTTTTTGGTTAATCCCGAAAAATGAGTAATTGAATAATAAAATATAAGAAAATATGAAAAGAATATAAAAATAATGCCAAGAATTCACAAATAAATATAGTAACATGAAATTCAATAATTTCAACATTTTATTTTTGTTAGGTAAATCCGAAAAATGAGTAATTGATGAATAGAAAATAGGAAAAATATGAATAAAATATAAAATTAACGTCAAAATTCATAAATAAATATAGTAACAATAAAATCAACAATTTTTTAATTTTTATTTATGTTTGGTTAATCCCACAAATGGGTAATTCATGAGTTAAAATAGGAAAAATATGAAAACTACAAAATTAATGCCCAAAATTAACAAATAAATATAGTAACCTTAAATTCATCAATTTCAACAACTTTTGTTAATTTTTATCTTTATTTGGTAAATATCAAAAAAGGATAATTCATTAATGAAAAAAGGAAAATATGAAAAAAAAATTAATGACAAAAATTGACAGATAAATATAGTAACCTTAAATTAAAAATTTTAACAGTTTTTTAATTTTCATTTTTGTTCGCTAAATCTCGGAAATTGGTTAATTCATGAATAAAAAATAGGAATAATATTAACAAAATATAACATTAACGCCGAGAATTCAAAAATATTTATAGTAATCTTAAATTCAACGATTTTTTAAATTTGTATTTTTGTTCGTTAAATCTCAAAAATGGATAATTAATTAATAAAAAATAGGAAAAATATGAAACAATTATAAAATTTACGCCTATAATTCACAAATAAATATAGTAACATAAAATTAACAATTTCAACAACTTTATTTTTTAAATTTGTTGTAAAATATAAAAAACCGTAAAAATAAATTTTAAAAAATAATTAAAAGTCTTAAAAATATAAAAATGTTCGAAAATACTTCTAAACATGTGAAACCTAATGATAGAGTACATATGTGTACAAATAAATGATTTTTCAATATCGGACGTACCGTAAACATAATGAAATTGGTACGAGTGAACCACGTAAGGCGGAAACGTATGGAAACTAGATGCATATTTTGTAATACCGGAAGGGCATTTCACACTCTTTTGATTTTATGGCATGAACATCCGCATGTTGTCGACTAGACCTCGATCAATGTCACCGCATGTGATGTTGCTCGACTAAGAAGTGCAAGCCATGAAAGATGCAGGTAGGCATGTCCAACGTTAGCTGACCGAAATGTGTAGGCCATAGGTGATGCGTCCAGGCCACGTCTTCCATCGGCAGACCGATGTGTGCAGGCTGAGGATGATGCTGGCAGGACACGTTTAACGTCAGCAGACTGATGTGTGCAGGTTACGAACAACGCTGGAAGGCCACATTCGATGTTGGATGACCGATATATGCAGGACACAGACGATAGGTTCAGCCCACGTCTGACATCGGTTGACCATTGTGTGCAGGCCAAAAGTGATCGGGGTAGGTTTGACGTCTGCTGACCATTGAGTGCAGGCCAAGGCCGATGCGGGAAGGCCACATCCGACATCGGCTGACCGTTGTGTGTAGGCCAAGTCAATGTCGCCCAGTCTATGTACACACACCATAGCTGATGCATGTATCCCTTAAAAGATGATGCCTGCCATTGGTCAATGTCGCCTAGCTTATGTGCGCAGGCCACAACCGATGTCGCCGAGTCGATGCACACATGCCACGACTTATGCGTGCAGGCCTTGGTTGTTGTTACCTGTTGTTTGCTCATGTGCGCTGGCCACATGCGATGTTTCCTGGCCGATGTGCTCAGATCACGACTGAAGTCGCCCAGCCGATGTGCACATAACACGACTCATATGTGCGGACCTTGGCTGATGCTGCATTCTGTTGGCCGACGTCGCATGCCAGATGCACACAATCCACGTTTGTTCATGCATGATTGGTTGATGTCGCATGCCATTGGCCGACGTCAGTTTCCATATATGCACATTCCATGTCCATGCGTGTAGGCCTTGGCTGTAGTCGCATGCCATCGGACAACGTCGCTTGCCAGATGCTCATATGCCACACCAGATGCGTGCAAGCCTTGGCAAATGCTGCATATTTTTGGCCAACATCTGCAGACCGATGTGTGCAGTCTACAGAAGATGTTGGAAAGCTACATCCGTCAACGCAGATCGATATGTGAAGGATACAAACGATGCTGGCAACCCACGTTTGACGTCGGCAAATAGATGTGTGCAGGATATGAACGATGTTGTCATGCTATATTCGACGTCAGCAGACCAATGTGTGTATGTTGCAGACGATGCTAGCAGCCCAAGTCTGACGTAAACTGACCTTTGTGTGTAGGCCAATGGCAATGCAGGTCGGCTGACCATAGTGTGAAAGCAACACCCGACGTCGGTTTACCATTGTGTGCAGTCTAAAGGCAATGTTGGTATGCAATGCACACCCGACGTCGACTGATCATTGTGTACAAGCCAAGGACGATGCGGGCATTCCATGCCCGCCAATGATTAAGCGAAGTGCACAAGCCATGGCTGATGCGGGCAGTCCATGATCAACATCGGCTGAGCGATGTGCACTGGCCACGACAAATGCTGGCAGACCACGAACAATATCGCCTGGCCGATGCCGCTTGCCGTTGTCCAGCGTCGCTTGCCCTAAGCGCACAAGCCTTGGCTTATGCTACCTGCCGTTTTCTAACGTTGATGTCGTCAGTTGATGCACACACGCCACCCATCATGAGTGCAGTCCTTGGTTGATGTTGCCTGTCGTTGGTCGACGTTGCTTGCCCAATGCGCACTGGCTACAAACGATGCTACTTGATGTTGGTCGACATTGATGTCGCTTGATAGATGTACATATGCCATGTCTGATGCGTGCAGATGTTGGTGATGTCACCTAATATTAGCCGACGTCACTTGCTAGATGCACACATTCCACGTCTGATGCGTTCAGGCCTTGGTTGATGCCACGTGTAGTTGGCCGACGCCGACTGCCAGATGCCAACATGCCACGTCCGATGCGTGGCCCACTTGGAGTTCTTGATTCTATGACGCGGATTCTGACTTAGAGTAGTAGACGTCATTTTTTTTGAGAGATTTATAACGAACTGCACAACCCAAATATGCACGTTTTAAGGTATAAACACACATCAGCTTCCACAAATAACTTTTTTATATATAAAAAAGTAGTTTTCAACATTTTTTTTACTTTTATTTTTTGGTTAATCTCGAAAATGAGTAATTAATTAATAAAACATAATTTAAATATAAAAAAATAAAGAAATAACGGCAAAAATTCACAGATAAATATAGTTATCTTAAATTCAACAATTTCATTAATTTTTTAATTTTTATTTTTGTTCGGAAAATCTAAAAAATGAGTAATTGATGAATAAAAAATAGGGAAAATATGAAAAAATATAAAAATAACGCCAAAAATTCAAAAATAAATATAGTAACCTTTAATTCAACAATTTCATTATTATTTAAAAAAATTATTTTTGTTCGGTAAATCCTAAAAGTAGGTAATTCAAGAATAAGAAATAGGAAAACTATGAAAAAACATATAATTAACGCCAATAATTCGCAAATAAACATAGTGACTTTAAATTATCAATTTCAACAACTTTTTTAATTTTTATTTTTGTTCGGTAAATTCCAAAAATGGGGAATTCCTTAATAAAAAATAGGAAAATTTTTAAAATATTAAATAAATGCCAAAAAGTCGAAAATAAATATAGCAATCTCAAATTCAACAATTTTTTAAAAATTATTATTTTTGTTCATTAAATCCTGAGAATAGGTAATTCATAAGTAAATAATAGGAAAAATATTTAAGAAATATAAACTTAATGTCAAAAATTTAAAAATAAATATAGTAACCTTAAATTCAACAGTTGTTTTATATTTTTATGTTTGTTCGCTATATCACAAAAATGGGTAATTCAATTAATAAAAAAATGAAAAAATAATATTCACGCCAGAAATTAACAAATAAATGTACTAATGTTAAATTCACAAATCTCAACAATTGTTTTATCTTTTTTTGTTTGGTAAATCCTGAAATGGGTAATTAATTAATAAAAAAATATGAAAAAATTATAAATTTAACGCCAAAAATTCACAAATAAATATAGTAACCTTGAATTCAATAATTTTATAAATTTTAATTTTTAAAATGTGACGTAAAAAATAAAAGATGATAAAAATTATTTATAAAAATAAATAAAAGTTGGAAAAATATGAAAATGCTCGAAAGTACTTCTAAACATGTGAAAATAATCATGGAGTACATTGAACGAATAAAATATATTTCGATATCGTACAAATCGTAAATGTAATGAAATTTGTACAAATGAACGATGTGAAATGGAAACGTTGAGAATAGAGAATGGAAAATAGATGAATCTGTTATTATGCAAGAAGGGTGTTTCTCACTCTTTGGATTTTGACTGACATGGACATCCGCATGTTGTCGATTAGACCTCGATCAATGTCACAGCATGCGACATCGCTCGTCTAACAAATGCAAGCCATAGACGATACGGGTATGCACTTCCGACGTCGACTAAATAAAGTGTGCAGGCCACAAGAGAGGCGTCAAGGCCACGTCAGCATCGACAGACCTATGTGTGAAGGCTATGGACAATGCTAGAAGGCCACGTCCGACGTTAGCAGACCAATGTGTACAGTATACATACAATGCAGGTAGGCCACGTCCAACGTTGGCTGACTGATGTGTGCAGGCTACAAAGGATAGGTGAAAACCACATCCGACATCAGCTTCCCGTTGTGTGCAGGCCAAAGGTGATGCGGGCAGGCCACATCCGACGTTGGTTAGCCATTCTATGCAAGACAAAGGTGAAGCAGGGAGGCTACGTCTGACGTCGGTTGACCATTGTGTGAAACCCAAAGGCGATGTTGGAAGTCCACGCCCGACATCACTAGACTGAAGTGTGTAGGCTACAGACGATGCTGTTAAGCCACGTTTGACGTCGGCATACCGATGTGTGCAGGGTGCAGACGATTCTGGCAGCCCACATCCGACATCAGTTGACCATTGTGTGCAGGCCAAAGGCAATGTAAGTAAATCATGTCCGACGTCGGCTGACCATTGTGTGCAGTCCAAAGGTGATTTGGGTAAGTCACGCCATGACTGACGTCAGCTAACTATTGTGTGAAGTCCAAAGGGGATGCGGGAAGACAATGCCTGTGGTTGGCTGACCGTTGTGTGCAGGCCAAAGGTGATGCGGGAAGTTGACTCTCGACGATGGCAAAGCAATGTGCACAACCCAAGGCGGATACGGGCAGTCAACGGACGATGTCAGCTGAGTATTGTGCAGGATATAGCCAATGTGGGCACCCCACGTCCAACGTCGATTGGACGCTTTGTGAAGAATAAGGGCGATGTCGGAAGGCCAAACCCGACAACCGATGAGTGATGTGCACAGGCCACGATCGATGCTAAGGGGCTACACATGACGTCGACTAAACGATGTGGACAAGACATGGCCGCAACGACCAATGTCGCCTGGCCGATACCACTTGCCGTTGGCTGAAGTCACTTGTTGCCTGAAGCACACATTGATGCTGCCTACCGTTGGCCAATGTCGATGTTGCCTTGTCGATGTTTACACGCCACGGCTGATGCTTGCACGCCTTGGCTGATGTTGCCTATCGTTGGCCAACGGCGCTCGCCTGAAGGCACAAACGTTGGTTGATGTTGCTTGATGTTGGGCGATGAAAATGTCACCCAACCGATGCACACACGGCACGACCGATTTGTGCAGGCCTCTACTGATACTGCATTTCATTGGCCAACGTTGCTTGCCAAATTCGCACATGCCATGTTTGATGCGTGAAGACCTTAGCTAATGTAGCCTACCGTTGGCTGACATTGCCTCGCCGTGCATGCAGGTCACGACCGATGTTGCCCAGTCGATACGCACACGCCATGGCTGATGCGTGCAAGCCTTTGTTGATGTTGTCTGCCATTGGTCGATGTCGCCTAGATGATGCATGTAGGTACTTGTTGGAAATCGCTGTTTGGGTTGGCTTGACCAAGAAAGGCCAACATAACTTGCCTGATGCGAACATGCCTTGTTAGATGCGTGAAGACCTTGGCCGATACATCCTATCATTGCCAAAATTTTCTGGACGATGCATGCAATTCATGAATGATGTCTCCCAGTCGATGCACACACGCCATGGATGATATATGCAGGCCTTGGCTGATGTTGTGTGCCATTATTTGATGTCTCCTGGACGATGCGCACTGGAAACGATCGATGTCGCCGAGTCGATACGCACACACCACGGCTGATGCATGTAGGACTTGGTTGTTTCGTTCATCTATTGGCCGGTGTTGCTCTGCCGATGCGCGCAGGCCACAACTGATGTCGCCTAGACGATGCTCTCATATCACGACTGAAGTTGCATAATCGATGTGCACACGACATGGCTGATGCGTGCATCCTTGGATGATGATGTATGTCGTTGGCCAACGTCGCTAGACAGATGCGCACATGCCACATCCGTGAATGCAGGACATGGCTGATGCTGCTTGTTGTAGGCCAACATCACTTTCCCGATGCGCACTGGCTACAGACGATGCTTGGCCTACTTGGAGCTCTTAATTTCTAGGCGCGAATTTGACTTATAAAAGTGGACATCGTTTTTCTAGAGATTCATAATGAACATGTACAACCCAATTATGCATGTTCTAAGGTACAAACACACATTAGCTTCCACAAATAACATTTTTATATATAAAAAATAGTTTCAACTATTTTTTTTTATTTTTTCGGTTAATCCCGAAAATCAGTAATTGATTAATAAAACATAGGACAAATATGAAAAATACAAAATAAATATAAAAAATTCACAAATAAATATTGTAACCTTAAATTCAATAATTTCAACAATTTATTTTATTTTTTATTTTTATTCGGTAAATCTAAAAAATGAGTAAGAGATGAATATTAAAAAATGAATAAAATATAAAATTAACACCAAAAATTCATAAATAAATATAAATACATTCAATTCAAAAATTTCAACAATTTTCTTAAATTTTTATTTTTGTTTGGTAAATCTCGAAAATGGGTAATTCTTGAGTAAAATATAGGAAAATAAGAAAAAAAATATAAAATTAATGCCAAAATTCACAAATAAATATAGTAACCTTAAATTTATCAATTTTTTTAGTTTTTCTTTTTGTTTGGTAAATCTTGAAAATGGGTAATTCATTAATTAAAAGGGAAAAATATGGAGAAAAAAATACAATTTCAACACCAAAAATTAACAAATAAATATAGTAGCCTTAAATTAAACAGTTTCAACAATTTATTTTTATTTGTATTTTTGTTCGATACATCTAAAAAATGAATAATTAATTAATAAAAAAAAGGCAAATATGAAAAAAGAATAATAGAAAATTAACGCAAATAATTCATAAATTAATATATTAACGTTAATTTCAACAATTTCAACACTTTTTTTTAATTTTTATTTTTGTTCAGTAAATCCCAAAAATGGGTAATTGACTAATAAAAAATATGACAACAATTATAAAATTAATGCCAAAATTTCACAAATAAATCTAGTAACCTTAAATTCAATAATTTAATAAATTTAAAATTTTAAATGTGACGTAAAAAATAAAAAAACGTAAAAATAAATTTTAAAAAATTACTACAAGTCAGAAAAATATGAAAATGCTCGAAAGTACTTCTAAATATCTAAAAATAATCTTAGAGTACATATTTGTACAAATAAAATAGTTTTCGATATCGTACAAACTGTAAACATAATGCAATTGGTACAAATGAGCCACAAATGATAGTTTCAGGCTACGTCCGACGTCGGTGACCGTTGTGTGCGCCAAGAAGATTTGGGTACGCCACATGAGACGTCAGCTGACCATGTGTGCAGGCCAAAGGCGACGCATGAAGGCCACAACCGATGTTGGCTAACCATTGTGTGCAAGCCAAAGGCGATGTTGGAAGGCCACACCGATGTCGGGTGACTATTGTGCAAGCCAAAGACGATGGGCCAGGCAACGACTGATGTTGCCTGACCATTTTTTGCAGCCAAGGGCGATGCGGGCAGTGCACGTCCGACGATGACTGATCGATGCGCTCAAGCCACGGCCGATGCAAGCAGTCCACGACTGACATCGACTGAGCAATAAGCAGGCTACGGCCAATGTGGACAGCCCACGTTCGACATCGACGGTCTGTGATGTGCAGGCAAAGGGCGATGCTGGAAGGCCAAGCCTGACAACCTCTGAGTGATGTGAAGAGGCCATGGCCGATGCAGTCGATCCACGCTCGATGCCGGCTGAGCGATGTGCACAGGACATAACCAATGTCGCCTGGCCGATTCCACTTGCCGATTGTCGATGTATCTTGTCCGGAGAACACAAGCTAGGAGGATGCTGCCTGTTGTTAAACGTCGTCGATGTCAATTTGACGATGAGTAGATGCCTCGGCTTATGCGTGCAGGCCTTGGCTGATGGTGCATGTCGTTGGCTAACGTCGCTCGCCCGAAACACACATACCTTGGCTAATATTGCCTGACATTGGCCGATGCAAATGTCGCCCAGCCGATGCACACTCGCCATGATCGATACGTGCAGTCCTTGGCAAATGCTGCATTCCTATGGCGAGTATCGGTTGCCAGATGCGAACATGCCATGTAATATGCGTGCAAGCCTTGGCTGATGTTGCTTGTCTTTGGCCGACGTCGCTTTCTTGAAATGCACAAGCCTTGACTTATGGTGCCTGTCGTTGGCCAACGTCGATGTCGCCTAGCCGATGCACACATGCCACGAATTATGTGTGCATGCATTGGATGATGATGCATACCTTGGATGATGCATCATGTCGTTGTTCGACTTCACTTTCCATGCGCACAAACCATGTCAGATGTGTGAATACCTTGGCTAATGCTGATGTTTTATTTCGAAAAAAAATATTTTTATGGTTTGAAGACTTGTTTAGAGTCGCCACTAAATTTTTTAAGAAAAAAATCAAGAAAACTATTATTCCAATTAACTAAAACAGAAAATCAAATTCAGATTTTTAAAGGGGTTCGGGGATTCTTATTAACGTCTTAGGAAGGTTTTGAAAGCATCTAAGACGTCTGCTTACTTGCGGTTATCCGACAACTAACTTACTTGGCTAAAATAACTTTAACTTGATTTGAATTGAGAAATTATTTAGAATTTGTTAAAAAGGTGAAGTGTTAATCTATTATCTAAGTGAATTATTAATCTCGCAAATTTACTTATTATTATTTAAATCCATTTAGTCATGCTCGATTTAGTTGAATCGTTTAAAAAGAAAATAATGTTTTGCTAGGATTTGGATTCTTTAACCCTAAACTTAACGACAATTAATTAACAAATAAATAAGCGATAAATAAGAGAGACAGAGAGAGAAGTTGGGTCCAAATCCAGTTTATGTCCGCCTGGACCGTTATTTGGACCCATTTCATTTTAGGCCTTAGGCCCGTTAGATTTGTACCTGTCCTAAACTAACAAGATAATAATAATACAAACAAGGCTTAGGCCCCAAAATAATAAAATGCAATATTTTGAAAATAAAAGGGGCCTTTTTGGCCCAACTTATACAGGCCTCTGACTTCTTGGTTTGCGCATATTCTTTCAATTTCAAGACCTTTTTGCCTTTTCCAGAACGTATTCATCGATTTGATAGATTAAATCGATATGGAGATTTGGGCCTTTGCGGCCCAATAGGAAAATGTATAGACAAGGTCCATGAGGACCCGATCATATTTCACATGCAGATAAGAGAATAATATAGTAAGTAACGGATTATATATATATAAAATCAAGTAAAACAACTTCTATACCACCACGCTTCAAATTTAGACATTATATAGTCAAGATTTAAATTACGGCGAGCAACAGAGAGCAAATGGGTCAAACATAGTTCTAGATATGAATCAATACCACTGATATTTACGCAAAGGAGAAAAGAGCAAACATACCTTAATTTGACAGCAAGGCAAATATTAGATAAAATCGAAATTATTATTTTTCCCTTTTATATATATCTATCTTTGATGCACCTAATAAGCTACAGAAATCTTATCATCCGACCAAAAAATATTGTACCCTACGGTAATTTGATCAATGATACCACACTACTCCTAAGTGATCTTGTGCAAAAGAAGAATTGAGTCAAGCTTCAAAAATATATCAACTGACCCTAAAAACCAAACAAAATAGACACCTTTATATATAACAAAACATGAGCAGTCAATGCTAATGTCAAATGCTCAAGCTAATTTAAAGCAGTAAACAAGAGGGGTATAAGGTAATAACAAAAACGAAACAGAAGAGCATATAGCAACGACAAAATGAAAATCAATGATATTACAGAGAGAAAGTCACTAACTCCAGTTCAGATGTAGTATTTTCTACTGAAAAATCATGTGGCTTACATATTAAAACTTGATAAACATGTTATGTTAAGAAGAAGGTTAAAAAAAAGGGCATTCAGGAAGTAGATATAACTACACGAACCAGGGTAAACATATTATTACACCGCATATGCTAACCCAACAAGTCGATTTGGGGATTTAAACTTTCATGAGTAACGATCATTAAGCAGTAACCATGTTAAATACAACACACCTTATACGCTTTATACTCTCTGAACTCTCGATATGCACGACGGCGAGCGTGAACACTAGTTTAACAAACACAAAACAAAAAAAACCACCAAGACAATAAAGGGGAAGATACGAGGGGGTGTCATTGATTTAATAACCGTAGGTAGAATATTCATGAAGAGGAAATATGAACAAACTCAACCGAGTAACCAAACAACAACAATATATAAGATAACCAAAATTTGATTCAATCGAAATAGTGAAATAATTTTAGCATGAAAATCATACTCTGACACTAACCAACCATCAATGATTAACAACATAAATTCTCACAATAAAGCCTCTCAAATGTTACCCAGACGAAAACAGAGAAAGAGACATGGGAAAGGTCATCGGAAAAAAAAAGTTACCTTTCTAAGGGCAGCAAAATAAGACAGCCTGAGATAGCGAAGACAAGCTTTCACCACTAAAATACGACCTTTGAAAATGAACTGGGAACGAAGGACTTGGACAGAGCTCTAGGCAGTTCCCCCTCCGAATTTGAAAGAACTTGCGAACGAGTAAAGAAACGACTTGACACAAAGATTCTAAACAAGTTAGTTTCTCTACTTTGCAGCGTTCTTCAAACCAAATTTTCTCGAATGCTTTCTATATTACTTTGTTCTGAGATTAGTATCCAAAACGATTTTCAACCAAAAATAAACTTTCAATAATCTCCTCTTTCTTTTTAAAAAAAAGTTTCCAACTAAAATCTTCAATCAAAATTTCCAATTCCGAATTCTCTCTCACACTTTTCTCAAACTAAAAAAACTCAAATCGAAACTTTTTTATTCAAAATTTCCCCTTCATACCTTCCAACCAAAAATGAAAAGAAAGAGAACTTATATACAGGGGCTTTAGGTCGAGTTTTTTGGGAAAAAGGGTAGAAAGGGGATGTCTTCTTTTATCAAAATTTGAATTCTCTGAGGAGGATAAGGATGGACAAGCTGGAATTAGTACAAAATTGTACCAATATCAACGAAACTCGAAGGAGGACCATCCGATCTTGAGCCAAGGACGCAAAAATCAAGAAGATCGTTCCATTTGGCCTGCTCGCGTACATACTGCTTTTCCTGGAGATTTGTACGAACGGAAAAGGGAGAAGGAGAAGGGACGATGCGCGATTGGGTCGAGTCGCTGCTGGACTTCGTGATTTGCTGGAGTCGGTCTCTCTTTCGTCTGGCCATGCGCATTGGTGTTGCGTTTTTGACGCTAATGTCGTTTCTGCTCTTCTTTGGAAGAAGAAACAGACGTGGGCCGGGTCAATGGTTAAGAAATGGGTTGAGGTTAAAATGATTTGCTAAAAAGGGATGAGAATTGGGTTGGGGAATTAAAATATTTGGCCTTGGTGACATGGAATTTGCTGTTGTGTTTCTGGTGACGTTGGGAATTAAATGGTGGGCTGGATTTGAAGAAAAAGGATAGGAATTAAATTGGAAAGGATTAGATGGCCCGAATTGCATTAAAAGGTAGCCAATTTTGAATTTAAGTGACATATTATGGCTAAACTCTACTAAGATGAATTAATGAAATTAATAAACGAGTTTCTTAATTCTTGACAAGATAAAATCACTAACTCAATTATAAGCAAATGACTCAAAACATAAGATACTAATTTAGACAAAAATAATTTAATAAAGCGAGTAAAACTAAAATCTTATTGAGATGATTTTTGAATAAACTTAATATATACTAATCGTATATATAATTACCTAAAACATATACATTATCTAAAAATTTATAAAAAGTGACAAGATTAATAACTTAAAAACATTTCGAATTTTATAAAAATCTATTTATTTCAAATCATTTAGAATTAAGAACTCGTTAATTATTTCCTATCGGGGAGGGTCAAAATTGGGTGTCAACAACTGCCTGCCATTGGCTGGTGTTGCTTCGACAAAATATGCAGGCCATGACCGATGTCGCCAAGTCGATACACACACGACATGGATGATGCGTGCAAACCTTAGATGATGGTGCATGTCGTTGGCTTAGTAGATGAGCACATTCCACGTCTGTGCATTCAGGCAATGGCTAATGTCGCATGCCATTGGCCGATGTCGCTTTCCAGATATGCACATTCCACTTCTCTGCATGTAGGCCTTGGCTATAGCCGTATGCCAATGCAAATGTTTCTTGCCAGATGCGCACATGCCACGTAACATGCGTGCATGCGTTGGCTGATGTTGCCTATTGTTGGCCGACATATGAAGTGTGCAGGCTATGGACATTGTTGGAAGTCCACATCTGACATTGACAGACCGATGTGTGCAGCCAATGGAAGATGGTGGCAGGCCACGTTCGATGTTAACAGACTGATATGTGTAGGCTACAGACGATGCTGTCAGGCCACGTTCGTCGTCGACATACTGTTGTGTGCAGGCTGCGGATGATGTACGCAACCCATGTTTGACGTCGGTTGATCGTTATGTTCAATCCAAAGACAATGCGGGCAGACCATGTCCAATGTCAGCTGACCATGCGTGCAGGCCAAAGGTGATGCACACATGCCACGCCGAACGTCGGTTGACCATTGTTTGCAAGCTACAGGCGATGCGAGCAGGCAAAGCCCAACGTTGGTTAACCGTTGTCTGCAGGCCAAGGGAGATGGTGGCAGCCCACGCCCGACAATGACTGAGGGATGAGCACAAGCCACGGCCGATGCAGGCAATCCACGGCCAACATCAGATGAGCGATTTGCAAAGGCCACAGCCGATAATGGCAGTCCACGACGAATGTCACATTGTTGATGCTGCTTGCCGTTGGACCATGACTCTGACCCAAAGCGCACAGGCCTTGGAAGATGCTACCTGTCGTTGCCCGATGTCGATGTCGGCAACCGATGCGCACACGCCACAACTTATGCATGTAGGACTTGGTAGATTCGGCCTGTCGTTGTTCGAAGTCCCTTGTATGATGGGTACCGAATAAGGATTATGTCGCCTTCCTGCATCTGACGTCGGCTGACCATTTTTTGCAGGCTTGAGGCGATGCGGACAGACCATGTCTGACATTGGCTGACCATTGTGTGCAGGCCAAAGGTGATGTAGGAAGACTATGTACGATGTTGGCTGACCATTGTGTGTAGTTAAAAGGCGATATAGGTAGGCCACTCTAGACGTCGGCTGGCTATATTATGCTGGTCAAAGGTAATGGGGGCAGGCAACACTCGATATCGCTTGACCGACATTGCTTCCTAGATGTGCACATGCACCATCCTTGCATGAAGGGTTTGGCTGATACTGGATTTCATTGGCCGACGTCTCTTGTCAAATATCTGCACTCCATGTATGTGTGTGCAGGCCTTGTCTCTAGCCGCATGCCATTGTCCCACAGCGCTTGCCAGATGTTCACATGCCACGTACGAGGTGTGCATGCCTTGACTGATGCTTCTTGCTGTTTCCCGACATCTGTAGATCGATGTGTGCAGGATACGGACGATGCTGGTAGGCCATATTTGACGTCGACATTCTAATTTGTGCAGCCTACGAATGATATTGGCAGTCCATGTTACGATGTCGGCAATCCGATGTGCATTGGCTAAGGATGATTCTCTCAGGAAATGTTCGACGTCGGCATACCGATGTGTGTAGGCTACGGATGATCCTAATAGCCCACATCTGACATCACTTGATCGTCGTATAAAGGCCATGCAGACCACATCCGACGTCGACTCACCATTGTGGGCAGGCCAAAGGTGGTGTGGGTAGGCCACGCCTGACGTCAGCTGACTATTGTGTGCCGACCAAAGGCGATACGGGAAGAAAAGGCCTGATGTTGGCTAACCGTTGTGTGCAGGCAAAATGCAATTTGTGTAGTCCACGCGCGATAATGGCAGAGTGATGTGCACAATCCACAACCGATATGGGAAGTTCACAGACGACGTCGATTGAGTATTTTATAGTCTAAGGCCGATGCAGGAACCCCACGTCCAACGGCGGCTGGACTTTTGATGTAGGATAAGGGCGATGTGGGAAGGCCAAACCAGACGATCGATGAGTAATGTGCACAGTCCACGGCCAATGCGGCCAGTCCACGTCCGATGTCGGCTAAGAGATGTGAACAAGCCATGGTAGATGCGGCAAACCATGAACAATGTTGCATGGCTGATGCCGCTTGATGTTGGCCGATGTCGCTTTTCCAATGTGCACCGGCTAAGGATTATTCTGCCTGCCTACGTCTGACGTTGGCTGACTATTTTGTGCAGGCCAAAGGTGATGTGGGTAGACCACGTCCGACGTCGGGTGACCATTATGTGCGGTGATGTGGATAGGCATCCTTGACAATGGCTGACCATATTGTGCTGTCCAAACGGATAGGGGCAGGCAACACTCGAAGTCGCTTGATCGACATCGCTTGTTAGATACACACATGCCACGTCGTTCATGCAGTCCTTGACTGATGCCGCATACATTTGGCCGACATTGCTTGTGAGATATACATATTCCACGTCTGTGCCTGTAGTCCTTGGCTCTAGTCGCATGCCATTGGCCGATGTCGCTTACTAGATGCGCACATGCCACGTAAGTGTGTGAATTCCTTGGCTGATGCTGCCTGCTGTTGGTCGACATTTGCATACCTATGTGCCCACGCTACAGACAATGTTGTCATACCACATCCAACATCGACAAACCAATTTGTGCAGCCTACGTGTTGACACCCAATTTTGATCCTCCCCGATAAATTGATCGACAAGCTTCCTAATTCCAAACGATTTAAAATAATTAGATTTTATAAAGGTAAAATATTTAAATTATAGTAAATTAATTTCAACAATATTATATATATATATATATATATATATATATATATATATATATATATATATAATTATGTACGTGATTAGCCTATTTTATAAAAATTAGGAAATCATCTCAAAAGTTTGGTTCATGTTAAATGTTAGGTCTAATTAGTTTAGTTATATTTTCGTTTACCTTTTTGAATTATATTTTATAATATCATCAATAATTTTATCTCGTTAAAGTTAAGAAGCTTATGTGATTAATTCATAGTGATTCATTTATTATATTTTAAGTTGTTTGGACTAACCAAATTTGGGTCTCTTTTTGATTGTCAGCAGCCCACTCCTCCCAATTTCCCTTTCCCCATTTCCCAAGCCCAATATTAATTCAGCATATTCCCAGTAATCCCCAGCCCCATTCAGCCCTAAATTTCCTCTATAAAAGCTCTCTTTTCATCATCTCTTAGGGCTGGCCGCATCTGATATAGAGAAGAGCAATCCACAAAATAGCCCCATATCCAAACCCACCTGAAAGCAGCAACCCGAAACCACCATCGCCTTCTTTTCCACTCCTCTCTCCGAACAAGAACCAATCCAAACACTGCCTGTGTTCTCTTTTCCGGCAGCCATGAAACTGACCCATTTTTCAAGCCAAAATCGCACCACCAAGCCATCTTCTTCCTTGCTCAAACCACCTCCAATTTTGACCAAAAATTCCAACCAAAACCCGCCGGAAAACAGCCAGCCTCCATCACCTCAAACCATTACCAGATCTCCTTCACTCACCCCATTTTACTCTTCTTTTCCGACCCAAAGAAATCGGAAACAACTCCGAAACCATCGGAAAAATAAGGCCCAACGCCGCCTTCCCTTTTCCCATTTCTTTTTTGACTTTTTTCGATTTGATTTTGCAGATGTTCCGGTCAGCGCCAAGAAGAAAAACAACTAGCAGTGACCGCCACGAAGGCAATGGTTGATGTTTTCGGCAAATTCCGGCAGACAACGTACTTCACACTCCCAACTCCAGTAAGGTATTCTCAAATGCTTAGTTGGTATATTTTGTTTGGATTTGAATTGATTTTAGATATTACTTGTTTATTGCTGTTGTATTGTTATGTTGAATTATATCTATATTTATTTATATTTTTTATTCATATTATTTATTAGACGTTCTGTTTGGCGCTATATTTCATATATTTTTTTAATGTTCTCTTTATACTATTTTTAGTGATTTTGGTAAGCTACTGTTATTAGTTTTATTATTATTATTATTATTTGATAGACTTCTCTTTGTTGTTATTATTTTTTGTTCTTAAAAAATAGTCATATAGTAATTTGACTTATTTGGTTGTTCATTAGTTTATTTAATTTTAGCTTTCAGTTGAAAATTCGTATCATGGGTTGATAGTTTTATTATTTTTATAATTAGTTTAGTCTAGGACTGTTAGTATTTTTCTTTTATTATTTTATGACTTTGGGGTATATTTATGTTATGATTGAAGAAGTATTAGAATTGGAAAAATAATTTTGTTATTTCTTTGTTTTAACGATTGTTGGTAGTTTATAATATTATTTATCTTTGTTAAACCATTTCGTGTTGCTCAATTGATTATTTTACTATTCTTTGTGCTTAACTAATTTAACCAAAATTTATTAATAGTTTGTTGGATATTATATTCTTAAATTTGGTTTATTTTGATTGTATTGCTTAAGTCATGTTTATATTCTTTATTGTTAAAAATGGCCAATGAAAAATCTCTCCGTCGGGTTTAGAGGCCTCTACATTTTAAAAGACGGAAAATTTAGTCGACTTTATATTATTATTAATAATAATAGTTTTAGATAATACTTGAAATTGTCAAGTAGTTTTAATTCGTTAAATACCATTTGTATGATTTGTGCAAAGCTTAACTGCATATCACTCTTTCTTGTTGCTAATTCAATTGTTTATTATGCACGTCTATTTTGTATACTATTGCATTTAGATTGTCATTTTTATTATTATATTATTATGCATTACTCTTCTTTTATTGTTGACTATTTTATTATTATTTGAATGTTGACATTTTGTGATTTTTTTCCCCAAGTTTTTGGTAGTTTGTTCTTTATTGACACTTATGAGTATTTTCAATTATTTTGTATATTTCTATTGTCATATATATTTCATTTGTTAAAGTGGCCGATGAAGAAATTACCGTCGATTTCCAAGGTCTTCAATGTTAATAAGACGGATTTTTATTTTTATGTTATTATTTCATATATTCAATTTTATTCATATCTATTTATTACGAACACTTTTACTAAGTGTGTTTACAGGTACCCAAGACTTGCTTCTTTGAAGCTATTCGAAAGGAGTTCGAATTATATTTTTTAATTTATTATTTTGTATATATCGATGTTAGGCAACCCTTAGGCCGATATTATGATTTTATTTTTATTGTGTATATTTCATGTTTATTATATTTGTACATTATTTTATTTTTCTCCTCAATTTGAAAAATGAACTCAGTCGGGAACCACATTTGTGGATTCCGAAGGATGCCTAATCCCTTTCCTTCGAAATAATTTGAATCCCTTACCTAGAATCAATTTGGTTTCGTAGACTATCTTTTAAGTTAATTTGTTAATTGGTTACCTAGTTTTTTTTCTAAAATTAGGCGGCGACTCTTTTTTAAAACTCGTTTATTTTTAAAACTCTTTTAAAATTGAATTATTTTATTATTTTTGAGTTGCCGCGATGTTTCGCCCTATTTGAACATAATAGGGATGTAAACATAATGGCGACTCTGCTGGGGACATAGAGGTTCTAACCATTATGGGTTTATTTTTTCAAATTCAGAATACTATTCTTTCATTGTGTTATTCATTATATCTTGTATATTTTGTTGATTATTTGCATATTGTACTCAGTATTGATTCGTTATTTATTGTATATTGTCATTGCATGCACAACATTTATTCCGTCAAACGACATCTAATTTAATTTTTTTATTTTCTTTTACTTAAAGGACGATTATGCGGGTTCGCAGTCGTTTATTAACCAAAAATTTCTCGGGGCACCCTGACGAGTGTAGTTGGCTACTTGATAGTCAACAATCGTTAACTGTCCCAGCCTAGGTAGTCCGCTTGGGTTACCCTTTCCACTCTAAATACAACCCACTCTTAGTTAAACTAAGATAGAGCGAAATCAAATCCCGGATTTAGCGCATTTTTGACTTAAGATAACCCTAACACCCAAGGTGTGCTGGGTACATTAGAAAGACCACCTTGAGTCCATAATGGCCTCTAGCTTAAAATGACTATCATAATTGTGTGTAATTTGAAGGATGTATACGTCGTTTGACAAACCACTGTCCATCTGAATTAGAAGGTTATTTAATAGTTTACTTTTGTTAAACTCGGGTTTTCAGAAACTATCATTCCATCCAAAAGTGTTGGCAATCGGAGATGACAAGAATTTCAAGAGGAAGACCCTTCCGCAAAGGCTTAGAATAGGATGGTACCCCTACGTGGGATTGAATATTTGTAATTTTTTTTTCTTCTTTCTTTTTCCCCTAACTTCATAATTCTATTTCATTCATTCATAAAATTGTACTAAGTGTTTTGGGGGACAATGAAAAGTTGTCAAATGGCGTAATACATCCTTCAAATTGATAGGCCTACCCTAGGCGTAAAAGGGTCATATATTTGTATAGGACGCGCAATAATTGTTTGTATGCTATATGATATGTTTCAGTTTGTCGTTAATTAAAACAGTGTTTATGTGTTTAATTTATTATTTGTGTGATATTTTGCATTATCCATTATGAACAAGAACTAACACTCTTACCTTTTGAGTTGTTCTTCTTCAAAGCGAAATGTTGATTTATGTCCGAATTCAGAAATCATTATTTGTCCGAAGTTGCAAGAGACAAGAGGATTAGCGAAATTAGAGTCCTTGCATTTCTCAATTATATCAAGTCAAAACGATTAATTAGGGGACTATTTGACTATGAGGTGGCACTCATTTATTTTTATTATTATTTTGCATGATGGTCCTGCTCTCACATATTTCTCATATTTTTGTAGGAATACCGTCTCCGACATCAGTCGGGGATGGTCATAACAATGTCTGGATCTCGTGAAAATTGAGAGGAGACAGTTCCAAGAAAACACCCAAAAAGAGTATACATAGAAATTACTGTGGAAATTCGTAGGTTACATTCAAAAGACAGTATAAAGATTGTCGATTAAGAGACTATAAAACATATTGGTGCGAAAAAAAAATGGGGGTCAAAAACACTCTATGACTACAAATTTTAGTGGCGCTATACCTATGAATTTCTTTGAGTTGTCTAAATCTTTAAATTATTATATGCCTTATCTGGACGAACTACGCGTACCTGATTCTCATTTTAATGAGATACGTAGGCAACCCTTCTTGGGTTCGGTATTATCTTCTCCAAAAAGTAAAAAAAAAAAGAAAAAATAGTTTGTGCATATTTTCCAAGTCATATCTGCATGAACTACGCACACCTGATTCTCATTTTAATGATATACGTAGGCAACCCTTCTTGGGTTCGGTATTATCTTCTCCAAAAGTAAAAAAAAATAATAGTATACGTAGGCAACCCTTCTTGGGTTCGGTATTATTTTTCCAAAAGTAAATTAAAAAAAAAATCCAAAGTTATATCTACATGAACTACGCACACCTGATTCTCATCTTAATGAGATACGTAGGCAGCCCTTCTCGGGTTCGGTAATCATTCTTTCAAAAACTAAAATAGCTTGTACATAATGTAAGAGTCATGTCTTCAGCTCGATCGGGACCTATGTAGTTATGAGCATGTAAATATATTTGATATGATGGAAAAGACTGACTTTGCGGTAAACTATAGATTCTCGTGGTACCTCTTGTCTGTACTTTTGTGATGCTTGAAAATTCTCTTGCATGCAATCAAGATAAGAATAAAACTAACCTTATGTTTCATGTGCATTGTGTGGTGAGCTTTTGATCAAAGTTCAATTATGTTACACTGTTGATCTAGAACTTGACCTGAATATTTTTCGAGGCGAAATCCTGAGTAATGTTTGGTTTGAGAAAGGATTGTAGGACTTTTTTGACCCGATTGTGCCTTTCAAAGCCTACCAAATTACATTAATCCATAGTTTTCCCACTTTGATCCTAAAACCTTTCTTTGGACAACCACATCTTAACCACTACCCTTTTGAGTGCTTACAAGCACTATCCTCTCTTGGCCCAACCTTCTTGAGTGCACCAAGAATGTGCAAATTATAAGAGAAGATCCATGTTTGAAATTTCCAAAAGCAAAGATATCGAGTCTCCCAAGCCAAGGAAGCAAAAGACTTCTAGAAAAAAAAAGTAAGAAAAGTTGAAAGAAATAAAGAAAGACAAAAATATCCTTACAAGGTCAATGAAAGGTGGGAAGGAAAATACTCCAACAAAAAGGAGAAAAATTTATAAGAAAGGAGTGAAATAAAAGAAAAGCTCCAAGAAATAAGGACTCAAAAGAAGTCAAAACAAAGAGGGTAGAAAAATAATAATTGGAAAAGCTCCAAAAAATGAGAACTCAAAAGAAGTCGAAACAAAGGAAGAAAAGAAGAAGAAGGGAAAAGAGTAAAAAATGAGAATTCAAAAGAAGTTGAAAGGGGGGAGAACAATGAAGAGGATCTAATGCAAAGGCGTACCAATCATTAAGAGCACAAATTCTGTGTGACACTCAAGGAGGAATTAAGTCACTTTTATCCCAAATAAATATCCTACCCATCCCTAAGCCTATGTTACAAGCCAATGACAAGCCCTACATGATCTCATTCCAAACATTCTCACATTAGTGGAGATTTACATAAGGGTCAAGCATATGGTATCACAGTTGTGTGCATTGAACATTTTATGAGTGTGAGTGCACTTTGAAAAATGTCCTATGATCAAATGTTTCAAATATGTGTGAAATAGGACTAGCCTTTGTTGTCAGGGCACTTGAAACATGAGGATTGATACAATTCAAAACCTTTGTTTGAAGCAAGATGAACGGATCTTGTTGATCCTTAAGTATATTGGAGGTACCACTTGAAGCTGTAGGAATTATCTTAAATTCAATCTTAAAAGAGAAAAAAAAAAGGGAATGAGTGATTTACCTGCAATCTTAACTGTTGGTACCAATTGTAGTGAAGGTTTGACTATCTCATCACATTCTTTATTTTGCATAAAGAAAAGAAAAAAAAATTATCAAGCACCCACTCTTTAATATTTTCAAACTATTTTTTTAAATTCTTTTATTATTATTATTATTATTATTATTATTATTATTATTAAAAAAGAAGAAGAAGAAATTGTCTTTTGAGCTGTTCGTTATAAAAGGTGTTATTAAGTTAATTTTGTATGTGTGAGATGCCTATTTTACTTCATTAGGTTGTCCATCCCAAAAATGTGATATGTCTTGTCTTCAGGCTTTGAATATAGCTAGGAATATCATTTTCATATTTCATCATGTTCATATTGTGCATTTTCTACTGATAATCTTTCAGATTCTTTGCAGTATTCATCATCCACAAGATTATAACTACATTTGACCTGATTCCTGCCTCAACAGGATATGTAGGCGCCACGACGGCTCGGTCATATACCTAGTGTGATTATTATTTCTCCTTACAATAAAAACTGGGAAAGAATTTTTGAAAATATCTCAAAAATTCACAATAAAGGTGTTATCGCCAACAAATCAAGATTGAAGATCACTTTGAGATTTGCCAAAAATTCTAACTGGGACAGAATTTTTGAGGAAGACCTCAAAATTCTGATAAGTACTGCGAGAAGCTTGATAGTAACTACAAAGATCATTTAGCACCGGAAGTTCAACGTCAACGTGCAAATCTTCAGCGTTGTGGTGGCAAGCCAGCAGCTCCTTGTACAAAGCCTTAATAAAACTTGAGTCACAACGAACATAAAAGGGTCAAGACTAAAATGTTGATTGCTCACATGTGTTAAAGTTGTCAGGCTTTTGTACAATCTTTTCTCAAGGTTTCTTAACTAAGTCGCTAGCTGAGGCGATATTTGTTTTCCTACTAATTGTTTATTTTCAAGTACAGGAACAGGCGAAAGCATTGGGGAGATGAAACTTTCAAAACAATTCCTGAGCCATCCACCTCGTTACAGTCGGACAATCATCGAGCCATCCACCTTGTAACAGTGGAAAATCATTAGATCATGCATCGCGAGTTAATATTCATGCATAGCGTAATATCATGCATCGCGAGTTAATATTCATGCATCGCGAGAAGATTTCATACCTCACAGAAATTTATGCATCGCAAGAAGATTTCATACCTTGCGGAATTTATGCATTGCGGGAAGATATTCATGCCCCAGAAGATCATGCATCGCGAGTCAATATTCATGCATTGCGGAATATCATGCATCGCGAGTTAATATTCATGCATAGCGGAATATCATGCATCGCGAGTTAATATTCATGCACCGCGAGAAGATTTCATACCTCGCAGAAATTTATGCATCGCAAGAAGATTTCATACCTTGCGGAATTTATGCATTGCGGGAAGATATTCATGCCCCGCAGAAGATCATGCATCGAGAGTCAATATTCATGCATCGTGGAAGATCATGCATCGTGAGTCAATATTCATGCATTGCGGAAGATCATACATCGCGAGTTAATATTCATGCATCGCGAGTTAATATTCATGCATCACGAATTAATATTCATGCATCGCGAGTTAATATTCATGCATCGCGAGTTAATATTCATGCATCGCTAATTAATATTTATGCATCGCAAGTTAATATTCATGCATTGCGAATTAATATTTATGCATCGCGAGTTAATATCTATGCATTGCGAGTTAATATTCATGCATCGCGAGAAGATTTCATACCTCGCAGAAATGTATGCATCGCAAGAAGATTTCATACCTTGCAAAATTTATGCATTGCGGAAAGATATTCATGCCCCGCAGAAGATCATACATCGCGAGTCAATATTCATGCATTGCGGAAGATCATGCATCGCGAGTTAATATTCATGCATCGCGAGTTAATATTCATGCTTCGCGAGAAGATTTCATCCCTCGCAAAATTTTATGCCATCGCGAGAAGATTCCATCCCTCGCAAAAGTTTATACATCCCAAGAAGATTTCATACCTTGCGGAATTTATGCATCGCGAAAAGATTTCATCCCTCGCAAAATTTTATGCATCGCAAGAAGATTTCATACCTTGCGGAATTTATGCATCGCGAGAAGATTTCATCCCTCGCAAAACTTTTTGAATCGCGAGAAGATTCCATACCTCGCAAAAGTTTATACATCGCAAGAAGATTTCATACCTTGCTGAATTTATACATCGCGAGAAGATTTCATCCCTCGCAAAAGTTTACATATCGCAAGAAGATTTCATACCTTGCGGAATTTATGCATCGCGAGAAGATTCCATCCCTCGCAAAATTTACGCATCGCGTGAAGATAATCATGCCCCGCAAGCAATCATGCGCTGCCAGAAAAGGAATCGTGCATCTCAAAGGAAATATTTACCCCTCAACATCAACTGCATCTTTATTTGGCAAGAGTGAATGACAAGGGAATCATCAAAGACGACATCAAGATAAATATTAGCACACTGTATCTGTTTTTATTTATTTCGACATCAAATGAAGAATACATTGAAGATTATATTGCATACATAAGACATAAGCTCTATTTGCTTTACGTCAAACCGATCGAGTTGACGTCAAATGTCGAGGAGAGCAATTAAGTGTCGAAACGGTAAAAGACACTGCCTCCCATTTAAATTGCATTTTTAAGCTGACGAGTTTTATCTCAGTCTTGTTGAGAGCATTCGAAAGGATGAATTTTCCAAAGAAAAAACAAACCACATGTGCAAACTACTTCAACAAGGACGCAACACATCATAGAACCTTTTGGAGACAAGTCTGGGATTGACTTCCACCATATTCGACCGCACTTTCCTACAAAGGTCATGTGTTCGGTCAAAATTGGATTTGTTAATTTTCGTTGTCCACGATTTCTTTCATCAATCATACACAATAAAAGGGACAGCTGTTGACACCCAATTTTGACCCTCCCCGATAAATTGATCGACAAGCTTCCTAATTCCAAATGATTTAAAATAATTAGATTTTATAAAGCTAAAATATTTAAATTATAGTAAATTAATTTCAACAATATTATATATATATATATATATATATATATATATATATATATATATATATATAATTATGTACATGATTAGCCTATTTTATAAAATTAGGAAATCATCTCAAAAGTTTGGTTCCTGTTAAATGTTAGGTCTAATTAGTTTAGTTATATTTTCGTTTACCTTTTTGAATTATATTTTATAATATCGTCGATCATTTTCTCTCGTTAAAGTTAAGAAGCTTATGTGATTAATTTATAGTGATTCATTTATTATATTTTAAGTTGTTTGGACTAACCAAATTTGGGCCTCTTTTTTATTGTCAGCAGCCCATATTCCCAGTAATCCCCAGCCCCATCCAGCCCTAAATTTCCTCTATAAAAGCTCTCTTTTCATCATCTCTTAGGGCTGGCCGCATCTGATATAGAGAAGAGCAATCCACAAAACAGCCCCATATCCAAACCCACCTGAAAGCAGCAACCTGAAACCACCATCGCCTTCTTTTCCACTCCTCTCTCCGAACAAGAACCTATCCAAACACTGCCTGTGTACTCTTTTCCGGCAGCCATGAAACTGACCCATTTTTCAAGCCAAAATCGCACCACCAAGTCATCTTCTTCCTTGCTCCAAACCACCTCCAGTTTTGACCAAAAATCCCAACCAAAACCCGCCGGAAAACAGCCAGCCTCCATCACCTCAAACCATTACCAGATCTCCTTCACTCACCCCATTTTACTCTTCTTTTCTGACCCAAAGAAATCGGAAATAACTCCGAAACCATCGGAAAAATAAGGCCCCAACGCCGCCTTCCCTTTTCCCATTTCTTTTTTAACTTTTTTCGATTTGATTTTGCAGATGTTCCGGTCAGCGCCAAGAAGGAAAACAACTAGTAGTGACCGCCACGAAGACAGTGGTTGATGTTTTCGGCAAATTCCGGCAGACAACGAACTTCACACTCCCAACTCCAGTAAGGTATTCTCAAATGCTTAGTTGGTATATTTTGTTTGGATTTGAATTGATTTTAGATATTACTTGTTTATTGCTGTTGTATTGTTATGTTGAATTATATCTATATTTATTTATATTTTTTATTCATATTATTTATTAGACGTTCTGTTTGGCGCTATATTTCATATATTTTTTTAATGTTCTCTTTATACTATTTTTAGTGATTTTGGTAAGCTACTGTTATTAGTTTTATTATTATTATTATTATTATTATTTGATAGACTTCTCTTTGTTGTTATTATTTTTTGTTCTTAGAAAATAGTCATACAGTAATTTGACTTATTCGGTTGTTCATTAGTTTATTTAATTTTAGCTTTCAGTTGAAAATTCGTATCATGGGTTGATAGTTTTATTATTTTTATATTTAGTTTAGTCTAGGATTGTTAGTATTTTTCTTTTATTATTTTATGACTTTGGGGTATATTTATGTTATGATTGAAGAAGTTTTAGAATTGGAAAAATAATTTTGTTATTTCTTTGTTTTAACGATTGTTGGTAGTTTATAATATTATTTATCTTTGTTAAACCATTTCGTGTTGCTCAACTGATTATTTTACTATTCTTTGTGCTTAACTAATTTAACCAAAATTTATTAATAGTTTGTTGGATATTATATTCTTAAATTTGGTTTATTTTGATTGTATTGCTTAAGTCATGTTTATATTCTTTATTGTTAAAAATGGCCAATGAAAAATCTCTCCGTCGAGTTTAGAGGCCTCTACATTTTAAAACATGGAAAATTTAGTCGAGTTTATATTATTATTAATAATAATAATTTTAGATAATACTTGAAATTGTCAAGTAGTTTTAATTCGTTAAATACCATTTGTATGATTTGTGCAAAGCTTAACTGCATATCGCTCTTTCTTGTTGCTAATTCAATTGTTTATTATGCACGTCTATTTTGTATACTATTGCATTTAGATTGTCATTTTTATTATTATATTATTATGCATTACTCTTCTTTTATTGTTGACTATTTTATTATTATTTGAATGTTGACATTTTGTGATTTTTTTCCCCAAGTTTTCGGTAGTTTGTTCTTTATTGACACTTATGAGTATTTTTAATTATTTTGTATATTTCTATTGTCATATATATTTCATTTGTTAAAGTGGACGATGAAGAAATTACCGTCGATTTCCAGGGCCTCCAATGTTAATAAGAAGGATTTTTATTTTTAAGTTATTATTTCATATATTCAATTTTATTCATATCTATTTATTACTAACACTTTTACTAAGTGTGTTTACAGGTACCCAAGACTTGCTTCCTTGAAGCTATTCGAAAGGAGTTCGAATTATATATTTTAATTCATTAATTTGTATATATCGATGTTAGGCAAACCTTAGGCCGATATTATTATTTTATTTTTATTGTGTATATTGCATGTTTATTATATTTGTACATTATTTTATTTTTCTCCTCAATTTGAAAAATGAACTCAGTCGGGAACCACATTTGTGAATTCCGAAGGATTCCTAATTCCTTCCCTTCGAAATAATTTGAATCCCTTACCTAGAATCAATTTGGTTTCGTAGACTATCTTTTATGTTAATTTGTTAATTGGTTTCCTAGTTTTTTTTCTAAAATTAGGTGGCGACTCTTTTTTAAAACTCGTTTATTTTTAAAACTCTTTTAAAATTGAATTATTTTATTATTTTTGAGTTGCCGCGATGTTTCGCCCTATTTGAACATAATAGGGATGTAAACACTACGAATAGGTTGGAAGGCCACGTTCGATGTTGGCACCCCGATGTGTGTAGAATACATACGATGCTGTCAGGCCACGTTCAACGTTGGCATACCAATTTGTCCAAGATGCGGAGGATCGTGGAAGCCCACGTCCGACGTCAGTTGACCGTTGTGTGTAGGCCAAAAGCAATGCAGGCAGACCACGTCCGACGTCGGCTGACCATTGTGTCTAGGCCAAAGGTGATGTGGGAAGGCCACGCTCGACGTCGGCTGACCATTGTGTGAAGCCCAAAGGCGATGCGGGAAGCAATGTCTAATGTCAGCTGACCGTTGTGCGCAGGCCAAAGGCGATGCGGGGAGTCTACGCCTAACGACGACTGAGCGATGTGCACAATCAATTACTGATAGGGCAGTCCACGGATGACGTCGACTGAGTATTCTGCAGGCTACAACTAATGCAGGACTCCCACGTACAATGTCGGCTGGATGTTTAGTGGAGGATAAGGGCGATACACGAAAGCCAAACCCAATGACTGCTGAGTAATGTGCACAGCCCGTGGCCGATGCGGTTGGTCCATACCTGACGTTGGCTAAATGATGTGCATAGACCAAGGCCGATGCGGCAAACCACGACCAATGTTGCCTTGATAATATCGGTTGCCGTTGGATGAAGTCACTTGCCCGAAGCACATTGGCCTTGGCTGATGTTGTTTGCCGAACGCTAATGTTTCCTGTCGATGCGCACAAACCACAACTGATGCGTGCTAGCCTTGACTGATGCTGCATGTCGTTGGAAAACGTCGCTTTCCTGAAGCGCACAAGGATTAGCTGATGCTGCCTGATGTTGGACGATACAAATTTCGCCCAGCCGATGCACACACGCAACGACCGATGTGTTCAGGCCTTGGATGATGTTGAATTTCATTGACCAACGTTGATTTCCAGATGCGCACATGCCATGTTAGAAGCGTGAAGATCTTGGCTGATGCAGCCTACCGGATGTCGGTATCGCCTGGCCGATGCCTGCAGGTCACAATTGATGTTGCCCAGTCGATGTGCACACGCCATGGCTGATGCGTGCAGGCCTTGGTTAATATTGTCTTCCATTGGTCGATGTCGCGTGGACGATGTATGCAGTTACTCTTCAAAAATCGCCAGTCAGGTTGGTCCGACCAAGAAAGGCCAATGTTTCTTGCCTGATGCGCACATTCCATGTTAGATGGGTGAAGACCTTGGCCGATGAATCTTGTCATTGGAAGACATCGCCTGGACAAGGAATGCAGGTCATGACCGATGCCACCCCAGTCGATGCACACACACCATGGATGATGCATGCAAGCTTTGACTTATGTTGTCTGCCATTGGTCGATGTCGCCTAAATGATGCGTGCAGGCCATGATCGATGTCGCCGATTCGATGTGCACACCACAGCTAATGCATGCAGACCTTAGATGTTGCATCCTGCCATTGGCCGTTGTCGCTTGGCAGATGCGCGCAAGCCACAACGGATGCGCTCATCCTATAGCTGAAGTCGCACAACCAATATGCACACGACACGGATGATGCGTGCAGGCCTTGGCTGATGTTGAATGTCGTTGGCCGACGTTGCTTGACACATGTACACATGCCATGTCCGTGCATGTAGGCCTTGGCTGATGTCTCATTCCAGTGGCCGACGTCGCTTGCTAGATAAGAACATTCCACGTCTGTGCGTGCAATATTTGGTTGAAGCCGCATGCCATTGGCCGACATTGTTTTCAAGGTGCGCATATACCACGTCAGATGCATAAAGACCTAGGGTGATTCTTCTTGCCATTGGCCAACATTTGCAAACCAATGTGTGTAGCCTAGAGACGATGCTGGCAATCCATATCCGACCTTGGAACACCGGTGTGTGCAGGCTATGAACAATGCTGGTAGTCCACATTTGACGTCGGTAGAAATATGTGTCCAGGGTATGATTGATGCTGTCAGGCCAAGTTTGACGTCAGCAGACTGATGTGTGCAAGCAACGGGTGATGCTTTAGCCCACGTCCGACGTCGACTGACCGTTTGTGCATGTCAAAGGCTATGCGGGCATACCAAGTTGGCCGTCGGTGACCATTGTGTGTAGAACAAAGGCGATGTAGGCAGGCCTTGCCCGATGTCGTTTGACCATTGTGTGCTGGCAAAAGGCGATGCAGGCAGGAAACGCCCATGTCGGTTAAACATTGTATTCAGGCCATTGGCGATGCGGGCAATCCATGTTCGAAAATGACTAAGCAATTTGCCCAAGCCATACCCGATGAAAGCAGTCCACGGCCAACGTCGGCTGAGCGATGTGCACAAGCCACGACCGATACAGGCGGTCCATGACCAATGTCGCCTTGCTGATGCCGCTTGTTGTTGGCCGACACCGCTTTCTTGAAGAGTAGAAGCCTTGGCTAATGCTGCCTGTCCTTTCCTAACGCCGATATCGCCCTGCTGATGCGCACACACCATGGCTCATGTGTTGGCTGATGCTTCCTGTCGTTGGCTGACATCATTTTCGCGATGTGCACTTGCGGCGGACAATGCTTGGCACACTCGGAGCTCTTAATTTCGTGGTGTGGATATTTACTTTGAGGATTAGACATCGTTTTTTCCAGAGACTCAAAATGAACATGTACAACCCAATTATGCACGTTCTAAGGTACAAACACACGTTATCTTCTGCAATTAACTTTTTTATATATATAAAAAATAGTTTTCAACAATTTTTTTTATTTTTTTGGTTAATCCCGAAAATGAGTAATCGATTAATAAAACATAGGAAAAATATGAAAAATATATAAAATTCACAAATAAATATGTAACCTTAAACTCAATAATTTCAACAATTTTTTTTATTTTTTGGTAAATCTTGAAAATGAGTAATTGATGAATAAAAATAGGAAAAATATGAATAGAATATAAAATTAACACCAAAAAATTCAAAAATAAATATAGTAACCTTACATTCAAAAATTTCAACAATTTTTTTAATTTTTATTTTTATTTGGTAAATCTCATAAATGGGTAATATATGAATAAAATATAGGAAAAATATGAAAAACTATAAAATTAATGGCAAAATTCACAATAAATTTAGTAAACTTATATTCATCAATTTCAATTATTTTGTTATTTTTCTTTTTGTTTGGTAAATCTCAAAAATGGGTAAATCATTAATTAAAAAGGTAAAATATGAAGAAAAAATATATATTTTTAACGCCAAAAATTCACAAATAAATATGGTAATCTGGACGACGCTGGAAGGCCACGTTCGACATTGGCAGACCTATGTGTCAAGGCTACAGACAATGTTATCACGATACGTTCAAAGCGGCAGACCGATTTATGCAGTCTGCGGACGATACAGGAAGCCCACGGCCGACGTTGGCTGATCATTTTGTGCAGGCCAAAAGCGATGTGGACTACGTCTGAGGTCGGCTGACCATTGTGTGCAGTCCAAAGGCGATGCGGGCAGGTCATTCCTGACGTCGGCTGACCATTGTGTGCAGGACAAAGGCGATGCAGGAAGGCAACACCCGACTTCGGTTGACCGTTGTGTTCACGCCAAGGGTGATGCAGGCAGTCTACGTCCGAAAATAACTGAGCGATGTGCACAAGCCACGACTTATGCACGCAATCCACAACCAACATCGATTGAGCGATTTGACAAGCCATGACCGATACGCTCAGTCCACGACCAATGTCGCCTGGCAAATGTCACTTGCCGTTGGCTGACGTCGCTTGCTTGAAGCACACAAGCCTTGGATAATGCTGCCTGCCATTGCCGACGCTGATGTCGCCCAGCCGATGCACACACGCAAAGACTCATGCGTGTAGGCTTTGGATGATGCTACATGTCGTTGGCTGACATCGCTTACCCGATGCACACTAGCTACAAACAATGCTTGGCCCACTTGAAGCTCTTGATTCCGTGTTGGATTCTTAATTAGAGGAGTAGACATCGTTTTTTGAGAGATTAATAACAAACATGCACAACCCAAATATGCACGTTTTAAGGTTCAAACACACATTAGCTTCTACAAATAACTTTGTTATATATAAAAAAATAGTTTTCAACAATATTTTTATTTTAATTTTCTTTGTTAATCCCGAAAATGAGTAATTAATTAATAAAACATAATTTGAATATGAAAAAAATATAAAAATAACGCCAAAAATTCAGAAATAAATATAGTTATCTTAAGTTCAACAATTTCATTAATTTTTTAATTTTTATTTTTGTTCGGTAAATCTCAAAAATGAGTAATTGATGAATACAAAATAGGGAAAATATGAAAAAATATAAAAATAACGCCAAAAATTCACAAATAAATATAGTAACCTTAAATTCAACAATATCATTATTTTTTTAATTTTTTTTTTCAGAAAATCTCGAAAGTAGGTAATTCATGAACAAGAAATAGGAAAACTATGAAAAAAACATATAATTAACGCCAATAATTCGCAAATAAACATAGTAACTTTAAATTATCAGTTTCAACAACTTTTTTAATTTTTATTTTTGTTTGATAAACCCCGAAAATGGGGAATTCCTTAATAAAAAAATAGGGAAAATATATAAAATATAAAAAAATATAAAACTAATTCCAAAAAGTCAAAAATAAATATAGTAATCTCAAATTCAACAATTTCAACAATTTTTTTTAATTTTTTTTTAGTAAATCACGAGAATGGGTAATTCATGAATAAATAATAGGAAAAATATTGAAGAAATATAAAACTAAATATAGTAATCTTAAATTCAACAATTTTTTAAAATTTTTATTTTTGTTCGCTAGATCCCGAAAATGAGTAATTCATTAATAAAAAAATGAAAAAAATAAATAAACCAAAAAATTAACAAATAATGTAGTAATGTTATATTCAAAAATCTCAGCAATTTTTTTTTGTTTGGTAAATGCCGAAAATGGATAATTAAATTAAAAAAAATATGAAAAAAATTTAAAATTAACGCCAAAAATTTACAAATAATTATAGTAACCTTGAATTATATAATTTTATAAATTTTAATTTTAAAAATGTGACTTAAAAAATAAAAGATGGTAAAAATAAATTTTAAAAATAAATAAAAGTCGGAAAAATATGAAAATGCTTGAAAGTACTTCTAATGTGAAAATAATCATGTAGTACATATTCGAACAAATAAAATATTTTTTGATATTGTACAAACCGTAAATGTAATGAAATTTGTACAAACGAACCATGTGAAATGGAAACGTTGAGAATACAGGATGAAAAATAGATGAATATGTTATTATGCAAGAAAGATGTTTCTCACTCTTTTTATTTTGTACGACATGGACATCCCATGTTGTCGATTAGACCTCGATCAATGTCGCCGTATGCGATGTCGCTCGTCTAACAAATGCAAGCCATAGACTATGCGGGTAGGCACGTCCGATGTCGACTAACCGAAGTGTGTAGGCCACAGGCGATGTGTCTAGGCCACGTTAGGCGTCGGCAGACCGAAGTGTGAAGGCTATGGACAATACTGGCAGGCCATGTCCGACGTCAGCAAACCAACGTGTGCAGTATACAGATGATGCAACTAGGCCACGCCCGACGTTGGCTGACCGATGTGTGCAGGCTACAAAGGATTGCTGCAACCCACATGCGACGTCAGATGACCGTTGTGTGCAAGACAAAGGCGATGCGGGCAGGCCACATCCGACGTCGACTGGCCATTCTATACAGGACAAAGGTAAAGTAGGAAGGCCACGTCCGATGTCGGTTGACGATTGTGTGCAAGCCCAAGGCAATGCTGGAAGGCCACGCCCGGCATCGGCAGCCCGTTGTGTGTGGGCTACAGACGATGATGTTAGTCCATGTTCGACGTCGGCATGCTGATGTGTGCAGGGTGCGGACGATCTTGGCAGCCCACATCCGACGTCAGTTGACCATTGTGTGCAGGCAAAAGGAAATACAGACAAATCATGTCCGACTTCGGTTGACCATTGTGTGCAGTCCAAAGGTGATTTGGGTAGGCTACTCCATGCCCGACGTTGGATGACCATTGTATGAAGGCCAAAGGTGATGCGGGAAGACAATGCCCGTTGTTGGCTGACCATTGTGTGCAGGCCAAAGGAGATGTGGGCAGTCCACTCTCGTAGATGGCAGAGCGATGTAAACAAGCACTACCGATACGGGCAGTCCACGGACAACATCAGCTGAGAATTGTGCAGGCTATAGGCAATGCGGGCACCACACATCCAACGTCGGTTGGACGCTTTGTGAAGGATAAGGGCGATGCCAGAAGGTCAAACCCAACGACCGCTGAGTTATGTGTACAGGCGACGACCGATGCGAAGGGTCCACACATTACATCGTCTAAATGATATGGACAAGACACGGCCGCAATGACCAATGTCGCCTGGCCGATGCCACTTGCCGTTGGGTGAAGTCGCTTGCCTGATGCACACATTAATGCTGCCTACCGTTGGCCAACATCGATGTTGCCCTGTCGATGTGCACATGGCACAATTGAAGCTTGAACGCCTTGGCTGATGTTGCCTACTGTTGTCCAACACCGCTCGCCTGAAGCGCACAAGCCTTGGCTGATGTTTCCTGATGTTGGACGATGCAAATGTCGCCCAGTCGATGCACACACGCCACAATCAATGTGTGCAAGCCTCTGCTGATGTTGCATTTCACTGGCCAACGTTGCTTACCAGATGCACACATATCTTGTTTGATGCGTGAAGACCTTAGATGATGCAACCTACCATTGGCTGACATTTGCCTCGCTGATGCATGCAGGTCATGACCGATGTTACCCAGTCGATACGCACTCGCCATGGCTGATGCATGCAAGCCTTTGTTGATGTTGTCTGTCATTGGTAGATGTCGCCTGGATGATGCATGCAGGTACTTGTCGGAAATCACTGGTTGGGTTAGTCTGACCAAGAAAGGTGAACATTACTTGTCTGATGCGCACATGCCTTGTTAGATGCCTGAATACCTTGGCTGATGCATCCTGCCGTTGCCAGAATTGTCTGGACGATGCCTGCAGGTCACGACCGATGTCGCCTAGTCGATGCGCACATGCCATGGATGATGCGTGCAGGACTTGGATGATGTTATCTGCCATTATTCGATGTCTCCTAGATGATACGCGCTGGCAACAATCAATATCGCCGAGTCGATACGCACACACCGCGGCTGATGCATGTTGGCCTTGGTTGTTGCTTTCATCCATTGGCCGGTGTCTCTTGGCCGATGCACGCAGTCCACAACCGGTGTCGCCTAGATGATGCGTCCATACCACGGCTGAAGTTGCACAATCGATGTGCAGACGACATGGCTGATGTGTGCATCCTTGGATGATATTGCATGTCATTGGACAACGTCGCTTGAGAGATGCGGACATGCCATGTCCGAGAATGCAGGCTTTGGCTTATGCCGCATTCTATTGGCCGACGTCGCTTGCAAGATACAAACATTCCACATCTGTGCGTGCGCGATTTGGTTGAAGTTGCATGCCATCGGCCGACGTCGCTTTCAAGATACGTACATACCACGTCAAACGCATGCAGGCCTTGAGTGATTCTGCATGCCATAGGCCAAATCTGTAGACTAATGTGTGAAGTCTAGGGATGATGGTGGCAGGCTACATCCGAGGTTGGCAGACCGGTGTTTGCAGTCTACGAACGATGTTGGCAAGACACATTTGACATCGGTAGACCTGTCCAGGCTATGGATGATGTTGTCAGGCCAGGTTTGACGTCGACAGACCGATGTGTGCAAGCTGCGGACAATGCTGGCAGCCCATGTTCGATGTCAACTGACAGTTCTGTAAAGGCCAAAGGCAATAGGGGCAGACCACATTCGACTGACCATTGTGTGTAGTACAAAGGTGACGTGGGCAGTCCACGCCCGAAGTTGTCTGACCATTGTGTGAAGGCAAAAAGCTATGTAGGCAGGCAATGCCTGACGTCGGTTGACCGTTGTGTTCAGGATAAGGGCAATGCAGGCAGTCCACGCTCTAAATGACTGAACGATATGCACAAGCCACAATGAATACAAGCAGTCCATGACCAACGTCGGCTGCTTGAAGCGCAGAAGCGCAGAAGCCTTGGCTAATGCTTTCCGCTTTCCGTTTGCCGACATCGCTTGCTTGAAGCGCAGAAGCCTTGGCTAATGCTGCTTCCGTTGCCTGAGGCGGATATCGCCTAGCCTATGCGCACACGCCATGGCTCATGCATGCAAGCCTTGGTTGATGCTGCTTGTCGTTGGCCAACATCGCTTTCCTGATGCGCATTGGCTACAGACGATGCTTGGCCTACTTGGACATCTTGATTTCTAGGCGCGGATGTTAACTTAGAGGAGTGGACATCATTTTTCTAGAGATTCATAATGAACATTTACAGCCCAATTATGCATGTTCTAAGGTACAACACACATTAGCTTCCACAAACAAAATTTTTATATATAAAAAAATAGTTTTCAACTATATATTTTTTATTTTTTCGTTTAATGCTGAAAATGAGTAATTGATTAATAAGACATAGGACAAATATGAAAAAATATAAAATTAACGCCAAAAATTCAAAAATAAATATTGTAACCATAAAATCAATATTTCAACAATTTATTTTATTTTTTGTTTTTATTCGATAATCTCAAAAATGAGTAATTGATGAATAAAAAATATGAACAAAATATAAAATTAACACAAAAAAATCATATATTAATATAATTACATTTTCTTAAATTTTTATTTTTGTTTGGTAAATGTCGAAAATGGGTAATTCATGAGTAAAATTAAAATAAGAAAAAATAAAATTAATGCCAAAATTCACAAAAAAATATGTAACCTTAAATTCATCAATTTTTTTTGTTTTCCTTTTTGTTTGGTAAATCTTGAAAATGGGTAATTCAATAATTGAAAGGGAAAAATATGGAAAAAAATACAATTTCAACACCACATATACACAAATAAATATAGTAGCCTTAAATTCAACAGTTTCAATAATTTATTTTTATTTGTATTTTTGTTCGATACATCTCAAAAATGAATAATTAATTAATAAAAAAAAAGAAAATATGAAAAAAAGAATAATATAAAATTAACGCCAATAATTCATAAAATAATATATTAACATTAATTTCAACAATTTCAACACTTTTTTTTAATTTTATTTTTGTTCAGTTAATCCCAAAAATGGGTAATTGAGTAATAAAAAATATGAAAACAATTATAAAATTAATGCCACAATTTCACAAATAAATATAGTAACCTTAAATTCAATAATTTAATAAATTTAAAATTTTAAAATGTGACATAAAAAATAAAAAACCGTAAAAATATTTTTTAACAAATTACTACAAGTCAGAAAAATATGAAAATGCTCGAAAGTACTGCTAAATACATGAAAAAAATCTTAGAGTACATATTTGTACAAAAAGAATATGTTTGATATCGTACAAACCTTAAACGTAATGAAATTGGTACAAATGAGCCACAAATGATTGTTTCAGGCTACGTCAGACGTCGGCTGACCATTGTGTGCAGGCCAAAGGTGATGCGTGCATGCCACGTCAAACGTCAGTTAACCATCTGTGCAGGCCAAAGGTAACGCATGAAGGCCACAACCGATGTTGTCTGACCACTGTGTGCAAGAGAAAGGCGATGCAGGAAGGCCACGCCGATGTGGACTGACTATTGTGCAAGCCAAAGGCGATGGGCCAGGCAACGCCTGATGTTGCCTGACCATTTTTTGCAGGCCAAGGGCGATGCGGGCGGTCCACACCCGACGACAACTGATCAATGTGCTCAAGCCACGACCGGTGCAGGAAGTCCACGGTCGACGTCGACTGAGCAATGAGCAGGGTACGGCCAATGCGGGCATCCCATGTCCGACATCAACGGTCTGTGGTGTGCAGGCAAAGGACGATGCTGGAAGGCCAACCCTGACAACCTCTGAGTTATGTGAAGAGGCCAAGGCCGATGCAGTCGATCCACACTCGATGCTGGCTGAGCGATGTGCACAGGCCATGACCAATGTCGCCTGGCTGATTCTGCTTGTCGGTAGTCGATGTAGCTTGTCCGGAGAATACAAGCCTAGGCGGATGTTGCCTGTTATTGAGTGACGTCGATGTTACTTTGCCGATGAGTAGATGCCTCGGCTTATGCGTGCAGGCCTTGGCTGATGGTGCATGTCGTTGGCTAACGTCGCTCGCCCGAAATGCACATATCTTGGCTAATATTGCCTAACGTTGGCCAATGCAAATGTCGCCCAACCGATGCACACTCACAATGACCGATGCGTGCAGGCCTTAGCTAATGCTGCATTCCTTTGGCGAATATCGGTTTCTAGATGCGAACATGCCATGTCAGATGCGTGCAGGCCTTGGATGATGTTGCTTGTATTTGGCCGACGACGCTTTCTTGAAGCGTACAAGCCTTGACTGATGGTGCCTGTCGTTGGCCAACGTCGATGTTGCCTAGCCAATGCACACACGCTGCGAATCATGTGTGCATGCCTTGGATGCTGCTGCATACCTTGGATGATGCATCATGTCGTTGTTCGACTTCACTTTCCATGCGTACAAACCATGTCAGAGGTGACCTTGGCTAATGCTGCTGTTTATTTCGAGAAAAAAATATTTTTATGGTTTGAAGACTTGTTTAGAGTCGCCACTTAATTTTTTAAGAAAAAATCAAGAAAACTATTCTTCCAATTAACTAAAATAGAAAATCAAATTGAAAGATTTTTAAAGGGGTTCGGGGGTTCTTATTAACGTCTTAGGAAGGTTTTTAAAGCATCTAAGGCGTCTGCTTACTTGCGGTTATCTGACAACTAACTTACTTGGCTAAAATAACTTTAACTTGGTTTGAATTGAGAAATTATTTAGAATTTATTAAAAAGGTGAAGTGTTAATCTATTATCTAAGTGAATTATTAATCTCGCAGATTTATTTATTATTATTTAAATCCATTTAGTCATGATCGATTAAGTTAAATAGTTTAAAAATAAAATAACATTTTGCAAGGATTTGGATTGTTTAACCCTAAAACTAACGACAACTAATTAACAAGTAAATAAGCGATAAATAAGAGAGACAGAGAGAGAGAGAGAGTTGGGTCTGAATCCGGTTTCTGTTCGCCTGTACCGTTATTTGGACCCATTTCGTTTTAGGCCTTAGGCCCGTTCGATTTGATAATAATAATACAAAAAGGGCTTAGTCCCAAAAATAACAAAATACAATATTTTGAAAATAAAAGGGTCCTTTTTGGCCCAACTTCTTCAGGTCTCCGACTTCTTGGTTTGCACGTATTCTTTCAATTTCAAGACCTGTTCGCCTTTTCCAGAACTTATTCTTCGATTTGATAGATTAACTTGATATGGAGATTTGGGCCTCTGCGGCCCAATAGGAAAATGTATAGACAATGTCCATGAAGACCCGATCATATTTCACATGCAGAAAAGAGAATAACATAGTAAGTAACAGATCATATATATATATATATATATATATATATATATATATATATATATATATATATATATATATATATATATATATATATATATATATAATCAAGTAAAGCAACTTCTATACCACCACGCTTCAAATTTAGACATTATATAGTCAAGATTTAACTTACGGCGAGCAACAGAGAGCAAATGGGTCAAACATATTTCTTGATATGAATCAATACTATTCATATTTACGCAAAGGAGAAAAGAGCAAACATACCTTCATTTGACAGCAAGGAAAATATTAGATAAAACCGAAATTATTATTTTTCCCTTTTATATATATCTATCTTTGTTGAACCTAATAAGTTACAGAAATCTTATCATCCGACCAAAAAATATTGTACCCTACGGTAATTTGATCAATGATACCACACTACTCTAAGTGATCTTGTGCAAAAGAAGAGTCGAGTCAAGCTTCAAAAATATATCAATTGACCCCAAAAACCAAACAAAATAGACACATTTATATATAAAAAAACATGAGCAGTCAATGCTAATGTCAAATACTCAAGCTAATTTAAAGCAGTAAACAAGAGGGGTATAAGGTAATAACAAAAACGAAACAGAAGAGCATATAGCAATGACAAAATGAAAATCAATGATATTACTGAGAGAAAGTCACTAACTCTAGTTGAGATATAGTATTTTCTACTGAAAAATCATGTGGCTTACAGATTAAAACTTGATAAACATGTTATGTTAAGAAGAAGATTAAAAAAAAGGGCATTCAGGAAGTAGATATAACTAAACGAACCAGGGTAAACATATTATTTCGCCGCATATGCTAACCCAACAAGTCGATTTGGGGATTTAAACTTTCATGAGTAATGATCATTAAGCAGTAACCATGTCAAATACAACACACATTATACGCTCTATACTCTCTGAACTCTCCATATGCACGACGACGAGCGTGAACAGTAGTTTAACAAAAACAAAACAAACAAAACCACCAAGACAATAAAGGGGAAGAGACGAGGGGGTGTCATTGACTTAATAACCATAGGTAGAATATTCATGAAGAAGAAAGACGAACAAACTCAACCGAGTAACCAAACGGTAACAATATATAGGGTAAACAAAAATTTGATTCGATCGAAATACTGAAATCATTTAAGAATAAAAATCATACTCTGACACTAACCAACCATCAATGATTAACAATATAAATTCTCACAATAAAGCCTGTCAAATGTTACCCAGACGAAAACAGAGAAAGAGACAAGGGAAAGGTCATCGGAAAAAAAAGTTACCTTTCTAAGGGAAATAAAATGAGACAGCCCGAGCTAGCGAAGACAAGATTTCACCACTGAAATACGACCTTCGAAAATGAACTGGGAACAAAGGACTTGGACAGAGCTTCAGGCAGTTCCCCCTTTGAGTTTGAAAGAACTTGCGAACGAGTAAAGAAACGACTTGACACAAAGATTCTAAATGAGTTAGTTTCTCTACTTTGCAGCGTTCTTCAAACAAAATTTTCTCGAATGCTTTCTATATTTCTTTGTTCTGAGATTAGTATCCAAAAAAATTTTCAACAAAAAATAAACTTTCGATAATCTCCTCTTTCTTTTTTTTAAAAAACGTTTCCAATTAAAATCTACAATCAAAATTTCCTACTGCGAATTCTCTCTCACACTTTTCTCAAAATAAAAATACTCAAACCGAAACTTTTTAATTCAAAATTTCCCCTTTATACCTTCCAACCTAAAATGAAAAGGAAGAGAACTTATATATAGGGGCTTTAGGTCGAATTTTGGGGGGAAAAGGGTAGAAAGGGGATATCGATTTTCTTTTACCAAAATTTGAATTCTCTGAGGAGGATAAGGATGGACAAGCTGGAATTAGTACAAAATTGTACCAATCTCAATAGAACTCGAAGGAGGACTATCTGATCTTGAGCCAAGGACGCACAAATTATGGAGATCGTTCCATTTGGCCTACTCGCATACATACTGTTTTTCCTGGAGATTTGTACGAATGGAATATGGAGAAGGAGAAGGGACGACGCGCGATTGGGTCGAGTCGCTGTTGGACTTCGTGATTTGCTGGAGTCGGTCTCGCTTTCGTCTGGCCATGCACATTGGTGTTGCGTTTTTGACGCTAATGTCGTTTCTGCTCTTCTTTTGAAGAAGAAACAAACGTGGCCGGGTCAATGGTTAAGAAATGGGCTGAGGTTAAAATGATTTGCTGAAAAAGGATGGGAATTGGGTTGGGGAATGAAAATTTTTGGCCTTGGTGACATGGAATTTGCTGTTGTGTTTCTGGTAACATTGGGAATTAAATGGTGGGCTGGATTTGAAGAAAAAGGATAGGAATTAAATTAGAAAGGATAGGAATTAAATTAGAAAGGTAGCCAGTTTTGAATTTAAGTGACATATTATGGCTAAATTCTACTAAGATGAATTAATGAAATTAACAAACGAGTTTCTTAATTCTTAACAAGATAAAATAACTAACTCAATTATAAACTAATGACTCAAAACATAAGATACTAATTTAGACAAAATTAATTTAATAAATAGTTAAGTAAAACTAAAATCTTATTGAGATGATTTTCGAATAAAATTAAAATATACTAATTGTATATATAATTACCTAAAACATATACATTATCTAAAAATTTATAAAAAATGACGATATTAATAAATTAAAAACATTTGAAATATTCTAAAAATCTATTTATTTCAAATCATTTAGAATTAAGAAACTCGTTAATTAATTCCTATCGGGGAGAGTCAAAATTGGGTGTCAACAGTTGCCCATCATTGGCTGGTGTTGCTTCGACAAAATATGCAGGCCATGACCGATGTCGCCAAGTCGATACACACACAACATAGCTGATGCGTGCAAACCTTATATTATGTTCCATGTCGTTGGCTTGGTAGATGTGCACATTCCACGTCTGTGCATTCAAGCAATGGCTAATGCCGCATGCCATTGGCCGACGTCGCTTTCCAGATATGCACATTCCACTTCTGTGCGTGTAGGCTTTGGCTATAGCTGCATGCCAATGCAAACTTTGCTTTCCAGATGCGCACATACCACGTAACATGCGTGCATGCCTTGGATGATGTTGCCTATTGTTGGCCGACATATGATGTGTGCAGGCTATGGACATTGCTAGAAGGCCACATCTGACATTGACAGACCGATGTGTGCAACCAACGGAAGATGTTGGCACGCAACGTTCGATGTTGACAGACTGATATGTGTAGGCTACACACGATGCTGTCAGGCCACGTTCGACGTCGGCATACTGTTGTGTGCAGGCTGCGGACGATGTACGCAACCCATGTCCGACGTAAATTGACCGTTATGTTGAGGCCAATGGCAATGCAGGCAGACCATATCCGACGTCGGCTGACCATGCGTGCAGGCCAAAGGTGATGCGCACATGCCACGCCGGACGTCAGTTGACCATTGTGTGCAAGCTAAAGGCGATGCGAGCAGGCAACGCCCAACGTTGTTTAACCATTGTGTGCAGGCCAAGGGCGATGGTGGAATCCCACACCCGACAATGACTGAGGGATGCACAAGTCACGGCCTATGCGTGCAATCCACGACCAACATCAGATGAGCAATTTTCAAAGGCCACGGCCGATAATGGCGGTCCACGACCAATTTTGCGTTGCTGATGCTGCTTGCCGTTGGCCCATGACACTGACCCAAAGCGCACAGGCCTTGGAAGATTCTACCTGTTGTTTCCCAATGTCGATGTCGTCAACTGATGTGCACTCGCCACAGCTCATGCATGTAGGCCTTGGTAGATTCTGTGTGTCGTTGTTTGGAGTCCCTTTCCTGATGCGTGCCGAATAAGGATTATGTCGCCTTCCTACATCTAACGTCGGCTGACCATTTTGTGCAGGCTTGAGGCGATGCGGACAGACCATGTCTGACATTGGCTGACTAATGTGTGCAGGACAAAGGTGATGCAGGAAGACTACGTCCAATGTCGTCTGACCATTGTGTGTAGTTAAAAGGCGATATGGGTAGGCCACGCTCGACGTCGACTAGCCATATTATGCTGTTCAAAGGTGATGGGGGCAGGCAAGACTCGATATCACTTGACAGACATTGCTTCCTAGATGTGCACATGCCACATCCTTGCATGAAGGCTTTGGCTGATACTGGATTTCATTGGCCGACGTCTCTTGTCAAATATGTGCATTCCACGTCTGTGTGTGCAGGCCTTGTCTCTAGCCACATGTCATTGTCCCACATTGCTTGCCAGATGTTCACATGCTACGTAAGAGGTGTACATGCCTTGGCTGATACTTTCTGTTGTTTCTCGACATCTGCAGATCGATGTGTGCACGCTACAGACAAAGCTGGTAGGCCACATCTGATGTCGACATACTAATTTATGCAGCCTACGGATGATGTTGGCAGTCCATGTTCGATGTCGGCAATCCGATGTGTGTTGGCTATGGATAATGCTCTTAGGCCACGTTCAACATCGGCATACCGATGTGTGTAGGCTACGGATGATCCTAGTAGCCCACATCTTACATCACTTGATCGTCGTATGAAGGCCAAAGGCAATGCATGCAGACCACATCCGACGTCGACTCACCATTATGGGCAGGCCAAAGGTGGTGTGGGTAGGCCACGCCTGACATCAGCTGACTATTGTGTGCCGACCAAAGGCGATGCGGGCAGAAAATGCCTAATCTCGGTTGATTGTTGTGTAAAGGCAAAAGGCAATTTGTCCAGTCCACGCGCGACGATGGCTGAGTGATGTGCATAAGCCACAACCGATATGGGCAGTTCACAGGCTACGTCGGTTGAGTATTGTATAGGCTACGGCCGATGCAAGAACCCCACATCCAACGTCGGCTGGACTTTTGGTGTAGGATAAGGGCGATGCGGGAAGGCCAAATGTGACGATCGATGAGTAATGTGCACAGGCCACGGCCAATGCGGCCAGGCCACACCCGTCGGCTAATCGATGTGCACAAGCCATGGCTGATGCGGCAAACCATGAACAACATTGCATGGATGATGCCGCTTGATGTTTGCTGAAGTCGCTTGCGAGAAGCACACATGCCTTAGTTGATGCTTGCTATAGTTGGCCGACCCCGATGTTGCCCTGTCGATGCGCATACGCCACAGTTGATGCATGCATGCCTTGGATGATGCTTCATGATGTTCTCTAACGTCGGTTGCATGAAGCGCACAAGCCATGGTTGATGTTGCCTGAGGTTGGACGATGCAAATGTCGCCCAACCGATGCACACATGCCACAACCGATGTGTGCAAGCCTTGGCTGATGCATCATTTCATTTGCAAACATTGCTTGCCGAATGCGCACATGCCATGTTAGATGTGTGAAGACCTTGGCTGATGCACCCTGTTGTTGGCCGACATCGCCTGGCCTATACATGCAGGTCACGACCGATGTCGCCCAGTCGATGTGCACACACCATAGCTCATGAGTGTAGGCCTTAGGCATATGCTGCCTGTCGTTGGTCGATGTCGCTTTCCCAATGCGCACCGTCTAAGGATTATTCTGCCTGCCTACGTCTGATGTTGGCTGACTATTTTGTGCAGGCTAAAGGTTATGTGGGAAGACCACATTCGACGTCGAGTGACCATTGTGTATAGTCTAAAGGAAATGTGGATAGGCATGACTAACGATGGCTGACCATATTATGCTGGCCAAAGGTGATAGAGGCAGACAATGCTCGATGTCACTTGATCGACATCGCTTGTTAGATGCGCACATGCCACGTCGTGCATGCAGTCCTTGGCTTATGCCTCATACATTTGCCCTACGTCGCTTGTGAGATATACATATTCCACGTCTGTGCCTGTAGGCCTTGGCTCTAGTCGCATGTCATTGGCCGACGTTGCTTATTAGATACGCACATGCCACGTAAGTGGGTGCATTCCTTGGCTGATGCTGCCTGCTGTTGGCCGACATTTGCAGACCGATGTGTCCATGCTACAGACAATGTTGTCATACCACATCCGAAGTTGACAGACCAATTTGTGCAGCCTACGAATGATGTTGGCAGGCCACGTTTGATGTAGGCACCCTGATGTGTGTAGAACACATACGATGCTGTCAGGCCACGTTCGATATTGGCATACCAATGAGTGCAAGCTGCGGAGGATCGTGGCAGCCCACGTCCGACGTCAATTGATCGTTGTGTGAAGGCCAAATGCAATGCAGACAGACCACGTCCAACGTCGGCTGACCATTGTGTCTAGGACAAAGGTGATGTGGGAAAGCCACGCTCGACGTCGGTAGACCATTGTGTGCAGGCTAAAGGCGATGCGGGAAGACAACGTCTAATGTTAGCTGACCGTTGTGCGCAGGCCAAAGGCAATGCGGGCAGTCCATGCCCGATGACGGTTGAGCGATGCACAATCAATGACTGATAGGGCAGTCCACGGATGACGTGGACTGAGTATTCTGCAGGCTACAACCAATGGGCCCCCCACATACAACATCGACTGGATGTTTAGTGGAGGATAAGGGTGATACAGGAAAGCCAAACCCAACGACTGCTGAGTAATGTGCACAGGCCGTGGCCGATGTGATCGGTCCATACTTGATGTCGGCTAAATAATGTGCACAGGCCTAGGCCGATGCAACAAACAACGACCAATGTTGCCTTGCTGATGTCGGTTGCTGTTGGATGAAGTCGCTTGCCCGAAGCACATTGGCCTTGGCTGATGTTGTTTGCCGTTGGTCGACGCCGATGTTGCCTGTCGATGCGCACAAACCACAGCTGATGCATGCTAGCCTTGGCTGATGCTGCCTGTCGTTTGCCAGCGTCGCTTTCCTGAAGCGCACAAGGATTGGCTGATGCTGCCTAATGTTGGACGATACAAATGTCGCCCAGCCGATACATACACGCAACGACCGATGTGTGAAGGCCTTGGATGATGCTGCATTTCATTGACGAACGTTGCTTTCCAGATGCGCATATGCCATGTTAGAAGCGTGAAGATCTTGGCTGTTGCAGCCTACCGTATGTCGGTATTCCCTGGCCGATGCTTGCAGGTCACAATCGATGTTGCCTTATCGATGCACACACGCCATGGCTGATGCGTGCAGTCCTTGGTTAATGTTGTCTGCCATTGGTCGATGTCTCCTGGACGATGTATGCAGTTACTCTTCAAAAATCACCAGTCGGGTTGGTCCGACCTAGAAAGGCCAATGTTTCTTGCCTGATGCGCACATTCCATGTTAGATGTGTGAAGACCTTGGATGATGCATCTTACCATTGGAAGACATCGCCTGGACGAGGCATGCAGGTCACGATCGATGTCACCCCAGTCGATGCGCACACACCCTGGCTGGTGCGTGCAAGCTTTGGCTTATGTTGTCTGCCATTGGTCAATGTCGCCTAAATGATGCGTGCAGGCCACGATCGATGTCGCTGATTCGATGTGCACACCACGGCTAATGGATGCAGACCTTGGCTGTTGCATCCTGCCATTGGTCGTTGTCGCTTGGCAGATGCGCACAAGCCACAACGGATGCGCTCATCCCACAGCTGAAGTCGCACAACCGATGTGCACACGACACGGATGACGCGTGCAGGCCTTGATTGATGTTCAATGCCGTTGGCCGACGTTGCTTGACACATGCACACATGCCATGTCCGAACATGTAGGCCTTGGCTGATGCTGCATTCCAGTGGCCAACATCGCTTGCAAGATAAGAACATTCCACGTCCGTGCATGCAATATTTGGTTGAAGCCGCATGCCATTGGCCGACATTGTTTTCCAGGTGCGCATATACCACGTCAGATACATGCAGACCTAGGGTGATTCTTCTTGCCGTTGGCCAACATTTGCAGACCGATGTTTGTAGCCTAGAGAAGATGCTGGCAAGCCACATCCGACGTTGGAAGACCGGTGTGTGCAAGCTATGAACAATGCTGGTAGTCCATGTTTGACGTCGGCAGAAATATGTGTCTAGGCTACGATTGATGCTGTCAGGCCAACTTTGACGTCAGCAGACTGATATGTGCAAGCAACGGGCGATGCTGGTTGCCCACTTCCGACATCGACTGACCTTTTTGTGCATGTCAAAGGCGATGCGGGCATACCAAGTTGGACGTCGGATTACCATTGTGTAGCACAAAGGCGATGCATGCAGGCCTTGCCCGACGTCGTTTGACCATTGTGTACAGGAAAAAGGCGATGCAGGCAGGCAATGCCCACGTCGGTTAAACGTTGTATTCAGGCCATGGGCAATGCGGGCAATCCACGCTCAAAAATGACTGAGCAATATGCCCAATCCATACCCGATGAAAGCAGTCCACGGCCAACGTCGGCTGAGCGATGTGCCCAAGCCACGACCGATACAGGCGGTCCATGACCAATGTCACCTGGACGATGCCGCTTGTTGTTGGTCGACGCTGCTTTCCTGAAGCGCAGAATCCTTGGCTAATGCTGCCTGCCGTTTCCTAACGCCGATATCGCCCAGCTGATGTGCACACGCCATAACTCATGTGTGCAGGCCTTGTCTGATGCTTTCTGTCGTTGGCCGACATCACTTTCGCGATGTGCACTTGCTGCGGACAATGCTTGGCCCACTCGGAGCTCTTAATTTCGTGGCATGGATTTTGACTTTGAGGAGTAGACATCGTTTTTTCCAGAGACTCAAAATGAACATGTACAACCCAATTATGCACGTTCTAAGGTACAAACACACATTATCTTCCGCAATTAACTTTTTTATATATATAAAAAATAGTTTTCAACAATTTATTTTTTGTTTTTTCGGGTAATTTAGAAAATGAGTAATCGATTAATAAAACATAGGAAAAATATGGAAAATATATAAAATTCAAATAAATATTTTAACCTTAAACTCAATAATTTCAACAATTTTTTTTATTTTTCGGTAAATCTTGAAACTGAGTAATTGATAAATAAAAATAGGTATAATATCAATAAAATATAAAATTAACACCAAAAATTTAAAAATAAATATAGTAATCTTAAATTCAAAAATTTCAACAATTTTTTTAAATTTTATTTTTGTTTGGTAAATCTCATTAATGTGTAATATATGAATAAACTATAGGAAAAATATGAAAAACTATAAAATTAATGGCAAAATTCACAATGGTAAACTTAAATTTATCAATTTCAATAATTTTGTTATTTTTCTTTTTGGTTGATAAATCTCAAAAATGGGTAAATCATTAATTAAAAGGTAAAATATGAAGAAAAAATATATTTTTAACGCCAAAAATTCACAAATAAATATGGTAATCTGGACGATGCTGGAAGGCCACGTTCGACATTGGCAGACCTATGTGCCAAGGCTACGGACAATGTTATCATGACACGTTCAAAGCCACGACTTATGAAGGCAGTCCACAACCAACGCCGATTGAGCGATGTGCACAAGCCAGGACCGATATGCTTAGTCCACGACCAATGTCGCCTGGCAAATGCCGCTTGCCATTGGCCGAAGTCGCTTGCCTGAAATACACAAGCCTTGGATAATGCTGTCTGCCATTGCCTGACGCTGATGTCGCCCAGCCGATGCGCACACGCAAAGACTCATGCGTGTAGGACTTGGATGATGCTACATGTCATTGGCCGACATCGCTTACCCGATGCACACTAGCTACAAACAATGCTTGGAAGCTCTTGATTCCGTGTTGGATTCTTACTTATAGGAGTAGACATCGTTTTTTGAGAGACTCATAACGAACATGCACAACCTAAATATGCGCGTTTTAAGGTACAAACACACATTAGCTTCTACAGATAACTTTGTTATATATATATAAAAAATAGTTTTCAACAATATTTTTATTTTTATCTTTTTTGTCAATCCCGAAAATGAGTAAGTAATTAATAAAACATAATTTGAATATGAAAAAATATAAAAATAACGCCAAAAATTCAGAAATAAATATAGTTATCTTAAATTCAACAATTTCATTATTTTTTTAGTTTTTATTTTTGTTCGGTAAATATCGAAAATAAGTAATTGATGAATAAAAAATAGGAAAAATATGAAAAAAAATATAAAAATAACGCCAAAAATTCACAAATAAATATAGTAACCTTAAATTCAACAATATCATTATTGTTTTAATTATTTTTTTGTTCGGAAAATCCCAAAAGTAGGTAATTCATGAACAAGAAATAGGAAAACAGTGAAAAAAACATATAATTAACGCCAATAATTCGTAAATAAACATAGTAACTTTAAATTATCAATTTCAACAACTTTTTCAATTTTTATTTTTATTTGGTAGACCCCGAAAATGGGGAATTCTTTAATAAAAAAATAGGAAATATATAAAAAAATATGAAAAAAATATAAAACTAATGCCAAAAAGTAAAAAATAAATATAGTAATCTCAAATTCAACAATTTCAACAATTTTTTTAACATTATTTTTTTTCCCAGTAAATCCCGAGAATGAGTAATTCATGAATAAATAATAGGAAAAATACTTAAGAAATATAAAATTAATGCCAAAAATTTAAACATAAATATAGTAACCTTAAATTCAACAATTTTTTAAAATTTTTATTTTGTTCGCTAGATCCCGAAAATGAGTAAATAAAAAAATGAAAAAAAATAAAATTAACGCAAAAAATTAACAAATAATGTAGTAATGGTATATTTAAAAATCTCAGCATTTTTTATTTTATTTTGTTCGGTAAATGCCAAAAATGGGTAATTAATTAATAAAAAATATGAAAAAATTATAAAATTAACGCCAAAAATTTACAAATAATTATAGTAACCTTGAATTAAATAATTTTGTAAATTTTAATTTTTAAAATGTGACGTAAAAAATAAAAGACGGTAAAAATAAATTTTAAAAATAAATAAAAGTCTTAAAAATATGAAAATGCTTGAAAGTACTTCTAAACATGTGAAAATAATCATGGAGTACATATTTGAACAAATAAATATGTTTCGATATCGTACAAACTGTAAATGTATGAAATTTGTATAAATGAACCATATGAAATGGAAACGTTGAGAATAGAGGATGAAAAATAGATGAATATGTTATTATGCAAGAAGGGTGTTTCTTACTCTTTTGATTTTATACGACATGGACATCCGCAAGTTCTCGGTTAGACCTAGATCAATATCGCCGTATGCGATGTCGCTCGTCTAACAAATGCAAGCCACATACGATGCGTGTAGGCACGTCCGATGTCGACTAACCAAAGTGTGCAGGCAACAGGCGATGCGTCTAGGCAACGTTAGGCGTCGGCAGACCGAAGTGTGAAGGATATGGACAATGCTGGCAGGCCACGTCTGACGTCAGCAAACCAATGTGTGCAGTATACAGACGATGCAGCTAGGCCACGTCCGATGTTGGCTGACGGATGTGTGCAGGCTACAAAGGATTGATGAAACCCACATACGACGTCAGATGACCTTGTGTGCAGGACAAAGGCGATACAGGCATGCGACATCCGACGTCGACTGTCCATTCTATACAGGACAAAGGTGAAGCAGGAAGGCCACATCCTATGTCGGTTGACGATTGTGTGCAAGCTAAAGGCGATGTTGGAAGGCCATGCCCGACATCGGTAGACCGATGTGTGTGTTCTACATACGATGCTGCTAGTCCACATTCGACGTCGGCATACTGATGTGTGCAGGGTGCGGACGATCCTGGCAGGCCACATCAGACGTCAGTTGACCATTGTATGCAGGCCAAAGAAAATGCACGCAAATCATGTCCGACGTCGGTTGACCATTGTGTGCAATCCAAAGGTGATTTGGGTAGGCCACGCCATACCTGACGTTGGATGACCATTGTATGAAGGCAAAGGTGATGCGGGAAGACAATGCCTGTTGTCGGCTGACCATTGTCTGCAGGCCGAAGGCAATGCGGGCAGTCCACTCTCGAAGATGGCAGAGCGATGTGCATAAGAACTGCCGATGTAACGACCCGGATTCTGGAATCCGGACCTCCACCAGCGTCGTTGACCTCTCACAGGTCGCAGACAAGCCTCTTCTTGCATTCATCACATTCATATTGTTAATTTTAGCGGAAAATTTAAAACCTTTTTATAAGCATGAAGTTTACATAGACTTCATATAGTTAATACTTAATTGCATCATATACTAAGCTCAACGTAAATGAAACAACCATCTATCATAAGAATCAATTCAAAACAGAATATGAATATATCATAAATACGTTTGCCAAAAATGGCCTTATTCCAAAAAACTTTGAAATAAACTGTGAAGGAAATGCTAGGGACAACATCCACTAGCTATGTCTATATCTAATGATAGACTAAGCTGTAGCATCCTCGAAATCAAGAGGACCTACCAAATGGTCTGGAGAAACGCTGAAGTCCAAACCGCTGCAACTGTCGTCAATCTGTCCTTTGACCTACACCTATAAAAATAGTAAATTGTATAGGGTTAGTACATCACTTGTAAGTATGGGTGTATGCTCACATACACATAAAGCTATGCATGATCAAGGAAAGCTCTTGCTAAACAACATGCCATTTCTGGAAAGTGACACCACTAGACTTTCCTAATTCGTTAGTTGTGAATTGTGGTATGAATATGATGTATTTTAACGCATTCAAAGAACACAACTCATTTTCTATATGATTACAATACATTAGTATCATCAACATAATTTTAGAACAACTCGGGAGAAGTTTTGAGATTTTGATCATGCCAAACCCGAGAGCTCCTTTTTGGGGACTTAGTTTATTTTTCAGTCTTTTTCTTCTTCTTGCTGTGTAGTTCAATAATTCCTTTGGTCCTATGTTCTACTTATAAGTACAATGATTCATTGTAGTCCAATACCCACAATGAATCGATGTAAGTAATCCAAGGACTAAGGAATGATTTCACTATCTTACAATGAGTCATTCATTACTTTATATATTCATTAACATCTCATAAGCTAGTATCTATTGGCTATGCCACATATTTCATTACATTCATATTAGGGAAGTTATGAGGTATTTAGTTAACATTATGTTTCTACTTCCCTTTATTGGCATCATATAAGAAGTCATTATAAGCCAATCTTATTTGGCTTTGCCCATTATTTGCAGAAACTTCATGAGTGTGATATTGGCAATTGACATTCATAAGCTCTTCTTCATGGATCACTTTGAACATACGTTCCATCATCATCATCCTTTCTTAATTTCGTAGAGACATCATTAGGAATAAGATAATGCGAGCTAACATGAAATCCAGTGTCTTCCCCACACCAAAAAGAGGTGATTCACCAGTTAAAATGAATCTAGATCAAGTGAGCTACTCATGAAATGCAGTTTCTGCCCCCCCACCGAAAAGGGGTGATTCCCGGCTAAGGCGAATCCATCTCAAGTGTTCACTCCACACCGAAAAGGAGTGGCTCATGACTATAGTGAACCAAGAACATATCGTGAGCATTAACCGACATAGATCATGTGAGCTAAACATGAAATCTGGTGTCCTCCCCACACCGATAAGAGGTGGAATCACCGGCTAAATTGAAACCGAACATACCTAGATCGCTTAGGTGGAAACCACTGGCTAATTCCTATGTTGGCTAGACATAGTTTGAAGACTAGGGACTTAATCAGACTACTTATCCATCTCGGTGATAGCCTCGTCTCATGAGACTTACACGTGCAAGCACATGCTCATAACTAGTCTATCAGTGCTGTGCTCACTTTCATTATCTTCTTTATCTTTTAGAGTTTACTCAAGTATTATGGAAGCTTGCTTCTAGATTGAGATTTACTTACTCTTTTGATGAATTGTCATCCTTACTTTACATTGATGAACTGTGAATTGTCCTTACATATCATCCTTACTTTACATTGATGAAATGGAATTGTCCTTACATATCATCCTTACTTTACATTGATGAAATGTGAATTGTCCTTACATATCATCCTTACTTTACATTGATGAAATGTAAATTGTCCTTACATATCATCCTTAGGTGTTAATGAGACTAGTCTCACACATTCTAACACATTCATTCGTGAGTATTCTTTTAACATAGTAGCTTAGGTGTAAGTAAGACTTGTCTCACTTCCTTTAACACCCCATTCGGGTCACTTACTTAATTTAGACCCCTTTAATTATGTTATAACTCACGTTACTTCTTTACTTCAGTGTAGTAGCTTCATTTCATCGTTTATGGACGATGAGCACTTCTTTCAATGAGTTACATATGTTCATTATCATTCTTTTAGAGCATGTTCGGAGTTTTCCCAATGAATGACATGCCCTTGGTTATGGATTCATTGAATTACTTTAGAAGTGCTTATAATATATTTGATACTCTTACTACACAAGAAGCGAGAAAGTAGAGAGAAGGAAGAGGATTTTAAGTTTGGGATTTGAAGTATGTTGGGTTAGTTTAATGAGGATTAGACCTTTTATAGTCCCATAACTAACTTAATTGAACACTCCCTAAACCTTAATTAACCAACTAACCAACTAACTCATTAAATGACTTAGTTAAAAACTTTAACAGTGAAACACAAACTCCACATACGAGATCTCGACCTACGGTTCGTAGGTGCATTGACGCCACCGTACTGGCAAGGCGTCAATGATTTCATAGAGTCTTTTTGGTAATTTTTGAGAAATGGGTAAGTGTTGGACGATGGAGTGTCGATCAATCGACGGCTCATCGATTGCACATTGCCAATAACAACTTTTTGGTCAAATTGAAGGGTTCTTCTTAAGGACCCTTAGGGTGGTCCTTGGGGAGTCATACCTGGACGTTTCGACCCTATACATACTCTAATACATGTTTAACACCTTTTTACCAAATTTAATTGAATTACGACGCTTAAAACCCCATGGAACATGGCAAGGCAAACTAACCTCTATTTCACTAGTGTCCGGACGTTATGGACGTTCCTTGACATTTTGACTCTAACACTTCCTAAATGTTTTATATACATTATTTTAGGTCTTAAAAAAGTGTTAAAAGTACTATTTCATAATGCGAGGCTCTAGAATAAGTCACGAACTTTCGGAGTGTTACATTATCCCCCTCTTAGGAACATTCATCCCCGAATGACACTAAAATATTTTGTAGGGAAAGGTAGACTCAATACTAGCAACCCAGCCAACAACATATATAATCAACATGAGTTACAACTCAAAGGAGTTCTTCACAACACCATACAACATATAATCATGGCATTTACACATAGCAACTTATAACACCAAATTACCACATATAAGAGCTCAACATCACAACATGAGGAACTACCTTCTCAATAACAACATGAGCTCACGCAATATCAAGAGTCACTTATGACAAAACTTATTTCAAAACACATCAACATACTCTATACTACTTCATGAAGGCAACAATACACAAAATACACAAATAAGTGTGAATCAAGCAAAAGAACATTTTCCATGAAAACTCATTTTAGCATAAACCTTTTCCCATAAATATGCATATTTTGCAAAACAAGTCAAATTCAAATTTACTCATTATTTTCTTTATTAATAGGAAAAACTAACCTTAATTAGGAAAAATATGAGGATAACGGGACATCATGTCGGCCTCGGCCTCCCATGTTTCTGCCTCAAGTAGGTGGTTTCCCCATATAACTTTTACGGAGGCCACCTCTTTGTTCCTCAACTTCTTAACTTGGCGATCTAGAATTTCCACCGGAACCTTTTCATAGGAAAAGTCTCATCCACGCCATGCCCTTCAATAGGAAGTATGGTCACGGGATAACCAATGCACTTCTTAATCACGGAGACTTGGAATACCGGATGAACCGAAGCTAGTTCACTAGGTAGTCTCAATTCATATACCACTTTTCCGACCCTTTGCAAAACCTCATAGGGACCCACATAACGGGAAATTAACTTCCCCTTTTTGCCGAATCTCATCGTCCCTTTCATAGGTGAAATCTTCAAATACATCTTATCACCTACTTCAAGTTCAAGATCTCTCCTTCTATTTTCGGCATAGGTCTTTTGCCGACTATAGGCCGTCTTCAACCTATTCCTTATCACCTGAACATCTTCTAAAGAATCATAGACTATTTTGGGACCAAGGAGTGAAGCCTCACCAACCTCAAACCACCCAATAAGAGACCAAGAACAAGTTCAAAGAATGGTTAAATACTGCATAGGGTTTGTCAAATGTCCAATTGAAGCAACTAGAAAATGGAGCTTCGTCCTCCGCGTAACCCCCACCAAAGGATGCAAGTAATTTATCTAGTGCTTCACTAATATCATCGAATAATATCTCTTATCGAAGTCTATGCATCAAAATGAAAATTTGAATTTCATATTATTTTTCATATTATTATGTGTGCTTTATGTTTTAGAATTTTGTTTCAATAATGGTACATACTTTGCAATGATTTTTATTACAAATATTTTGTCTATTAGTATTTTTTGTTCTTAATATTATATTATGCGTTTGAATTATACGCATGACAACATATCATTTTTAAAATGTGTTTTTTTTTTTAACTGGTAACTTTGTGTCTATTGGGGTCATATTTACAAGTAAGTATGAGAACAAAACGCATTTTTAATATATTAATACAAAATTTAGCATCCAAACTTTGTAAAGGCAATATGAGATGCTGATACTTACAGAAAAATAGAGTGCTTTGGAAACCAAATTGAAAGAGACCCGAATTACCATGAGGTCTCATGACCTACTACTAAAAATTAATTTTGATTTTATTTTTTTGTGTACAATAACTAGAATTATACTATATATGCATATGATATAGTTCAAATAAATAAACGATTTACATAATATAAAATCTCAATTTAAAGAATACCAAAGTATTAGGATTCGTACCTAATTCAAATAAGTAAGTAACTAGTACATATAATTTTAGTTGATTTCAAAATAGTAAATATAAGGAAAAAAGTAAATGAAATTTTTTGTCTATTGTTAAGTTTTTTTAATGAAGCTCAAAGAATTCAATCAACATTTCTAAGGACTTCATTCTTTTAAAGTAATATAAATTGGTTGCTTGAAATTTGTTTCGTGCAATATATTGCATTATTGGCTCTATCACTTTGGTGAGCTATGCACTTCCTGGTTATTTCTCTTTCTTTTTTCTAGCTCACTTAGGGTTTTTGTACATCAATTAATTACCTATAAAGACAAGCCAAACAATGATATTGAATATAGGGTGCTTTATAAGCGTATGTCGTCATTAGGCAAATTATAGAATCCAAATGGACTAAATAAAGATGATGTAAATGATGTTCATGAACAAATCATAAACCAAAAGCTACTAGTACTTGACTATTTTGAATTGTCTTTGTCAAATATTATGGTGGACAAGATGAGGGAAGCGACACTAAGATGGTCACAGTAATGAGGAGGTGTGAGAAGTTGGTTATAGAGGAGAGGCAGTGGTAGGCCAAAGAATCATTGGGAGAGGTGATATACATGATATGACGTAGTTTCATGTTAACAAGGATGTGACCCTAGGTAGGAGGGTATGGACGGCACGTATTAGGGTAGAAGGCTAGTAGGTATTGTAGTGTTGTCTTGCGTGGTTGTTGTGTGCGAGGGTATTAGTTGTGTTATTGTAGTTCTTATGTTTTATTTTTATCATTATTATTATTATTGTTTTTTTAACTATTCTACCCTAGTAGACCTTTGCACTGATTCCTTGTCATTTGCTATATTCTCTTCATTGTCTCCTTCTTTATACCAGAATTTGTTGCATTTGATCCCAAGGTCTTTAGAAAGTACTCTATCTACCTCCACAAGGTGGTGCTAAGGTCTACATACATTGTACCTTCCCAGACCTCAGTTGTGAGATTTCAGTGGATATGTTGTTGTGCATTATTCATATTTTAAGAGAGATTGATTTGTTATGTTAAACTTTATGATAAACCTTTTCATCTTGGTTGAGTTTTTTTATGTTTTCTCCTGTCTGTTTTCATCTTGGATGGAGGGGTTGGCGTGCGTATTCTTGGCTTGTTTCCTCTTCCTGGATGCAATGTGTATTGCGTGTGTGTGGGGATGCTCCATTAGGTTGCACTAACAACAATTATGCATCAAGAGAGAAGTGCAAAAAATGTGGACAACCAAAGGAGGTAGCAGCAATGCCAGCAATTGCAATCCCTGGAGCATCTCTACCATCTCATCCAAATTATTTTGCCAGGACACAAGGAGGTATGGAACAAAGGTTGAACATTAGGTTATTAGGACATGGAGATCTCCAACAAATTCTCTTGAGCTCTAACTGGTCTATAGGGGAGGCTGGTCAATACCAAAGCCAGCCTGCTGATCGGTATAAACTACTGCAAACTCTTGGAGTTCCATATGCAAGCCAAATGAATCAGCTGCTTCCAATTCCAAATGGATGGCGTAATGGTGACTGAATTTGCAGTTATGGCTTTCACAACTACTCTGCTCGAGCTCAGGTATTTGCAAATATAACATTAAATACTTCGAATGTATCAAAAAATTTAACTGCTGGTTTCATGTGGATGCACATCTTCTCTTGTAGTTCAAAAAATGCAATGCTTCTGCACCTCCAGCTTCATCGTCTTCTCTTGCCAGTACCCCTATTATAGGTTTGCACATCATAAATCTTTCATTGGTTTTCCGTTAAATTAATGAGTATAGATCACAAGCTTATATTTTGTGCAAAAGAAGTATATATATCAGAATGCTTATGCAGTCACTGTCCTTATTTTAATTTTTTGTTGTTACACACCACCTTAGCTCCCCACTTTGTGCTCCCTTTGTTACTCAAACCCGCAACCTCAGGGTTGGAGGTGAAGGGTGCTTACACTTGAGTAGCCCTCGCTTCTCACAGTCACTGTCCTTGCAGAGCTCTTTTTAACTATTTATACTTTATAGCTGACTAGTTTTCCCAGTTTCATTTTAGTTCCTGCCAAACCATTGGAACCTACATGACATATATTGAGCACGAGCTTCCAATTAATTTTGCTTGTGTTGGGAGGAAAAACTGATTTGAACATTTGGACATGTTGATGTTTCTGAGCAGAATCTTTATTTAAAAATAATTAATTTTTTTTCTAACAAAATGGGAAGATTAAAGGGAAGCCGTAAGTTATGTTACTCGGACTTGCTATTTATCTGGCTTTGGTATCTGTCATCATCTGTTGTTATTATGCTTGGGTAGATGATCTCACTATTTTGCTTCATATAACTTATATCATAGGTAGTCATCACCACATATAGAGATATACAACAATAACATGTTCATCAACATAACCAACATCATATAAGAGTAACATCTTATATCATAAGCATTATACATTTCATATTATCATATTACATAAGAACAATCTCCTTGGACTTCCCTTAGAGTCAACTTGTGCAATGTCTAGGTAGAGTCCCATACCCCTACCTATACTAAGTAGACTCCTCAAGTTACCCTAGTCAATGTCCATTTACTTGTCTTTAATTTTACTTTAGGGAACAATAGCCTTAACCGACATTAGACCATGTGAGATAAACATGGAATAGGGTGTCATGAAATCCCACACAGAAAGATGGTGGTCTACCGGCCAAAGTAGAACCAAAACATGAACATAACATTTTAGGTGGATCCACTATCTAGTATTCCTATCGTGGCAACATAGTTCAAGAACTAGGAGATATATTAGAGACCCATAGTTCCACATTACATGGCAGCCTCTATCTCATGAGAGTCATTGTGAATCTACCTTCCAACTAGGGAAGGGACACCTCTCATATCTAGTTCATCGGTGCTAAGCTAAATCCCATTTTTTTAAATAGCCTTTAACTCATCATTTATTTATAAATATTATCATAGGTCATAGGATATTAACTCGTCTAAACAGGATCATAAGCTCTTTAGGTTTAAGATGAGGATTTCCTTTCATCACAACCCTTCATCCATGTGATTAACATATAGTAATCATAGTGTGTAAGGCATACAAGATAAACATCATCAACTTGCATTACCATATCCTTACCATGATCCCACATTTAACATATTCATAGGCCAACATATATGCATATCAACATCATACATACTTCAATTTCATAGCTACATCAATTATAGGCCAACATCAACATAATAGAGAAATCATGACTTTAGAAGACTTACCTATTGCTTCCAAGAATCTTTATCAAACACTTACACTCAATTCATAGAAATCATTACATTACATAGTGAAATACTCAATAACATGACAATCCCAATCACTTTCGTCATACACAAGACCAATTCATAGTTTAGGGATAATGGAAAAAGGGTCATTTAGGAGTTCACTCGAGCTATAGTTCCAATCCCAACATTTAAATGACATTAAGTAGTACATACAACATAATCGAAACCATTATTTAGAGATGGAACATGCTTCACATGAAAATCAACATTACCATATCAATTATTCAACAATACATACTTAATTAGCCATAGAAAATCATTGTTTTTCATCATTAGTCATAAATCTCAAGTAGGAAGAAAACCCATTTGTAGAGTAAAAACCCTAAGGATTGAATTGTTGGAAATCATATTTGAAAGGACCTCTTGGGGAAAGGAATCCCAAGAGTTAAAAACCCATGCCTTATTGATGAATATTCCACGAATTTTGAATGAAAATCTTGAAGTCTTCGTCTTCTTCCTCAAGCTTTTCTTGTGCTTCAATGGAGGTTGAAGAGAGAGTTTTTGAGAGAGATGAGAGGGATTTGTTTATTCTGATTTGAAATGCGTGAAAGTGGTCTAAAACTGACCTAATATTATTATAAACTCATCCCCTAAAATACCCCAAAAGACCCTTCACTTAAATGGGTCTTTTTGTAAAGTTAAATTGACTTATAAACGACGCGGATGAATCTGGGAAGTGGCTGCGCATCGCGGGGTCAATTTCACATTTTATTTTTGAAATCCGGGTTGATACAGTAAGCCTCGTGGAGGCACCGCATCGCGAGTCAATTTTTTGGCCTCCACGTGATGGTTGCGCGCAGGCTTCCAACCTGCTTGCCCATATTCAGGTCATCCTCAAGGACCCTTCGGAGGGTCCTTGGGGAGTCGTTACTGGACGTTTGGATCTTTTGTACTATATATTACCTATTTAAAATCTTTTTACAAGTTTTGGACTTCATTTGACACTCCGAAACCTTCACCAAACATGGGGACATCTACTATCTCAAATTAGCTAGTTTCCAGACGTCAAGGTCTTTCTTTGTTGTTATGGCTCTAACCTTTTCTAACTAAGTTTAATACGTTATTATAGGTCTGGAAATATCATTTAAATCATTATTAAATGGGCTAAGCTCTAGTCTAAGTCATGGAACTTCCGGAGTGTTACATAGGATCTGTTTGGAATGTCATTTGGTAATTGGAATTGGGGTAATTACCAGAGTAGTAATTACCAGCATAGTAATTACACAGTCTAGTAATTACAGTGGTCTGTTTTGTTGCCACAGTGTAATTACACATGTCATGTTTGGATGCCACAGTGTAATTACACATGTTCAGTTTGGATGCACAACTACAATCATAATATTATATTATATTTTAAAAATATAAATTAATTATTTAAAATTTCTATTAGACAAATAAGAAACTATATAATTGGTATTGAATTAAATGTTTAAGGTATATATATATATATATATATATATATATATATATATATATATATATATATATATATATATATATATATATATATATATATATATATATATATATATATATATATATATTAATTAATAAACATATGTTCTTAACTAATATTATGAAAACAATAATTGATTTATATTTTTTCAAATTAAAACATTTCAGTTGAATTGATCATAAAAACTAAAGTATGAAGTATCCACTAATATCGTGAAATCCATGTTTCATAAAAAGATTAATATATAAATAAAATTTCATATATTATTTAAACTCTACTTAACAATAAATTCTTTTTTAATTTAAAAATTAGAGTACTAATAGAATTATGCTAGTGAGAAATAAGCATGGCATAAAAGATAGATAATACGAAAAAAATGCATAGAATCACATTAAGTAAGGTTGAGAACGAGAAGAAAATGAAATTTAATTATATAAAATAAAAAATAAACTTTTAGAAATTTTCAGAATAATAAAATTTTAAAAAAACTTTAAATAATAGAAGTAAAAAATTGAAACAAAAAATAAATATAGAAATTAAAAAAAATTTAAAAAGTAATTAGCTGGTACTTACACCATGTAATTACCAAAAATTCACAATCTTTGGCTATGAATTCGAGAGTGTGATACCCTTTGTCAATTACACCAATTACCTGCTAACCAAGTAATTACTTATCCAACTAAACACGATAGACAATGTAATTCCACGTAATTACACAAAATCCAATTACCAGGGTGTCCTTCCAAACATGCCCTTAATATTTTACATCTCCTACCATAAGTCCTTCAAATGGAGCCATGGAAATACTCAAATGGTAGCTATTCATATAAGAGAACTCAATCAAGGGCAAGTGATTGTCCCAATTCCCTTTGATGTCTATCACACAAGCTCTTAACATGTCCTCTAGGCTTTGAATAGTACGCTCTTCTTTACCATCCGTTTGGGGATGAAAAGTGGTGCTAAGATTTACTTGCGTACCCAACCCTTTTTGAAAAGACCTCAAAAATGAGAAATGAATTGTGCACCTCTATACGATATGATGGACAAAGGTATACCATGGAGACTAAATATATCATCTATGTAGATCCTTGCATAATCCTCCGCCGAATAAGTGGACTTGACGGGGATAAAGTGAGCGGATTTCGTCAATCTATCCACAATCACCCAAATCGAGTCATTTTGCCTCCGGGTTCCAGACAACCCAATAACAAAGTTTATATTAATTTCCTCCCACTTCCAAGTCGGAAAAAAACATTTCGTGATTTTGACCACTAGGCTTTAGATGCTCCGCTCACTTGTTGGAAATTTGGACACCTAGCTACAAACTCCGCTATGTCGCTTTTTAAGTCATCCCACGAATATACCTCTTTAAGATCACGATACATTTTTGTGGAACCCGGGTGGATAGAATATCGGGAACCATGAGCTTTCTCTAACACCCCATTTATCAAATCATCAACATCAGGTACACATAATCTAATTTGGTACCTTAGCACACCATCCCCCCTTGGGAGCATGACTCATTCAACTTACTAAGTACCGATTATTCAACTCCATCAATAGCGGATCAAGATGTTGTTACCTACCACTATGGATGACTCGGAGTTTTTATGAACCACAAAACCACCATTTTGGGAATCTTCCAACCGAACACCCAATCTTGCCAACCTATGAACATCCTTCACTAGGTCTTTCTTTCCTTCTTCCACATGAGACACACTAGCCATGGTCATACGGCTTAAAGCATTCGCGACCACATTAGCTTTGTCGGGGTGGTAGAGAACACTCATCTTCATAATATTTCAACAATTCCAACCATCTTCTTTGACAAAGATTCAACTCCTTTTGGGTAAACACATATTGAAGGCTTTTGTGGTCGGTATACACATCCACATGAACACCATACAAGTAATGCCTCTATATTTTGAAAGCAAACACTACGGACTCTCATTCAAGGTCACGAGTTGGATAATTCTTCTCATGCACTTTGACTTGTCTAGAGTCATAGACTACTACCTTCCCATGTTGCATAAGAACACACCCCAAATCCACTTGGGATGCGTCACAATACACCACAAAACCCTTGGTACCCTCCAGTAGAGTCAACACCGGAGTGGAGGTAAGCCTATCTTTAAAATTTGGAAGCTTTACTAACATGCCTCCAACCACTCAAATTTAACACTCTTTTGGGTTAAGGTAGTCAAAGGAGAAGCAATGGACGCAAATCCATTCTTAAACCTCTTATAGTACTCGGATAAACCCAAGAAACTTCTAATGTCGGTTGGAGTCAAGGGTCTAGGCCACTTCTTAAACACCTCGGTTTTCCTTGTATCAACCTCTATACCCTCACTTGAGATAATATGACCAAGAAACACCACCGATCTCAACCAAAAGTCACACTTGCTATATTTCGCAAATAGTTGGTGTTCCTTAAGGACTTGTAATACCACCCTCAAATGGTCCATGTGTTCACCCTCATTGTTCGAATATACCAAGATATCGTCAATGAAGACAATCACAAAGGAATCTAGGTAATTCCAGAACACCCTATTGATTAGGTCCATAAAAGCCGCCGCGGCATTAGTGAAACCAAAAGGCATCACTCGGAACTCATAGTGCTTATACCTAGTTCGAAATGTCGTTTAATGTACATTCTCACCTCTCACGCTAAGTTGGTGATACCCAGACCTCAAGTCAATCTTAAAAAAGTAGCTAGCCATTTTGTGTTGATCAAAAAAGTCGTTAATCCGAGGGAGAGGATACTTATTCTTAATGGCGACCTTATTGAGTTGATGATAATCAATGTACATCCTAAAGGACCCATCCTTCTTCTTCACAAACAATACCAGAGCACCCCATGGAGAAATACTAGGTTGAATGAAGCCCTTATCTAGTAAATCCTTGAGTTGAGCCTTCAACTCTTTCAATTTGTATGGAGCTATCCTATAAGGAGAATTTGAAATGGGATTTGTATCCGGTAATAAGTCAATACCAAAATCAATTTCTTGTTCGGGAGGAAATCAAGGCAAGTCATCGGAAAAGACTTCCGAAAAGTCGTTCACTACAGGGACCAACTCTATTGGAGGAATGTCAGACTCAAGATTTTTAACCCTCACAATATGGTAAAGACACCCTTTAGAGATCATTTTAAAAGCTTTTAAACAAGAAATGATACGACCTCTAGGAATTGAGTTACCCCCTTTCCACTCTAAGAAGGGTTCATTAGGAAAAATGAACTTGACTACCCTTATTCGACAATCAATTGAAGCAAAAAAAAGCATGAAACCAATCCATTCCCAAAATGACATCAAAATCAACCATATCAATTTCTACAAAATCCACCCATGTAACTCTATTGGGTACCCATATAGGACAAATTCTAAAGGCCATTCTAGCCACAACGGAGTCTCCCACTGGGGTTGTAACCGAAAATGGTTCAATCAACACATCGGGTAGAACATCAAACTTTCTAGCTACTAGGGGAGTTACAATTAACAAGGTAGCACCGGGATCTAGTAAAGCATAACATCAATAGAGAAGACTTGTAACATACTGGTGACCACACCAGGGGACTCCTTTTTCTCACCTCTAGAGCGGAGAGCATAGAAGCGGTTCCTCTTGGAGTTTCGGAACTAGTACCGCGAGCTTGATCTTGATCACTCCCCTTATCTTGAATTCTCATATTAGGGCAATCCCTAAACTTATGGCCACTCTTGACTCACCCAAATCAATTCTCCATCCCAATTACACACTCACGCCAATGCTTCTTACCACACTTGGAACAAGTTGATTTGTTGCTAGGTAAATTCCCGCTTCTTTTCTTTTAAGGATTAGGGTTAGACACTCTATCCTTGTTAGCCTTGGCAAAGTTGGAAGAATCTTGAATGGAAACCCTTTTCTTTAATCTAGGCTTGCCTTGAACTTTAGCCTAGCCTTGGAAGTACCTCCCTCATAAGACTTGTCCCTCTTAAACTCTCTATTCTTCTTCTTGAGTCGAGTCTCCTCAACTTGTAGAGCATGAACCATCAACCTAGGAATATCCATGTTGTCATGGAGCATCGCCTAACTACACTCTTCAACCAAGTCATCGGAAACTCCCATAACAAAGCGACTTATCTCATCCCTTGGGGTAGGCACCAAGGAAGGTGCATATTTAGACAATTTTGTGAATTTAAAGGAGTACTCTTACAGACTCATACCTCCTTGACGAAGGTTGATGAATTCCTTCACTTTGGCCTCCCTTTTCTCCCTAGGGAAGAACCTATCAAGGAAAGCCCTTCTAAACACCTCCTAAGTAATAGGACCCTCTCTCATGCCCTATTGTCTCTCCATTGGGTGTACTATGTTTGAGCTACATCCTTGAGTTGATAGGAAGCTAGCTCGGCCTTTTCATTCGAAGTTAACCTCATAGCAAAAAGAATCTTGTAGACCTCGTCAATGCTCTCTTGGGGGTCTTCATTCACTTTCGACCCAAAAAACATAGGAGGGTCCATCCTAGTGAAGTCCCTCAAAAGGGAAGCCGTGTCCCAAGTACTCTTGTGTCTAAGATTTGATGAAATGAAACTTAGTATTTCCTATGTGTTTTATATGAAAGATATTTTAAAGACTATGAAATTATTTGTGAAAAGTTTTATTTCCGCACTACTTTGCACTATATATATGCGATGAACGATACGAAAGGCTTGTATAAGACCCAGAGAGGTCGAGTACGCCGGTTGCACTTCAAGAGGGCCATGTCTTCTAGGGTGTGGTTTCGGGATGTGAAAAGCTTGATATCAGAGCATAGGATATGAAAGTAGTATTAGGAATCAAATAGTCTCATCAAGTCAAGTCTAGTAGAGTCTCGACCATCGGTGTGAGTCATGACACATATATGGGCGAGAGGCTATAGGACGATAGAGTTTACCTTCTTTTCTACTCTTATGTCATTCCGTAAAGTAAAAGTTATGAGTACTTTTTTCTTATGGTTTTTCCTTGTGTTTCTAGGTAAATGAATACGAGGAGGACACCGGCTAGGAGAGTTGAGGAGAATGATGTTCATGAGAAGATTCCTCCTCAAGTTGAGCAAGTTTCTCAAGTGCCTCCTTAAGTTAACCAAGTCCCTATTTTGGGAGGAGGTAATGATGTTCCAGTGGTTCCCTCGGAGTTGAGTAATAGAGATATTAGAGAGGCTTTTCTTGGTTTATCTTGAGCCGTGACTACTCAAGAGAATTTGAGTATGGTGCCTAGGATGAATGTTGTGGAGAGAACAATGACCTCTAGGTTGAGAGACTTTGTGAGGATGAATCCTCCTATATTTCTTGGCTCTAAGGTGGGAGAGGATCCCAAGAGTTCGTTGATGATGTGTACAAGGAGTTGAGTGTTATGGGGGTTACATCTAGGGAGAAGGCGGAGTTAGCTCCGTACCAATTGAGGGATGTTTATCAATTATGGTACACTCAATGGATGGATAATAGGCCGGTTGAGTCGGGTCCTGTTTAGTGGGAAGAATTTAAGGAACCTTTTCTAGGAAAGTACTTTCCCTGTGAGAGGAGGGACGTGAAGGTAGATGAGTTTTATCAATCTCAAGCAAGGCAATATGAGTGTTGAGGAGTACTCTTTGAAGTTCTCAATGTTGTCTAGATATGCACCGTCCTTAGTGTCAAATCCTAGGGATGAGATGAGTCATTTTGTGAGTGAGAGAAAAATGTCGTACGGCCATGCTAAATGATGATATGACCTTATATAGACTCATGGTGTATGCTCAATCTATTGAGGAGTCTAAACTTGGTAGGATTGCTAGTAACTTGAAGAGACATGGTTCAAGTGATCAAGGGTAACCTAGGTTCAAAAAAGAGGGCTAAAACTCAAGAAGAATCTAGGGGTGCTAAGTTCAAAATTGAGAAAGGAGGTGGTTCTCAAAATGGCAAGCCTACATCTGTCACTTGTGAAAAGAGGCATTATAGTGAGTGTCTAAGGGGTACCGGGAGTTCTTTTGGTGTGGAAAATATGGACACAAAGTGAGAGATTGTCCTAATTGAGATGGTAAGCAAGTTTCTCCTAATGTTCCAAAGGATGATGCTCCAACAAAGAGGCGTTTCTATGCACTCCGGACTAGAGGAGAAAATCCGGATGATGATGATGATGATGGTAAGTCCTTGTGTTCCTTCAGTGTTATGAGTTCCTTATAAGTGGGGGAGTATGGTTAGTAAACGGTCTAGAAAGTCATAGAAGCTTGTTGCATGTGCATGATGTTAAGAGTCTTGTTGAAATTGAATTTCATGAATTTCTTGCATTGTGTTTTTTATGAAGTTATGATTATGTTGTAAGATGTGTTTATGTGATTATGTATTGCATATTAGCATGTTTTTATCATCAATTTCCTAAAAGTTGCATTTTTGAAAAAATATGCCTATTTCGCTGTAACTTTGCCTGCTCACTGTAAAAATCTTGAGAAATTGACTAATTCATTCTTTGTTCAAAAATTGTTGTAATATGGTTAGAACTGATGTATATGATTATAATAATGAATATAAATTAAGAATTTTCTATTTTGAATGAAGGATGTGAGTTTTATAGAATGTTTAGTTATAGAATTTTCTTCTAGTTTCTTGCTGTGTTGTGATTCTTTTAAGTATGTGAAATCGATGTTTTGTCTGGATGCTTGTATTATATAATGTGTTATGTGGTATGTTTTTGAGCTGCTAGTTGAGTCTCTATTCTTGGAAGTGTTCGGAGAGTGACAAGTGTCGTTCGAGGACGAATGTTGTCCAAGTGGGGGAGATTGTAAGATCCCGAAAATAACTTAGGAGAAGCTAGAGCCTAACATTCTTGTCATGATGGTACAAGGTCCTAAATTGGTTTATAATAAGGTTTTGAGGAAGTGTCTAAGAGTTTAGGTGCATTGAAAGTCAAAACGTCAAGGGACGACTAAGACGTTCGACGACTAAGTCACCTACATGCCTCATATGTGGTTTTATATGTTTATGTGTGATTCATAAGGTTATAAGGTCCTTAAATGAGTTATTATTGTGTATATATGCAGTGTGTCAAGCTTCGTGAAGTTTGGAGGTCAAACGTCCAAGAACGTCCATGACGTTCGAAAGGTTTGTGTCTAAGCATGTTTCATTGAGTTTTACTTGTTCCTTTTGGATGAAATTCATGTGAGAGGTCCTAAACTCGTATACAAGCATATTCGGGTTGGAAACGTCCAGGCAAATATCCCCAAGGACCATCCAAGGGTCCTTGAGGAAGGACCGTTCAAGAGTGCCCAAGCTGTCAAAAACCAGCCTAACCTACGGAGGCAATCGACGTCCGGTGGGTCAGTCGACGCCCTGTAGGTGAGGGGACTAGGTGTACACTTAATCTTGGGAGAGGCCAAACCAAAGACCAGCCTCAGTCCCAAACCATGACCAACAGGACGGTCTGTTGGTTAAGGGATGGGCCGTCGATGGCCATCCGTATGTGAGGACTGCCTTCCTGCGCAGTTCACGGTAATGTTAGGGGTGAAATTGTAAATTCATCCCACGTACAAATTGGAAGTTTGACAGTTCCTAAAGGGTCTTTTGTTTATTTTAAACATGTTTATAAGTCTTTAACACTTAGAAGAATTCATTCTTCAAAATCAAAACCAAAAATCCCTTAGAAATTCCCTAGAACTCCATTGAAGCCAAAACTCAAGGAAGAGCCTGAATTGGAGATTTAAGTGGTGATTCTTCATCAAATTGGAGGATTAGCATCACTGAGGTATGAGTTTTGATCCTTGAAACTCTATTCATCAAGGATCCCAAATTCAAAGAAGTTTTCTGAAGTTTTCAAAGATGAACTTGTCCAATTTCATGATCTATCCATGGGTTCTTGCATTAAAATTTTTAATCATTAAGTATTGGTTATATTGTTTTTGAATTAGATGATTTAAACTCAATTAACCTATTAATCCATGTAATTGATGAACCCTAGTTTTTGACTACTTTATGGGTTACTTGATATAGACTTAATGCTTATGAATTATAGGGTAGTTTCCTGTGGGCTATTGAGTGATGTAAGAATTGTATTCAATTGATGTCTAATTAGTCTTAGATTGATAAATATATATTGAATTGATTTATATTCATTAAGTATTATGATTTATGCATTGAATTGATGTTCATGGCCATGGGTAAGGGCCTTATGCTATTGAATTGGATGATTTAGACATGGATTGAAGTGGAGAGAATGTATTGGTGGTACGCTGCCCTGATTCTTTATTTTATGTTAATTAGACTTCAATTATATGGTGATTGGTATGGTCCACTTATGGTGGCGGTGTTATGTGAATGATGTGACCTTGTTGGCGTTGTTTTATGTATTATGATGATCATGGCCTTGTCGGCACTACTTGAAGAAATATGATGATTTTTATTTGATTATGTGAAGTGTGATAATATCTACCTACATGAGAATTAATGTGAAAGTATGTGGTTCCATCTATTGAAGTTGTTAGGTGATCATGTTAGACTATGACTATGTGTTCATGTGTGTAGTCTTAGAGTTGATGCATGTTTGTTCCTACTTGGATATATGAGTCTATAATGGTTATATTGATGATGTTATTGTAATGAATAGGATGACATAAAGATGATAAGGGTCATCCTAAATACTTCAAAGAATGATATGCTAAAGTATGAGGCTAGAATACAAAGTAAGCCCTTCATATTCCTTAACCATGTGCCTACATGGGATGTGTCGAAGTTCTACCATTGGTAAGTAGAACACACTCCATCGGAGTAGGTTATAACTCCGCATTCAATGTTTTGCTACTATGGTCTATGTGGGTTATTGTCTATTCTCATCATGTGGGATACCTACTAGCAGTATAGAAGTTCTATGAAGTTTAGGTGGTGGTATGGGACGCTATCTAGACATTGCACAATAGGCTTTGAAAATGTTAGTGAGAGTCCTTAGGTCTTGTCCACGACCATTACTTGAATGTCCTCTATGTGATGAATGTGTCTTAATGAACTAATGAAATAATGACTTATGTTAGAAAGCATGTGAATGAATCAGTACCTAATCTAGAGTGACTTATGTATTCCTTAGTTAAAGTGTGAAGAGGGTATAAGGGATGATCTCTTCATGTCTTATCTAAGGAAGTTTTCAGAATGACACTAGTTAGGGAAGTTGGTTGATTCTTTAGGCATGATCAAAACTTAGGAAGTCTTAAGGATTATTTAGGTAACCTTGAAGAGAGTGTATGGGCGTTCTTTTCTAGGAGTACTTAAGTAAGTCTTTTGATAGCCTTGGTAAGGAGAATGTCATGTTATACATGTCATGTGTTTTGGTGTCTTGTAAGTGTATGTATCTCATTATAAGTAGTCTTGACGATCATTTAGGCATTATTAGAGAGGGTGTATGGGCGGTCTCTCTTTGTGTTGCTTAAGTGAGTCTTAGGATAGCTTTTAGTGGGGAAAATATATGCTAGAAAGTGTCTAAAGTGAAGATAAGGCACTTCACTGTACAGTGAAGGAACTTCAATGTAACGGTAAATTGGTTCACTGTAAGGGTGAATTGGTTCACTGTAAAGTGACCTTAAAAATGTACTAAATTGCTTAAATATTTTCTTATGTGTTTATAATGAGTTAAATGTTGTTCTTACGATTATATTATGATATTTATTTCAAAATATGCATATTTCCAATAAATGTCCATTTTCATGATTTTTATGCATTATGCCATACTTAGTACATGTGGTTGTACTAATTCCATGCTTTTATCTATCTTTATAGTGGTTGGTAGGTTAGGAGCATTGGGAAGCAAGACTTGGATCGTAGCATCTTTCAAGTGAAGTTGAAGTATGTCCTCATTTGACTCGAGGGCATATATGTCTTTTATTTCTCTTATTGAAGTATTGTAATAGACTTAGTAGTACTATATTTTTATTGTGTATGGGCCCTGTCCCAAGTACTCTTGTGTCTAAGATTTGATGAAATGAGACTTAGTATTTCCTATGAATTTCATATGAAAGAGATTTTCAAGACTAGGAAATTATTTGTGAAAAGTTTTGATTCCGCACTACTTTTTACTATGTATATGCGATGAACGATACGAAAGGGCTTGTATAAGACCTTCGAGAGGTCGAGTACACCGGTTGGAGTCCGAGAGTGCCATATCTTCTACGGTGTGGTCTCGGGATGTGACAAGCTTGGTATCAGAGCATAGGATATGAAATTAGTATTAGGAATCAAAAAGTCTCTTCAAGTCACGTCTAGTAGAGTCTCGACCATCGGTGTGAGTCGCGACACATCTATGAGCGAGAGGCTATAGGTCGATAGAGTTTCTGTTATTTTCTACTCCTATGTCTTGCCGTAGAGTAAAAGTTATGAATACTCTTTTCTTATGGTTTTCATTGTGTTTTTAGGAAGATGAATACGAGGAAGACACCGGCTAGGAGAGTTGAGGAGACTGATGTTCATGAGGAGATTCCTCCTTAAGTTGAGCAAGTTCCTCAAGGTGGTCAAGGTGCTCAAGTTCCTCCCCAAGGTGTCCAAATCCCTATTGTGGAAGGAGGTAATGATGTTCCGGTGGTTCCCCTGGAGTTGAGTAATAGAGATATTAGAGAGACTTTGCTTGCTTTAGCCCGAGCCATGACTACTCAAGCGAATTTGAGTATGGTGCCTAGGATGAATGTTGTGGAGAGAACTATGACCTCTAGGTTGATATACTTTGTGAGGAATAATCCTCCTATCTTTCTTGGCTCTAAGGTGGGAGAGGATCCCAAGGAGTTCTTTGATGGTGTGTTCAAGGTGTTGAGTGCTATGGGGGTTACATCTAGGTAGAAGGCAAAGTTATCTTCGTACCAATTCAGGGATGTTTCTCAAATATGGTACACTCAATGGAAGGATAATAGGCCGGTTGAGTCGGGTCCTATTGAGTGGGAAGAATTTAAGGAACCTTTTCTAGGAAAGTACTTTCCCCGTGAGAGGAGGGAGGTGAAGGTAGAGGAGTTTTTCAATCTCAAGCAAGGCCATATGAGTGTTGAGGAGTAATCTTTGAAGTTCTCAATGTTGCCTTGATATGCACCGCCCTTAGTGTCAAATCCTAGGGATGAGATGAGTCGTTTTGTGACCGGGGTCGCCGACTTAGTGAGAGAAGAATGTCGTACGTCCATTCTACATGATGATATGAGCTTAGCTAGACTCATGGTGTATGCTCATTCCATTGAGGAGACTAAACTTGGTAGGATTGCTAGAAACTTTAAGAGAAGTTGTTCAAGAGATCAAGGGAAACCTAGGTTCAAAAAGAGGGATCAAACTTAAGAAGAATCTAGGGGTGCTAAATTCAAAATTGAGAAAGGAGGTGCTTCTCAAAATGGCTAGCCTACATGTGTCACTTGTGGAAAGAGGCATTATGGTGAGTGTCTAAGGGGTACCGGGAGTTGTTTTGGATGTGGGAAAGATGGACACAAAGTGAGAGATTGTCCTAATAGAGATGGTAAGCAAGTTGCTCCTAATGATCCAAAGAATGATGCTCCAACAAAGAGGCGTTTCTATGCACTCCAGACTAGAGGAGAAAAGCCGGATGATGATGATGATGATGGAAGTCCTTGTGTTCCTTTACTCTTATGAGTTCCTTCTAAGTGGGGGAGTACGGTTAATAATGGGTATAGAAAGTCATAGAAGCTTGTTGCATGTGCATAATATAGGAGTTTTGTTGAAATTGAATTTCACTGATTTCTTGCATTGTGTATTTTATGAAGTTATGATTATGTTGTAAGATGTGTTTATGAGATTATATATTGCATATTAGCATGTTTCTATCATCAATTGCCTAAAAGTTGCATTTTTGAAAAAATATGCCTATTTCGCTGTAGCTTTGCCTGCTCACTGTAAAAATCTTGAGAAATTGACTAATTCATTCTTTGTTCGAAAATTGTTGTAATATGGTTAGAACTGATGTATATGATTATAATAATGAATATAAATAAAGAATTTGCTATTTTGAATGAAGGATGTGAGTTTTATAGCATGTTGAGTTATAGAATTTTCTTCTAGTTTCTTGTTGTGTTGTGATTCTTTTAAGTATGTGAAATCGATGTTTTGTCTGGATGCTTGTATTGTATATGTGTTATGTGGTATGTTTTTGATATTCTAGTTGAGTCTCTATTCTTGGAAGTGTTAGGAGAGTGACAAGTGTCGTTCGAGGACGAATGTTGTCCAAGTGGGGGAGATTGTAAGATCCCGAAAATAACTTAGGAGAAGCTAGAGCCTAACATTCTTGTCATGATGGTACAAGGTCCTAAATTGGTTTATAATGAGGTTTTGAGGAAGTGTCTAAGAGTTTAGGTGCATTGAAAGTCAAACGTCAAGGGACGACTAAGACGTTCGACGACTAAGTCACCTATGTACCTCATATGTGGTTTTATGTGTTTATGTGTGATTCATGAGGTTATAAGGTCCTTAAATGATTTTTATGGTGTATATAGGCATGTGTCAAGTTTCGTGAAGTTTGGACGTCAAACGTCCAAGAACGTCCATGATGTTAGAAAGGTTTGCCTTGAAATGACCTTGTGTGTCTAACCATGTTTCGTTGAGTTTTATGTTCATTTTGGATGAAATTCATATGAGAGGTCCTAAACTCATATACGAGCATATTTGAGTTGTAAATGTCCTGGAAAACATCCCCAGGGACCATCCAAGGATTATTGAGGAAGGACCGTTCAAGAGTGCCCAAGCTGTCAAAAACCAGCCCAACCTACGGAGGCAATAGACGCCCGGTGGGTCATTCGATGCCCCGTAGGTGAGGGGGCGTAGGTGTACACTTAGGCGTGGGAGAGGCAAATCCATATACCAGCCTCAGTGCCAAACCACGGACCAACAGGACGGTCCGTTGGTTAAGGGACGGGCCGTCGATGGCCATCCGTCGGTGAGGACTGCCTTCGTGTGCAGTTCACTGTAATGTTAGGGGTGAAATTGTAAATTCACCCCACTTCCAAATTAGAAGTTTGGAGGTTCATTAAGGGTCTTTTGGGTATTTTGAACATGTTTATAATTCTTTAACACTTAGAAGAATTCATTCTTCAAAATTAAAACCAGAAGTCCCTTAGAAATTCCATAGAACTCCATTGAAGCCAAAACTCAAGGAAGAGATTGGATTGGAGATTTGAGTGGTGATTCTTCATCAAATTGGAGGATTAGCATCATTGCGGTATGGGTTTTGATCCTTGAAACTCTATTAATCAAGGAGCCTAAATTCAAAGAAGTTTTCTAATGTTTTCAAAGATGAACTTGTCCAATTTCCTGATCTATCCATGGGTTCTTGCATTAAAGGTTTTTAATCATTAAGTATTGATTATATTGTTGTTAATTAGATGATTTTAACTCAATTAACCTATGAACTGATGTAATTGATTAACCCTAGTTTTTGACTACTTTATGGGTTACTTGATATGGACTTAATGATTATGAATTATAAGGTAGTTTTCTATGGGCTATTGAGTGATGTAAGAATCGTATTAAATTGACGTCTAATTGGTCATAGATTTATAAATCTATATTGAATTTACTTAGAATCATTAAGTATTATGATTTATGCATTGAATTAATGTTCATGGCCATGGGTAAGAGCCTTATGGTATTGAATTGGATGATTTAGATATGGATTGAAGTGGAGAGAATGGATTGGTGGTACACTGCCATAACTCTCTTTATTTTATGTTAATTAGACTTCAATTATGTGGTTATTGGTATGTTCCACTTTTGGTGGCGGTTTTATGTGAATGATGTGGCCTTGTCGGCGTTACTTTATGTATTATGATGATCATGGCCTTGTCGGCACTACTTGAAGGAATATGATGATTTGTGTAGTTGATTATGTGAAGTGTGATCATATCTACATACATGAGAAGTAATGTAAAAGTATGTGGTTCCTTATATTTAAGTTGTAAGGTAATCATGTTAGACTATGACTATGTGTTCATGTGTGTAGTCTTAGAGTTTATGCATTGTTGTTCTTACTTGGCTATATGAGTCTATAATGATTATATTGATGATGTTATATTAATGAATAGGATGACATAAGATGATGAGTGTCATTTCTAAATGCTTCAAAGAATGATATGCTATATGTAATAAAGTAAAGTATGATGTGTCTTGTTGTGGTAGACTTGTGTCCCTTACTTGATGCATGTATGAATGTGAATATGAGATGTCTTGACTTAGGATGCTATAGCCTCTTAGTCTTGTATATATGAATGACATGAGACCTTGAATGATGCTAAGAAGGTCATTTGTCTGGAACCTTGAGCCTAGTGGTAAGGTTATGAAACTTGAAGTCTAAAGCAGTAATGGTATCCTTCTTGTAATGAATGATGGACTTAAGGTTGGTTGGCTGGAACAACATCATATCATTGCTTAGGAAAATTATTATGAGCTTCTTTTTGCCATTGTAAGGAAGCCCTAGGGGGACCTCTTTGGTAGGGTAAATGTAATTGGGTTATGAACTTGATATGGAAACCTTTTGTATGAACCTATAATGTGAATTACTCCATGAGAACAAAGGCTAGCACCGAGTGAGTATGGTAAAAGAAGTAGTTCTAGTTAAAGTATGAGTCTAGAATACAAAGTAAGCCCTTCATATTCCTAAACCATGTGCCTACATGGTATGTGTCCAAGTTCTACCATGGGTAAGTAGAACACACTCCATCGAAGTAGGTTATAACTCCGGATTCCATGTTTTGCTACCATGGTCTATGTCAGTTATTGACTATTCTCATCATGTGGGATACCTACTAGGATTAGAGAAGTTCTATGAAGTTTAGGTGGTAGTATGTGATGCTATCTAGACATTCCACAATAGGCTTTGAAGATGTTAGTGAGAGTCCCTAGGTCTTCTCCAAGACCATTACTTGAATGTCCTCTATGTGATGAATGTGTCTTAATGAACTAATGAAATAATGGCTTATGTTAAAAAGCATGTAAATGAATGAGTACCTAATCTAGAGTGACTTAAGGATTCCTTAGTTAAAGTGTGAAGAGGGCATACGAGATGATCTCTTCATTTCTTATCTAGGGAAGTTTTGAGAATTGCTCTAGTTAGGGAAGTTGGTTGATTCTTTAGGCATGATCTAAACTTAGGAAGTCTTAAGGATTATTTTGGTAAGCTTGAAGAGAGTGTATGGGCCTTCTCTTCTAGGAGTACTTAAGTAAGTCTTTTGATAGACATGGTAAGGAGAATGTCATATTATATATGTCATGTGTTTTGGTGTCTTGTAAGTGTATGTGTCTCATTATAAGTAGTTTCGAGGATTATTTATGCATGCTAAGAGAGGGTGTATGGACGGTCTCTCTTTGTGTTGCTTAAGTGATTCTTAGGATAGCTTTTAGTGGGGAAAATATATGCTAGAAAGTGCCTAAAGTGAAGATAAGACACTTCACTGTACAGTGAAGGAACTTTACTTTAAAAGTGAATTGATTCACTGTAAAGTGAACTTAAAAATGTACTAAATTTCTGAAATGTTATCTTATGATTTCTAAGGTGTGAAATGTTGTTCTTACGATTATATTATGATATTAAAATCAAAAGATGCATATTTCCAATAAATGTCCGTTTTCATGATTTTTGTGCATTATGCCATACTTACTACATGTGGTTGTACTAATTCAATGCTTTTATATATCTCTATAGTGGTTGGTAGGTGAGGATCATTGGGAAGCAAGACTTGGATCATAGCATCATTCAAGTGAAGTTGAAGTATGTCCTCATCGGACTGGAGGGCATAGATGTCTTTTATTTCTCTTGTTGAAGTATTGTAATAGACTTAGTAGTACTATATTTCTATTGTGTATGGGCCGTGTCCCAAATACTTTTGTGTCTAAGATTTGATGAAATGAGACTTAGTATTTCGTATGAGTTTTATATGAAAGAGATTTTGAAGACTATGAAATTATTTGTGAAAAGTTTTAATTCCGCACTTCTTTTCACTATATATATGGGATGAACGATACGAAAGGGCTTGTATAAGACCTCTGAGAGGTCGAGTATGTCGGTTTTACTCTGAGAGTGCCATATCTTCTAGGGTGTGGTCTCGGCATATGACAAACATCCGCGAACATGTGGAACTACCAATACTTGGAGAAAAGAGTCCAAGTATTCTTCAACCGGCTTCCTGGGAACTCAATGGCCGGAACCTACATATTTGTAGAAAACATAGAGATATGAGTTAGTACACCACTTGTACTAAGTATGGAAACATATGCACATAAAACATTGAAATCATGCTTAAAGGGACATTTGTTCCAAAACCATGCTAAGTTACTTTGAAAAGCCTTTACACACAATCAAGAACACATATGAGCCAATGATCACATACTCATTAAGACAAGACCATATGCAAGACAAGACCTGCATCATCAAGTAAAGTTAAGTCAACATGTGCAGTAGCATATTAGAGAACATAACCAAAGAAACTCCAGCATAATGTCATAACAACAATGCATGTATAAGAGTTCATAACATTACAACATATGAAAGACCCTTACTCATAATCCATTACCAAGCTTACCAGTGCAATGATCAAGTGAAGTGTCATAACCCCACACAACAAAGTAAAAGCAACAAAGGATCACAAGCAATGTCTAACTTCATATAACATAAAATAATGAGTAGTCATCGTCATATTTAGCAATATAGACCAATAACATGATCATAAGTGAAACTAACATCATATAGGATCATCAATATGTAAAGTAAACATATGCATATCGTTTACTTTATAAGAGCATAAGAACAACCTCCTAGGACTTCCCTCAAGGCCAACTAGTGTAGTGTATACGTAGAGTCTCATACCCCTATTTAGACTAAGTCAAACCCCTTAAGTCACCCTAGTTAGTGTTCACTTTGTTAATTCATTTTACTTTCTGGAACAATTGCGTTAACTGAGATAGACCACATGAGCGAAATGTTGAATTCGGTGTCATGAAACCCTACACTGAAAGAAGGTGGTCTACTTGCAAAGGTAGTACCATAATATGAACATAACATTCTAGGTTGATCCACTAGCTAGTATTCCTATGGGGTAAATATAGTTCAAGAACTAGGAGACATACTTGAGACCCTCTTTATGCATAATTGCATTGTAATCTCCATCTCATGAGAATAATTGTGAACCTACCTTCCCACATTGGGTAGGGACACCTCTCATAACTAGTTCAATCGCTGCTAATCTAAAGTCCCTTTTTGAAATGTTGTTAAGTCTTTATTATAATCATAGCTTAGTATAGGTCATAGGAGACTAACCCCTTGTAAATCATAATCATTAGTTTATTTGGAATTGCATGAGAACTTCCTTTAAATACAACCCTCATATGTGAGATTAACACATCATCATCATTATCATGTCATAGTAAGGCACATAAATGATCCACAATCAACTTTATATCATCATACCTTAATTAAAATATCATAATCCATATAATCAAGACATTTCAATTACATTAATCATACCATCACCTATCTAATCTAATCACAATTAATACTTCAATTGAACATCATCATCAAGTACAAGCCATCACAATTGAAGTAAGGAATCTAGATCATAAGTCTTACAAATTTACCTTCACAAGCCTTCTTTCATGGTCTTACCATTAAAAAAAATATTAATCCATTCATTGACTTAATAACATCATATAATAGGAATCAACACAAGAACTAAGTCAATTGCACCATCACCAGCCAATTCAACATCAATTCATAACCATGAGTTAGGGAAATAAGGTCAATTCATGATCTCTTTGATAGAATTAGGTCTAACTTTAAGAACTACCCTAATTAACTAATGATCAATAATAATATATCCATAATAATAAAAAGAAACCAAGAACAATATAATTTGAAAGATCAAATTAAGATTAAGGATGAAACCCATGTTTTCTCAACTTTTGGAATCAAATTTTGAAGAACCCTTTGGGGAAAGGATTCCCAAAGGTTAAGAGCTTCCATACCTTAGAAATCCTTGAAGATTTATGGAGACAAATTTTAATTCTTGCAACACTAATGCCCTTTGACCTTGGTGTTCAATGGTGTTCTTTGGGGAGAGAGAAAGTAGAGAGAAGGAAGAGGATTTTGAGATTGGGAATTAAATTTTGTTGGGCTAGTTTAATGAGGGTTAGAACTTTTATAATCCCCTATCTAACTTAATTAAACAACCCCTAACCCTTAATTAACAAACTAACCAACTAAATAATTAAATGAATTAGCTAAAAACTTAATAGTGAAACACATACTCCACCTACGACACCTCGACCTACGGTCCGTAAGTGCATTGACGCCACCGTACTAGCAATGCGTCAATGATTTCAGAGAGTCTATTTTTGGGAATTTACGGGAAATGGTAAAGTGTTGGAAGACGGATCCATTGATGGAGCGTCAATCAATCGACGTCTTGTCGATTGCACATTGCCTAAAATAGCTTTTTGGTCAAATTGAAGGGTCCTTCTTAAGGACCCTTAGGGTAGTCCTTTGGGAGTCGCACCCGGACATTTTGAACCTAAACGCACTCTAATATATGTTTAACACCTTTATACAAAATTTCATTGAATTCCAACTCTTAAAACACCATGAAACATGCCAAGGCATAGTAACCTCTATTTCACTAGTTTTCGGACGTCATGGACGTTTCTTGATGTTTTGAATCTTACACTTCCTAAATGTTTTATATACATTATTTTACGTCTTAAAACATTGTTACAAGGAATAGTTCATCATGTGAGGATCTATATTAGGTCACGGACTTTCGGAGTGTTACAAGGTCCTCGTTCACCCCGAACGCTTCAATAGGGAGAATGGACACCAAATCACCCAAACATTTCTTGAGCATTGAAACATGAAACACCGGATGAACTAAAGCTAGTACACTAGGTAGTTTCAAATCATAAACGTCCTTTCCGACCCATTGCAATATATCATAGGGACCCACATACCGGGGACTTAGCTTCCCCTTATGTTACGACCCAAAGTACCATTTAGGCGTAACCGGCGTTGTCGTCCTTTATGAGGACTAAGACAAGCCTCTTAGCACTCGTCATAGCAAACCATAAGTCAAAATCACGGAAAAATTTAAACTTTTGCTTATATAGCATGGAGATTTACATAGACCTCTACATAGGAAGCATACATAGGCTTCTCGCAATAGATCATAAGAACACATAGGAATTTAGTATAATAGTTTGTCTCATATCAGCCATCTAAATGAAGTCAAACAATCCGGACAAAGCCCTTCTACAAATCCATACTTGCCACATAGGGCTTACATCAATATCTTCAACAATAGGAAAGAAATGACTGTCTACTAGACAATACAAGTACTACTAAGATAGAGTGTGTGGTAGCATCCTCGAACTAGAGGGCATACCAAACTTGGAGAGTCTAGTACAAGCGTTCTTGCTTTAGCCTCAATTATACTTCAACGGCCTGAACCTACAATGTTTGGGGAGAAAGGGAAGAAATATGGGTTAGTACAAACCACATGTACTAAGTATGTTCCCTATGCATAAAAATCGTTAATGCATGAGAAAAGACACAATTTAGTCAAAACTATGCACAATGACCAACAATTCAATATACATATATAAAGAACATCATTATTGTACCAACATATAAGTAACTCAAGCAACACTTGTTCAATGCCAAGAATAAAGCCCCATAACCCTATTCAAAGCTAAGTATCACATTAAGCAACCCACTTCATACTTACAACATATTCTCAAATATAACATGTTTCATACATCAACACTTGTCATAGATTACCAACATAATTGTAAACATAATCATAATCATAGTCATAGTCATAAAAGAACACTACTAGCATCATCCTATTGGATCCGACATGTGCAATGTGTAAGAGAAGTCCCATACCCTCCCTCACACTATGTAGTAACCTTTAAGACAACCCTAATATCAGTTCACATAAATAACTTGTTCATACTTTTACTTTAGGGAAAGAAGTGCCATAACCGACATGAGACCATGTGATCTACATGGAATCAGATGTTCTACTCCCACACCGAAAAGACAGGGTTAACACTTTCCTAAGGCGCAACCATTCGTACGTAGCTAACTTGGTGGATCCACTAAACTAGAGTCCTATGCTGACACATAGATAAGGGACAAGGAGATTTCTTCTAGAAACCTTGACTTACTAACGTGAGGGTTTCCATCTCATTATACAACACATAAATTGGGAATCGGAACTTACTAACGTGAAGAAACCCATGTGGGAGACCAGACTTACTAACATGAGACCTCCATCTCATTTTCATGCCCTTTCATTGCTAAGCAATTATTCCCTTTAGTAATCATCATATATCATCATACAAGTTCACATTAGCCTCTTTTAGACCCTTAGGTGAACATCTTATCATAATAGCTCATACGTGATCATAAGTGAGAACTATCTGTTCACTTTTAGACCCAACATTATAATCATTAGAAACTACATTCAATCGTATAATGATAATACCATAACATAATTACGTACTTCATAGAAAATTCATAGATCTAGGGTTTGGAATGAGGGATCCTTGTCACCAACATCACAACAACACAATTAGCTATAACATCATTATCACATAAGCAGATTTCACCGTGCATAATTGAGATTAAAGGAGAATCAAGATCATTCCTCATTGACCTTCATGGAACTTCATACTTCAATACCCAAGAACTCACAACCCACATATGAAATAGGGCAATTCATGAAGTATTAACATAACTAAAATCAAAGTAAATAAGTTACATATTCATCACCCTCAATAATTCACCTTAATCAATCCAAGAAATTAGGGATCTTGGGGAAAGACATGGGTCAAGGGAAAACTCATACGAATTCATTAATTAACCATTATTAATGCTTTAAACAAAATTAATTCATCATAATTCATCACAATTAACTCAGAATTTTGTTTTAGAAAGAAGACCCATGTGAGGAGGAAAATACTTGTTTTGGGCGATTTAGAAATCATCTTTTGAAGGACCACTTGGGGAAAGGATTCCCAAGAGTGAACGAAACCATACCTTATATATGATAAAGAAACGAAATTGAGTTTGAAAACTTGAAGGCTTGATCTTCTTCTTTGAGATCTTTTGGTCTTCATTGGAGTTTTGGAGGAAGAGAGAATTTGGGAGAGAAAGATTTTTGATTTCAACTTGTGGGACTTCATTTGAGTGATAAAATTGACTTAAGACTGAACCTAATACATTATATAATCACCCATTAAATTACCCAAAAGACCCCTCACTTAAATGGGTTTATTTGTGAAGTCAAAACACCCAAAATATGACTTTTACGATAGCTCGGAAGTGTCTCCATGTCGCGGGGCCAACACTCATTTTGTTTACCAAAAGTAATTTGAGGCAGTGAGGTCTGTGTTGGCTGTGCGTCACGCAGTAGCCTACCGATTCTTGAGTTTCACAGGCTGCTTTGGCAGCCTGCCCACCCATGTTGGGGTCCTTCCCAAGGACACTTCAGGTGGTCCTTGGGGTGTCGTTATCCGACGTTTACACTCTCTATACTACACTCTAACTATCCAAAGTATTTTTACAGGTTTTAGACTTCATTTGACCCTCCAAAACCTTCCCAAAATATAGGGACGTCAACTAGTTAAATTTCGCTAGTTTCCGGACGTTTTGGCTTTTCTTTAATCCTATTGCTCCGATACTTCTCAAACAAGTTATTTATACTTATTTAGGTCTAAAAAAATCATTATTAAACATATTAATCTCTAGTATAGGTCATGGAGATTTCCGGGTGTGTCACCTTTGTGCTAAATCTCATCACCCCTTTCATAGGTGAAATCTTCAAGTACACCCAATCATCTACTTCGAATTCAAGGTCTCTCCTTCTATTATCGGCATAAGACTTTTGCCAACTATAGGATGTTTTCAACCTATCGCTTATCACCCAAACTTTTTCAAAACATTCATACACTATCTCGGGACCAACAAGTGAAGACTCACCTACATCAAACCATCCAACTGGAGACCTACGTCTCCTACCATAGAGTTCTTCAAAAGGAGCCATGGAGATACTTGAATGGTAGCTATTATTATAAGAGAACTCAATCAACGGTAGGTGATCTTCCCAATTTCCCTTGAAATCTATTACACAGGATCTTAACAAATCTTCTAGGGTTTGAATAGTACGTTCCGCTTGACTATCCATTTAAGGATGAAAAATGGTGCTAAGTTTTACTTGAGTACCCAAACCTTTTTGAAAATACCTCCAAAAAAATGAAGTGAATTGAGAACCTCTATTCGATATGATGGACAATGGGATCCCATGTAGACTCACAAACTTGTTAACACATATTCTAGCATACTCTTCTGTCGGAAAAATAGAATTAACAGGGATAAAGTGATCGTCAACCTATCCATAATAACCCATGTTGAGTCATTTTTCTTTCGTGTCCGAGGCAAACCCACCGAAGTCTATGTTAATGTCTTCTCACTTCCAAGTAGGAACATTTATTACTTGAGTCAAACCACCCAACTTTTGATGCTCGACCTTTACTTGTTTGCAATTAGGGAACCTAGCCACAAACTCCCCTGTTTTCCTTTTCAAACCATCCTACCAATAGATCTCTTAAAGATCACGATACATTTTGGTGGCATCCGGATGAATAGAATATCGGGAACCATAAGTCTCCTCCAAAATTCTCTTTCTCAAATCATCAATATCTGGTACACACAACCTACCTTGGTAATGAAGCACCCCATCCCTCAATGGGAGAATGACTCATTAAGATTACCAAGAACCGATTCCTTCAACTTCATAAATAATAGATCAAGATGTTGCTTAGACTTCACCTCAACAACTACAGACGATTCGGAGTTATGATGGACCGCAAAACCACCATTTGGAGAATCTTTTAGCCGAACACCCATCAGAGCTAACCTATGAACATCTTTAACTAGGTCTTTCTTAGCTTCTTCTAATGAGAGACACTACCCATGATCATACAAATTAGAACATCCGCAACTACTTTGTCCTTGCCAGGGTGGTAGAGAACACTCATGTAGTAATCCTTCAATAATTCCAACCATCTTATTTGTCAGAGATTCAACTCCTTTAAGTAAACACATATTGAAGACTCTTGTGGTCGGTAAATACATCCACATTTACCCCATAAATATAATGCCTCCATATTTTCAAGGAAAATACCACGAGCGCCAATTCAGGATCATGAGTCGGGTAGTTCTTCTCATGCACCTTGAGTTTCCTAGAGGCATAATCTATCACCTTACCATGTTGCATAAGGACACAACCAAACCCTACTCAAGAAGCGTCACAATACAATACAAAACCCTTGGTACCCTCCTGCAAAGTTAAAACTTGAGCGGAGGTTAGGTTATTTTTCAACTCTTAGAAGGTTCTTTCATAACCCTCCGACCACTCATATTACACCTTATTTTGGGTTAATGTTGTCAAAAGAGATGCAATGGAAGCAAATCCATTGACAAACCTTCTATAGTACTCGGCTAGACCCAAGACACTTCTATGCTAGTGGGAGTTAGAGGTCTAGGACAATTTCTATCCGCTTCCGTCTTCTTCGGATCGACCTCTATACCCTAACATGAAACAATGTGGCCAAGAAAAACAACCGATCTCAACAAAAATTCACACTTACTATACTTAGCAAAAATTTGATGTTCTTTGAGGACTTACAAAACAACCCTCAAATGGCCCTATGCTCATCCTCACTCTTTGAATATACCAAGATATCATCAATGAAGAAAATTACAAAGGAATGGTAATCTCGGAACACTCTGTTCATTAGGTCCATAAAAGCAGTCGGTGCATTTGTTTACCCAAAATACATGAGTAGGAACTCATAATGTCCATACCTAGTTCAGAAAGCCATTTTTGGAATGTCTTCACCTCTCACCCTAAGTTGGTGATATCCTGACATTAAATCAATTTTCGAAAAGTAGCTTGCCCCTTGGAGTTGATCAAACAAGTCGTCAATCCTAAGGAGAGGATAATTTTTATTTATGGTGACCTTATCTAGTGTGAGGTAATCAATGCACATTCTAAGGGAACCATCCTTCTTTTTCGCAAACAACACTGGAGCGCCCTATAGAGAAATACTAGGTTGTATCAAGCCTTTGTCTAGTAAATCTTTAAGTAGAAGCTTTAGTTCCTTTAATTAGGCCAGAGCCATAGGGTAAGTATGGATTGAGATAGGTTTTGTATCGGCAATAAGTCAATAGCGAAGTTTATTTCCTGTTCGGGAGGAATTTCGGGCTAGTCATCAAGATAGATCCAGAAAATCCCTCAGTATGGGGAACGACTCTAAAGGAAGAGCCTGAGACAAGGTCCTTGACTTTCACTACATGATAGATACATCCCTTAGAAATCATTTTATGGGTCTTTAGATATGAAATGAGATGACCTCTAGGGATTGATTTTACCTCATTCCATTCTAAGACGGGTTCATTTGGGAATTTGAACTTAACTATCCTTGTTCTACAATAAATGGAAGCAAAACAAGAATGCAACCAATCCATACCCAAAATGACATCAAAATCAATCATATCAAGTTCCACCAACTCAACCAAGTAAATTTATTGGGCAACATTATAGGACAATTCCTATAGACTCTTTTAGTAATAAACGAGTCATCCACCGGGGAAATAACTGAAAAAGGTTCACTTAGTACATCGGGTAACACATAAAACTTTATGGCTACCAAGGGAGTTACAAAATATAAAGTGGCACTGGGATCTAATAAAGCATATGCATTTATGGAATATACTTGTAAAATACCGGTGACAATATCGAGTGAATCCTCTTGATCGCCCCTAGAGCGAAGAGCATAGAAGCGATTCTTCTTTGGAGCTTCGGACTAGGAGCATTTGCTTGTGATTGAGTATTTTACCTTCCTTGAGCTTTCTTCATAGGGCAACCCCTCTTCATATGATCACTCTTTCCACAATTATAGCAATTACCCGTGCCAATTTGACATTTTCCTTCATGTTTTCTACCACACATAGCACAAGTAGACCTATCTACATAAGGACCACTAACTCTCCCCTATTGAGGTTTTGGTGTAGACCCTTTATCTTTATTGACCTTTGGGGTGTTAGAAGGGTCTTGGTTGGTAAACTTCCTCTTGAACCTTGGGTTATCTTGCCTTGGTTTCAATTCCCTACCAACATTCTTAAGCTTTTGTTTCTTAATTTGTTCGGCATGAACAATGAGACGACAGATGTCCATGGCGGGAATCAACATAGCTAACCTACACTCATTGATCACAAGGTCAGATACCCCCATAACAAAAATTTTCATTTAGCCCTAGAATCCACCTCTATGTTAGGAGCATACTTGGAGAGTTGAGTGAACTTGAGGCTATATTCCTTCACACTCATATTCCCTTAGTGAATATTGATGAATTCCTGCATTTTTCTCTCCCTTAATTCCAAGGGAAAGAACCTACCAAGGAAAGCCGTCTTGAAAGCCTCCCAAGTAATCAGACTTTCTCTAAATGACCTCTTATCCTTCCATTGTTCATACCCAACTTGAGCCACATCTTTGAGTTGATAGGCGGCTAGTTCCGCCTTTTCTTGAGAATTCACACCCATGACATCCACCACTTTGAATACTTCATCTATGAACCTTTATGGGTCTTCTTCCTCCTTGGAGCCAAAGAAAGTAGGAGGATTAATCTATGTGAAATCCCTTATCCTTGATGCGGTGGTGCTAGAATTGGGGTTCACTTGCATCATAGTATCCCTAGAAACATGTGTAGCCATCACTTGAGTCAAACTATGAATGACCATCCTTATCTCCACATTAGACATAACCCCTTCATTAATAGGAACTTGAGGGTTTAAAGGATCTTTAAGGGAAACCGCCTTATTCTTATTATCCTCTTCGACCCTTCGAGCGTTGTTCCTTCTTGTATTCATTGCCTATAACATAAGAAAGATATTAGTAGAAAGGACACATAGAATCAAGACTCTTGAGGTACGACCTAGAATATCAAAGAAAATGAGAATTTCCTAATCACCACATAACCTCTCATTCATAAGTTGACGCGCTTCACACCCATGAACAAGACTCTACTGTTACGACCTAAAGTACCCCCTAGGCGTAACCGGCATCGTCTTCCTCTAAGAGGACTAAGAAAAGCCCTTAGCATACATCATAGCACATCATAGATAAAAAATGAGGAAAATTTAAAACTTTTTTATATAGCGAAGTATACTTAGACTTCTCACATATAGTATATGGAGTTTAGATAGAATCCTTGCATACAAAGTGTTCATAGACTTCTTTTTTAGCATAATAAATCATATAGGAGTCTAAAGTCTTGTCTCACATATAAACCATCTACAAAAGTATGAATCACAATAGTTTGTGCATAACCCTTAGTCTATTACAATATGCCCATATAGGATACAATGAAGTCTCAACACGATAATGGAATAATTGTCTCAAAACATAGACAAAACTAATAAGGCTTGATGAGTGGTTCTATCCTAAGAACTTATGAGGACTCACCAATTGACATACGAAAGATCCAAGTCTTCTTCTCCAATAGCCACAAATCTCCTTAATGGGCCGAACCTAAAATGTTTGGATAAAAAGGGAGAAATATGGGTTAGTACAAACCAATGTACTAAGGATGGCTCATATGCACAAAACCATCAATGCATGAGAAAAGGAAAATTTAGTCAATATCATGCTTTCTATCAATTTAACTCAACATGCATATATACTAAGCATAATAAGTCAATTCAACATAATATCAACCCAGTAGATCACCCAAGCAATATTTGTGCAATGCCAAAGATAGAACCCCATAATCCTATCCAAGGATAAGTATCACATTAAGCAACCCACTTCATACTTACAACATATTCTCATAAATTCATCATAACATGATTAATACATGAATACTACTCATAGCTTATCAGCATAATCATAATCATAGTCATAATCATTAAAGAACACTACTAGAACCATCCATTAGGATGCCATATGTGCAATGAGTAAGAGAAGTCCCATACCCTCCCTTACTTTATGTAGTAGCCTTCAAGACAACCCTAGTACGATTTCACATGCTTACTTATTCATTTACTTTTACGTTAGGGAAAGAAGTGCAATAACTAACATGAGACCATGTGAGCTACATGGAATCCGGTGTACTACTCCTACATCGGAAAGAGAGGGTTAACACTTGCCTAAGGTGTAACCATTCGTACGTAGATATCTAGGTGGATCCACTAAGCTAGAGTCCTATGTGGGCAAATAGTTAAGGGTCAAGGAGATTGTTGCTATAAACCTTGACTTACTAACGTGGAGGTTTCCATCTCATGAGACAACACATAATTTGGGAATCTGGACTTACTAACGTGAGGAAACCCATGTGGGAGGCCGGACTTACTAACGTGAGACCTCCATCTCATTTATATGCCATTTCGGTGCTAAGCAATTATTCCCTTTAGTAATTATATTATTTCATCATACAAGTTCACATTAGTCTCTTTTAGACCCCTATGCAAAGATCATATCATAATAGCTCATAGGTCATCATAAGTTAGAACAATCTTTTCACTTTAGAGACCACTAATCAAGTGAGTAAACCTTTAACTTAACACTTTATTATAATCATGAGAAACTACTTTCAATCATATCATAATGATGCATATGTACTTCATGGCTAATTCAATTGTCTAGGGGTAAGGATGAGGAATACTTGTCATTAATATCACAACCACACATTAGACATAAGAGCATTACTATCTAAGTAACTCATATTTCATATCGAATTCTAGAAGAATCAATCTTCATACCTTCTTTCCTTTTCATTGCCTTCATACTTCAATTACCAAAAGTACATAACCACTGCATAAACAAGGTAAATTCAAGAAGTAATACATAGCAATAATAATTCTACATAATCATGTACTTATCATCTTTCACAATTAACACAAAATTTCAAGACATAATGAGTTTAGGGAAGAAAACGGGTCCATAGGAAGATATCAAGTGATTACCAACAATTAGTCACAATTACATAGTAAATCAACAATAAAAGATCATAATTCAACACAATTGACTAACAATTTCGTTTTGAATAGAGGACCCATGTATAGATTTAAACCCTAGTCTTGGGGGATTTAGAAATCATATTTTGGAAGGGCCTGGGGAAAGGATGCCAAGAGTGAAAGAAACAATACCTTAAGATGATAAAACCACGAATTTTAGTAGAGAACTTTAGGGATTTTGTCTTCTCCTTCAAGATTCAACCCTTCTTCAGTGGAGGTTAAGTAGAGAGAGAATCTAGAGAAAATAGAGAGAGATTTGGGGAATTGATTTGGGTGTGTAAAAATTAATTAAAACTGAACATAAACCAATATATAGTCAACCCCTAATTTACCCAAAAGACCCCTCACTTAATTGGGTCTTTTTGTGAAGTCAACTTGACTTAAAAACAACGCGAACCAATCTAGGAAGTAGTTGCGCGTCACGGGGGTATTTTAATTTATTTATTTGAAATTCGGGTTAAGGAACTAAGCCTCGTGAAGGCTCCACATCATGAGGAACTTTTTGCTTTCCAAGTTTTAGCTGCGCGACACGTGGTGGACCTCACATCTTGGCTGCACGCAGGATGCTTTGGCAGCTTGCTTATCCTCCTCAATGACCCTTCAGGTGGTCTTTAGGGAGTCGTTACTGGACGTTGGGACCCTATAAACATAATTTTACCTATTTAAAGTTTTTTTACACGTTTTAAACTTCATATGACACTTCCAAACCTTCACAAAACATAGCGATGTCTACTAGTTCAATTCCATTAGTTTCTAGACATCAAGGTCTTTCTTTAATGTTTTGTCTCTAATACTTCCTACTTAGTTTCAATACATAAATTTAGGCTTAGAAATATTATTTTTAGTCTTGGTTATTCATATGAGGCTCTAGAATAAGTCATGAACTTTCGGAGTGTGACATTCGAGTAAAAGAATGTCTTTTTTAACACCCTGCCCCTTCGGAAAGTTCAAGTTATACAGTACCTTAGGGGTAGAGTGTCTTAGTTCTTTCGCATGATATGTGTATCATTGTATTAGTGTATGAGGATTGTATGACTTGGTGTATCAGTTAAGGAGAATAACTTTGAGAGAAGAGGTAAAAAAACCAAAGAATTAAACTAACATTATGGGTCAAGGATGTCGTTAAACAAGTTTGAGTAAAAAAATGTCTATTTTAACACCCCGCCCGTTCGGAAAGTTCAAGTTATCCAGTACCTTTGGGGTAAGACAAAGAGTGTCTTATATGCTAGGAAGGATGTTTTATAAGGTGATATAATTGCCCAATGATCGTAAATTAAGTTTTGAAGTGAAGCAAGTTGGAAAATACAAAGTCGACAAAAGTTAGAGTAAGTTTCTTTGATAATTATTTTGAAATTTGGGTTAAATATCTTGGAGCTTTCTCCCAATCAATACAGGTTTAGAAGAACCCCAATATACTAAATTGAAGGTCTAAGATTCTACTTTCCAATGCACTAAAGCATATCTCCATACGACTTCAGATTTGAGAGATATTCAGATTTTAGTGAGATTCCACAAGTAGGCACATGAAGGTGGGCCCCTATTTCCTATGTCGGTTTAGTTTTATAAAATCTGATATCTACTTCGTTTTATATAAGATTTTCAACGAAAATAAGAATAGAACTGTCCTAAACCTCTCTAAAGGTTACCTATCATCTAACCAAAAATCTACAAGATTGTGTTACTTCATTCCTCCTCTTTTGCTGTGATTTAAAGGATTCTTCATGGTGAAAGAGTCTCGTTTTTTGGGTGGTATTGCTGCTGTTTGGAGGTAATAATTCTTACCCTTCATTTTATTGAGTGATTCAAAGTTATAACTACGCGTTATAAGCAAGAACACTATCAAGACCCTCAAAATGAACTAAGGTGTCTAGAGCCTCACGTGAGCCTAATAAGGTTAATAAAAAGTTAAAAGTGTTTTACATATTGGATAGTTAATTTGAAGAAGTTTGGAGTTCAAACGTCCAAGACGTTCGAAAGTTAGTCTTTAGAAGTGCTAGTGTGTTCTAGTGTGCCTTTGTATGTTTTATATGTTTTTTGGAGTCTAAAGTAAGTGGGGATTACCCTAACATCTAAATGAACCTATTTAGTTTTGAAACATCCGGGAAAGATACCCCAAGGACCGCCCTAGGGGTCATCGATAAGGACTGAACCTTGGGCTAACAAGTTGCCCAAGGCAGCAATTTTTTGTTCTTGCATGAAACATGTCCGTGTAACGGACTAGGGTCTCTATAGGCCAAAAGTTTCTTCGCATCGTGGAACAATGCAAACTCTACTTCCCAAAGGAATAATTCCCAAAAAATCATGTGGGAAAGGCTCCGCGTCGCAGACTTGTTCCCCGACGAAGATTTTGAAAATGAAAGTTAAGTTTGACATGTCTTAAAGTCCAAATAAAAATGGGGGTATTTTGGGTCATTTGGGAGGCGGTTATAAACTATTTTTAAGACCTATTTAACACCTTTCCCAAGTCAAAACCCCAACACCCAATAAGAAAATAAAAAACCCCAAAACTCTCTTCTCTCCCAAAACCCCAAAACCTCCATTGGAGACCAAAACTCAAGTTCAAGCTAGGGGCTGGATTTATATGATTTCTTCTCCAATTTTTTGTTGGAACTCAATCAACAAGGTATGTTAATCCTTGATCCTTAGTTAATCTTCCATCTAAGGAGTTCAGTGAATGATTTTCAAAAGTGATTCGAAGACCAAAATTCCCAATTTTTAATCTAGCCATGGGTTCATTGTCAAATTGATTTCAAAGTCATTCTAATGACGGATTTATGTTTAATTAATGTTTGAATTATGAGTTTCAATGCAATTTCATGAAGAACCCATTATCTTTCTAATTTCTCAAATTGATCTATAATGTGGGTCTTGTGATCTTGATGATATGATGATTAAATTATGTTTAGATTGTAATGAATTGCTTAATTCTATATTCCTTTATGTCAATTGATTATGAATTCTTGGGAATTGATCAAGATGATCATTAGCTTGGAGATTTCTTAAGTTGACCTATTTCTTCTAATTAGTTTAGAATGTACATTGAATTGTGATTATTGGTATGGTCCACTTACGGTGGTGATGTTTACATTCTTGTACATGTTTATGTGTTATGATCATGGCCTTGAATGCATTAGATGCAAGATGAATTGATAGTATGATTTCCATGTTTAGGAAGTTGAAAGATTTAGCCTTGATTCTAATATCATGTTCTAAGTGAATTGATGTTATGTGAAGTTATATGAATAGTCTTCCACACTAGTTGCATGATCTAGGTGTATGGATGATATTGTGTATATGGGATGATCATGTTAGGGTTACTTGTGGTCTATATGTCTAATGATAATGAATACTCTTGTAGCATGACCCCTACCTAATAAATTCCTATATGAATGTGTGATCAAAGTATGTTAGGAGTCTTCTATTCTCATGTTGAATATGTTTGTCTCTCCTATGATGTAATGTGAGTATGTGTAGTCAATAGTCCTTAATACTCTATATGTGTGTATGACTTGACACTTGAGGAATGTTGTACAGTTATTGTGATATATAGAGGGTGGCTTCCTCAAAGTTATGCTATATCCATTATATGATCATGATGACCAATGTACAACACACTTAATGCATGACTATGAATAGGGTAGATTCATGATGATTCAGGAAAAGATAGTTGTCCTATGCATCATTACCTATTTCTATGCATGTGAAGTGTATTATTAATGATGTTATGACCATGTGTGATTAGAGGTGTTATGTGAAGGTGGATATCACATTGTATGCACCCCACAAATGATGTATGATTGTATGAATATGTGAAAGGATATTCTCACATGAAGTAGGGTCTACGACGAAAGGACATTCATCTTAAAATCCTTTGAGCTATATGATGTATGAAGGAGAAAGCTCCCAAACCCTTCTTTATGAATTAATGCATTAAAGGCTTAAAGATATTAAAAAGGGAGTTAGAGCCTAGCACATAGTGAACATGACAAATGAGAGTGGGGGCTTCACGTTAGTCAGTCTGGCCTCCCACAAGAGAACCTTCACGTTTAACAAGTTCGGGTTCCCAACATAGATTTTGTCTCATGAGATGGAAACGTCCACGCTAGTAAGTCAATATTTCTAGAAGCAATCACCATGTTCCATAACTACGTGCCCCCGTGGGTTATAACCTGTGGATAACACCAAGATAGCTATGTATCATTGGTTACACCTTAGGCAAGTGTTAACCCTCTCTTTTCAGTGTTGGAGGAGAACACCGTATTCCATGTAGCTCACATGCTCTATGTAGGTTATGGCTAAGTCTCCCAAAGTAAGAAATGAACTAAGATAAGATTATGGACTCTCATCACAACTCCTTGAAATGATTACTTAGTATAGGTAGGATTATGACCCCTACCCATGCATTGCACAAGTGAACTTTAAAAAGGATAAGATTAGTACTTGTATGACAGTATGACTTATGTGATGCTATGTATGAATTGTATGAATGCATGTCAAGTGACTTTGATATGTCAAGACAAGAATTATGAGTATGTATGTGAATTACACTAGTGGCTTCTAAATGGGTTTGCTCGGTATATGTGGGGGTATGGGACTCCATGTGTACATTGCACAAGCAAGATTGTAAAGGAGTTGTGAGGGTGGTTTACTAATGATATGAACTAAATGAGTTATGACTAAGGTTGTAGTAAATGAAAGAATCCTTATATAATGATATGAAGTATGTGCCTTATGTCTAGTTATAAATGAAAGTGTTATAACTTGTTGAGTAAGATATGACTAGTCCAGGGTGACTTCTTAGGTACACTTGGTGAAAGTAGTATTATGGGATGCTACATGCACATTGCACTAGTGTTACTTAGGAGTTGTCTTATGTGATGGTCCTTATGTGAAGTGGATGTCTATGATGTGCTTATGACTTGTGAATATATGTGGTTATGTTTATGAAGCATATCTATGAAAGACTATTGTAAAGTGACCTCAAAGTGATACATTGTACTAAAGCACTTTAGGTTTTCTTAAGGAAAGAAGTAAGATAAAAGACAATTAATACATTGTATGTATTGAATATGCCTCAAAGTATTATAAATGACTATATGGGCTATTATGAGTAGTATCCATGTCTATATGATCTATGTGAACTATATTATGCTTAAATGTGCCTATGTTCATGAAGTTTACTAAAAATACATGTTGCATGATTTCAAATGAAATGTTCTCTTTAAATACATATTTTTTCATGGTTGCTATACTTAGTGCATTCTTGTACTAATACCATTCTTCTTCATATTTTTACACAAAGTGTAGGTGTTGATGGATTGAGGATGTCTCCTAAGTGCTGATCTTGGATAGATCTCCCAAGTTCAAGTAAAGGGATCCTTATGGTTCAAGGATTTCCTATGTTAATATATTTTTTAAGTTTATGTAATAGCTTAGACTTATATTATATGTTGTTAATGGCCGTGTCCCTATTATATTCTATTGATTTGTGTCTTAAGATGGCAAAGAGACTTAGAGTCTAATTATGTACTTATGATGTTTTATATATATATGAAGTGATTATTCTAGCATATGATGTGCTAGGAAATGTTTAAGTATTCTGCTATTGTTTTATTATGATTATGCAATAAAAGATATATAAGGGCTTTTATAAGACCTCTGACAGGCCGAGTACGCCGTGTTACTTCTAGGGGGTGCTCCCCGGTCGTGACAAACATGGTGTCAGAGCATAAGGTTTTAAATGTGGATTGCCATGTCTAGTAGAGTCGTTCATAGGTGGTGAGTCGCGATACATCTATGAGAGAGGAGCTATAGGACGATAGCGTTTCACTTTCATCACTAGTCTTGTGTCGTTCCATAGAACATAGCTCTATATGATATCTCCCTTATGTTTCCTTGTCCGATGGTCTTTTAGATTTGATTGCTCGGGAAGGATGATGTCTCAAACCTTGAGGGAGAAAAGGTGAGTTTTGATGCTTACCTTGGTTTTATGGCTTGATGAGTAGTTATGAAGGTCTATTGAGTATATCTTGATGTGATGCAACTTATGACCATATGTGATTTATGTGAATTCAGATATTATGTTGAGAAGCTATGTATGATGATGGTATAATATATGTATAGGCTTGATTTTTTTTTGAGAAAGTGTGGTAAATAGTGAAAGATTAAGGTTGCCTTGTTATTTCAGAAATGCCCCATAGTTGCCCTTATGTGGATTGGAGTTTTTGGTGTAGACTTTCTCCTAAGGAGGAAAGATGGGAGTTGAACCATGTAAGGTGTTTATGAAGTATGCTAGCTATTGAGAGAACCCTTATGACTAGTTTATTAGTTCCCTTATAAACCTATTCTAAAAGTGGGGGAAAAGGGAGAAAGGGTTTTATTCCATAATTTGGGATTATGTCTTTGCCCTAGAATGACATATAGGGTAGTATGTACCCTTAACTCTTAAAGGGAAGTAGAAAATTGATGTTGACCTACTTTAAAGTGGTAAGTTGAATTTTATGTTTGATCTTAAGTATGGTCATTTGAGGAAGTGCTTATGTTGTACCTAGGCATAGTTGGTTGGAAGTTTCCACCAAATGTGATGACTCTTGTAGGCTTGAATCCGAAACTTCTACCCTTGTTATAACTTGGTGGTTGAAGGTGATAAGATGTGGAATTACCCTTGGTATTTATGGTGTAGTTAAGGCCTCATGTGGTTGCGTAGTATGACCTCATTTTGTTGTTATGAATATATTTAGGTGATAAACATAGAGGAGAAATGGTACTTGAGGGATACCTCTTGATAGTTGAGTTAGTAAGCTCCTTGAGAAGAGATTAGGATTAGAAACCCTCAATAATATCAACCTTCTTATGTGAGGATTATGTAGGTTTTGTATTGAATTTCCTTGACCTTGGTGTTTAAGGGTATGAGGTGATGAATAATTGAGTAGGCTTACCCCTAGTGGGGAATAATGTGCCTAGATGGTAAGCTTATGAATGCCCTTAATTGTCCTTCTTTGAGTTCCATTGAAATTCCCTAGGTTAAGGATCACTTGGAGTGATGATCATGGAGTGGAATAAGTTATCTACTCATTTGGGATCTCTTGAATTCCTCACCTAGTGTCGTGTGAGTGAATAATAAGGGGGAAACAGTTCCTTCTTGTGAAATTGAAAGAGGTGAAGTTAAGAATGGTTTGCACAGGTTTTATCACAAGAAGGAGGATGTGTGCTTGACTAGAAGAATTGGTAAGTCCAAGTACTCTTGGATGAGATAAGTTTCTCTTAAGTGGGTTTACCCTAAGTGAGGGATGACGATATGAGTAGTAAGGTTGTAGATGTCCCTATGTTTTCCTTCTATTTCTACTAAAGCTTGAAACCAAAGAGTTCCTAAGTAGCTTGTTATGAAAAGAGTCTTGCATAAAAGTATAAGTTGCATGTTCTCCATATGTTATGCTTGTCTTATATGACACTTTGTTATGCATATAATGAAAGGTTATACTTTCATGAAAAAGGGATTTTGATCAAAATGCATGTTTCTCGTGTTGTGATGCCTCTTGATATGCTAAATGTGTATTTAATTTCATGATATGGCTGGATGAACATGTTTTATAACACCTTTTATTGTGAGGGTGTTTTGACCCAATAACGAGGTGTTAAGTTTTCCTTAGATGAAAATGACGAGTCCCTTGAAAAATATGTGACTTTTATAAATTAGGAAGTGTTTTTGTAGGCTCACTCTTGGGAAGTGATGGTATGTGTAGCCATTGTCATCAATGTGAGCCTAAGAATTGTAGCAACTTTCATAAATGACGCATGTTTGTGAAAGAAACTAAAAGTGTATGAAATGACTTCCTATTGTTGTGATGTGTACGGTATGAGCTGCCCTTTTTGACCTCATAAGGAAGAGAGTTTGAGCATTCTTTGGTTAGGAGTAAAGAAATCCTCCTTAAAATGAATTGACCTTTGTGCATTGCTTTTATTTAGACTCTATAATGCCATGTGTGTACGTTGTGGCTAGGAGAAGGTAGTTCCTCCTCGAACAAATGTTCAAAATGGCAATGTTATATATGACCTTGATGGTATCATGTTTAGACTATAAGATTGTAGTTGACCTACGTGATTCATGATTTTTGTGCAACTAAGTGAATTATTTAAGTTATCATGAGTTCAAGTGTGGATTTGGCTTATGTGTGCAAAAGAAATCCATCATATGTCTAACCTTATGATGCGATAATGAGCATGCCTAAAAGTTGGAGAAGGTAGTTCCTCCAAATGGCAATGAGTATGAAAAATCATGTAAGCATGGAATAAAAAGTAAGAGTAATCCATGTTTCATTTTGTTGCTTTGGTTACATGATAGTATGAAGTTGGTGTTCCTTGAATTTTGGTGCATTGACTCTTATGTGTTGACATGTTATATGTTTGAGCTTCTCTATGGTTCGTTGAGTCCTTGAGTGTGTTTTAAAAAGTTCCAAGTTTCATTCGAGGACGAATGTTCCCACTTGGGAACATTGTCAAGACCATCAAAATAAACTAAGGTGTATAGATCCTCACATATGCCAAAAAGGTTAATAATATCTTAATAAAGTGTTTTACAACATGGATAGTTGAGTTGAAGAAGTTTGGAGGTTAAACGTCCAAGACGTTCAAAAGTTAGTCCTTAGACGTGAGAGTGTGTTCTAGTGTGCCTTTGTATGTTTTATATGTTGTTTGGAGTCTAAAGTCACTGCTTATGAACCTAACATCTAAATAAACCTATATAGGGTCGAAAATCTTGGCACAACTCCCAAAGAACCGCCCTAGGGGTCCTCGAGGAGGACCCAACCTTGGGCCAACAAGCTGCCCAAGGCAGCAGATTTTTGTTCTTGCATGAAACATATCCGCATCGCGGACTACGGTCTCCATAGGACAAAAGTTTCTCCGTGTCGCGGACTCTACTTCCCCAAGAATTAATTCCAAAAAAAATCATGTGGGAACATCTCCGTGCCGCGGACTTTTTCCCCGACGAAGATTTTGAAAATGAAAGTTAAGTTTGACATGTCTTAAAGTCCAAATAAGTGTGGGGGTATATTGGGTAATTTGGGAGGCGGTTATAAACTATTTTTAAGACCTATTTAACACCTTTACCAATTCAAAACCCCAAAACCCAATAAGAAAATCAAAAATCCCAATAGTCTCTTCTCTCTCAAAACCCCAAAACCTCCATTGGAAACCAAAACTCAAGTTCAAGCTAGGGGCTGAATTTCTATGGTTTCTTCTCCAATTTTTCATGGGTCCTCAATCAATAAGGTATGGTAAACGTTGATGCTTAGTTAATCTTCTATCTAAGGAGTTCAATCAATGATTTTGAAAAGTGATTTAAAGACCAAAATTCCCAATTTTCAATCTAGACATGAGTTCATTGTCAAATTGATTTCAAAGTTATTCTAATTATGGATGTATGGTTTATTACTTTTTTAATTATGAATTTTAGTCAGATTTCATGAAGAACTCATGATCCTTCTAATTTCTCAAATTTAGCTATAATGTGGGTCTTGTGATGTAATACTCCAAAAAGTCCAAAACCTAATCTAGACCCTCACATGAGTGTCTAAGGTTTGTAACACTATTTTAAGGTAAAAATTATGTATATAAGTCATTAAGGAAGTTTTAAAGTCAAAATGTCAAGGAACGTCCATGACGTCCGGAGACTACTGCAAGAGGTGCTTGTGTGCCTTAGCCTATTTCACAAGGTTTTAGGAGTCGGAAATTGATAAAATTTGGTGGGAAAGTGTCAAACTATTATTATAATAAGTTTAGGGTCAAAACGTTCAGATAAGACTCCTCAAGGACCACCCTAGAGGTCCTTGGAGAGGACCCTTGCATTTGACCCAAACCTGCCAATTGAGGCAGTGTAGGTAGTAGCACCTACGCCTTGCAAACAACCGGGCGTCTTATGGGTGACGGGGCAAGGATGGACCCTATCGATCAAAACTTATCCATTTTTCCAAAATGTCCAAAAACATATTCTCAAAACTTAACTACGGGCGTGCAAGACGATGGGGGACCAGGCCGTCGACTGACCAACGGATCGTAGGTCAAGGTCTCGTAGGTCAGCCTCCATTTTCTCTGTCTTGTTTTAAGATGGCTCATTTAATTAGTTAATTAGTTAGGTGTTTAATTAGGGGTTTAGGGGTTGTTGATTAAGTTAGTCAAATGAATATATAAACTACCCTAAGCCTAAACCCAACTTAACACTCCACAATTCCCAAACCCAAATTGCTCTTCCTTCTTTCTACTTTCTCTCTCCCAAAGAAGACTCCATTGAAGGTCAAGGTCTATGATTTATAGGGCATCAAGAATATCACCTTTCTCCATCAATATTCAAGTAATATCTAGGTATGGGAACTGTTCAACTTTGGGATTCCTTTCCCCAAAGGGTTCTTGCAAAATTGGTTTCAAAAAGATGATTTTCATATGGGTTTCTTTCTAATCCTAGATTAGTCTTTTCAATTGTGTTGTTATTGATTTCTATCTGTTATTATGGTTGTATTATGATGTATTGTTGTTCAATTATGGTAGTTCTTGCTGCTAAACATCGTATTGTGGAAGAGGTGATGAATTGACCCTAATTCCCTTACCCTAGGTTATGAACTAGTATAGAATTGAATTGTATTGATGTAGTTGACCTGGCTATTGTGTTAATAACTATTGAATGATGTAACTAGACCTATTCTTGGATGAAATTTTTTGGTTGACGCAAGACCATGGATGTTGGATTTTGAAGGAGATAGGGTATGTCTTTGTTATCCTAAACCTTTACTTCAATTATGATGGCTTGTACTTGGTGATGAACTTCAATTGAAGTATATCTTGTTATTGGATTAAGTAGGTGTTAGTATGATGGTGTAACTTAAATGTCTTGATTATGTGGTTTGTGCGAATATGATTTATGATGTAATGATATAAGGTTGGTTATGAAGTACCTATGTGCCTTACTATAATATGATGATGTTAATGTGCTAATGTCACATATGAGGGTTGTATTGAAATGATGTTCTCATGCAATTCCCATTGAGCTAATTACCATGAATATACAAGTAGTTATCCTCCTATGACCTAAACTAAGTTATGATTGTTAAATCAAGACATTTGAAAAGAGACTTTAGCTTAGAACCGAGTGAACAAGTGGTGAGGAGTTTCCCTTCCCAAGTAGGGAAGGTGGGTTCACTAATGTACTTATGTGATAGAAATTATAATGCAAAAGGAATAAAGAGGCCTCAAACATGTATCCTAGTTCTTGAACTATGTTTCCCCTATAGGAATACAAGCTAGTGGATCCACCTAAATGCTATGTTAATGTTTTAGTACTACCTTGGCAAGCAATCCAACTTCTTTCGGTGTAGGGTTTCATTACAGCGGATTCCACATAATCTCATGTCATTTATGTTGGTTAAGGCAAGTGTTTGTGAAAGTAAAATAAAGTAATAAAGTGAACTCTAACTAAGATGACTTAAAGGATTTGACTTAGTCTAGGTAGGGTATGGGAATCTACCTATACATTGCACAAGTTGGCCTTGAGCGAAGCCTTATAAAGATGTTCGTATGTTCTTATGATCTTATAAAGTAAATGATATGCATATGTTGACTTTAGATGTTGATGATTCTACATGATGTTGGTTTCATGTATGAACATGCAATTTGTCTATATTGCTAAACATGATGATGACTACTCTTAATGCTATGTTATGCAATGTTAGGCATTGCTTATGATCCTTTATTTGGTTTACTTGGTTAAGTAAGGTTATGGGGATTTACTTGTTCATTGCACTTGTAGACTTGATTGTGGGTTATGAGTAAGAGTCTTGTATATGTTGTAATGTTATGGACTCTTATACATGCTTTGTTATAAAATGATGTTGGAGTTTCTTTGGCTATAGTTCTAATAAGCTATATATATGTTGACTTGAATTTACTTGATTATGTTGGTCGTGTGTTGAATATGCTATTGTATTTAAAAATATATGATTGTTGTCTTATATATGTTCTTGATTGTGCATAAGACTTTTCAAAGTAACTTGGCATGGTTTGGAACAAATGTACCTTTTGGCATGATTTCTAGTCCATACTTAGTACAAGTGATGTTCTAACCCCTATTTCTCCTTTTTTCCCAAATATTTTAGGTTTCGGTCGTTGAAGGGTTGATGACCAATTGCAAGGAAGTATTGGATCATTTTTCCAAGTGTGGGTATGTCCTCATGATCCGAGGATGATGCTTTTTTCTCATTCTACCTATGTTACTTGCTATAGTCTAAAGACATTTGTTTCACTCTAATTGTTCAAGACATTGTTGTAAGCCCTAAGTGGCAATTATACATTTCTATAAGGGCTATGTTCGCCTTGTTCTATTCCAGCTTAGATGGTTTTATATGAGACATCTCTATTAGACTCTATCTTGTATATTGTATATGTGACATAAAAGTAGAAGCCTATGTAAGCTTCCTATGCGATGAGTCTACTAAACTCCCTATATATATATATTATTTGTAAGCGAGAGGTCTATGTAAATCTCATGAAATAGATATAGATGAAAAGTTCTAAGTTTTCCATACTTATTAACCTATGAAATGTAATGACGGATGCAAAGAGTCTAGTTCTAGTCCTCTCCAAGGACGACGACACCGGTTACATATAGGGAGTGCTCCCCGAATATGACAAACTTGGTATCAGAGCATGAGGTTGAATATTTTTAGGATCGATGTCTCATTAAACCACTTATATGTATATTCTAATTCATAATTGCAAAGCGCGCCACACTTATGAATTAGAGACTATATGATGCTTAGGAAATTCTCATCTTCTTGTACTCCTATGTCATGCCTCTAGAGTCTTATTTTATATGCTTTAACCTAAACATTTTATCGTGGTTATAGGCATGAATACTAGAAGAGCAGCTTCTAGAAGGGCAGAGGAAAAGATTGCTAATGTGGGAGCTCATGACAACCAATCTCGTCCACAAGACAACCAAGTGCCTCCAGTTGAGCAAGTTACTATGGGTGATCAAGTTCTGGTTGTTCCTGCACCTATGACGAATGGGGAAATAACCTCGGCTTTTCTCAATTTGGACTAAGCCATGACCTCTCAAGCTAATGCAGTTACTTCTCAAGTCCAAGCTATGACGGCCAAAGTATATAAGGAGGTTAGACCCCGTATGCCTCCACATGCTATCACTATGACTTCTAGTTTGAGATACTTTACTCGGATGAATCCATCTATGTTCTTCGGGTCAAAAGCGGATGAAGACCCTCAAGACTTCCTTGATGAGGTCTATAAGATCCTATATTTTATGGGTGTGACTTCGCAAGATAAGGCCAAGTTGGAGGCCTATCAACTCAAAGATGTGGTCCAAACTTGGTACACACATTGGAGGGATAATAGGGTGCTAAGAGGTGGTCCAGTGACTTGGGAGATTTTGAAAAGAGTTGTAACACCTCTAAAATGACTTAGGTGAATCTAGGGCCTAACGTGTGTCTCATGAAGTTTTGAAGTCCTAAAATGGGTTAAAATAATGTTTTGAGGCAGTGTCTAAAGATTTGGTTACGTTTCAAGTCAAATGTCAAGGAACGACCAAGACGTTCGACGACTAGTCACCGATGTGCCTTATGTGTTTTCATGTTCTTATGTGTATATAACGATTTTATGAGGTCCTTATATGGTTTATAATAGTGTTTAAAGTCACCATGTTGAGTTTGGTAAGGTTTGAAGGTCAAACGTCAAAGAACGTCTGGTGACGTTCGAATGATAACCTTTGGACGTCCTTGTGAGTTTTGGATGTGTTTTAGCATGTTGCGCGGCTTGTTTAATGTTGAACCTGATTGGAGATGTTCCTAAGACATAGACATGCATTCTTTTGGGTTTAAAGTCCGGGAACGACTCCACCTAAGACCCACAAGGGGTCCTAGATGAGGACCCTAACTTAAGGGTGCAGACTGCCTGGCAGTGGCCAAACGACGGCCAGTCGACCAGGAGATGGATCGTCGATGGATGGCGTCCATGGTGCCCTATTTCATGCAGGTGTTGGATTTGACGACCCAACCAACGTACCACCATCGACAGGGCGTAGGACAGTCAACGGTCCGTTGGTGATGAGCGTCGATGGGCCTGCAAATTCTTCCAGCTTCACTGTTAAGACTTGGGGTTTTTGGAAATTCACCCCAAGTATTATAAAATAGGAGGACGGTTATTTTAGCCGTGTATGGGTATTTTAAGAGTATTTCAGATATTAAACTCTCATTTAGACCCTAGCACCTAGATCAAAACTCATTCCCTCCCAAAGTTTCTCCAAAAACCTTCATAAGAGATGAAGGTGAAGATGGAGGTTGATGATGGATCTTTGTAAAATTTCGAAATCTCAAGACATGCCGTAAAGCCTAACCTAGTTGTCATGAAGTCTAAGTACTATTTCTAAGTCAATTTAAATGAATTTAGGTCAGTTAAGGTGTCTAAGAACCAAAATATTCAAGAACGTCCATAACGTCTGGAAAGTTGGCTCACAAGAGTACTAGGGTGTCTTAGCCATTTGACTAGTTTTTAAGAGTCAGAATTATACAAAACTTGGTTAAGATATGTGTATCATGTGTTAAAGGTGTTTTGTAGTCGAAACCTCCAGGTACGTCTCCCCAAGGACCAAGCAAGGGCCCTTGAGGAGGACCCTTGAAGTTTGGGACAATACTGCCTGGCAGTGTGCAGTCGACGACCAAGAGGATGGTCCGTGTGTGGATCGACAGGGCGTCAATGCCACCGTCGTAGCACACTTAGAAAAATGGAGAGGGACTCCGCCTGCACAAGTATCTGACTGAGCTTACGGTTGTGCAGCACGGAGGCAGGCCTGCCCGTCGATGGACCAACGATCCGTCGATCGTTGTCTCGTCGGTGGGGTCTGCAATTCCCTGCACGTTTTGAATTAAGTTCATTTAATTAGTTGGAAGTTTAGTTGGTTAATTAAGGGATTAAAGGGGGTATAATTAAGTTAGTTTGTCACCCTATAAATCCCTAACCTCATTTAATCAATACACAACCCAAAAACAAATTTACTCTACCTTCTCTCTTCTTTCTCTCTCTATTGGAAGACTCCATTGAAGCTAAGTCTAGGAGGTGGATTGGGGGATGGAAAAAGGGTGGATTAATCATCAAATTCTCTCCAAAAAGTTAAGGTATGAGATCTCTTCACCTTTGAGACTTCTTTCCTCAAAGGGTTCCTTCAAAGGTTTTCCAAAAGTTGAGTTTTCATATGGGTTTCATCTAATTACGAAATTGATGTTATAAATTGAGTTGTTTATACATTCTTTATGATATAATGAGTAGATTATCATGTATTGTAACTTGATTGTGATGAATTGAGAGGGTTTGGTCTATATTGTAGATTTTGATTCTTAACCCTTAACCCTAGTTTTGATCTTGATATGAATTGTGTTGGGTTTGATTCAATTGATTTTATCATTGGTTAAATCATCCTTAATTGCTGTTATTAACTAATCATACACCTATTGTGAGGAATTGTAGTCTTTCATGCTAATTCTTGGAGTATTGATCTAGGTTAAGAATATGTTTTCAAGCTTTGGTTTAGTGTTGAATTATGTTATAGTGACTCTTCTAACTTTATCATCATGTAGATTATTGGATTATATTGGGGTGATGACTCAAATTGGGTTGAGTTGGGGGTTGATGGTAAGGCCCTTATGATGAACTATGGAGGAGTGTTGGTAAGTCTTGACTATCCTATTTCTTACTTTAATTTTGGGTAATTGTGATCAAGTCATGATGTTGTGGTGGGGTATACTTTGTTTAGGGTGATAGGATGGTATGATGATTTAATTGAAATGTCTTACGATTTGGTTGTGAGATTGCTTAAGGTGTACATGTTATAAGTATGGTGATGTGTATTAATGTGCCCTACTACGATGTGATATGAAAAGTGTTAACCTCAATTATATGAATTGTGATGAAAGGACTATTTCTCATGCAATTCTTACCGAGCTATGATGATGAATATACAAGGGCTAGACCCTATTACCTAAACTAAGTTTATGATTGTAATAAGACTAAAAGGCATTTCAATGAAAGGGAATTAGCTTAGCACCGAGTGAACTTGACAATGGGAGGTGATGACTTTCCAAGGAGAGGAAAGGTTCACTCTAGAGTTGCCCATGTGATGTTAACTTCCCTTATTTTGGAATATCCCATCCGAGGGATTCCTGTCACAATCCGAAACCACACCCTAGAAGTTAGGGTGCAATCTTGGATTGCGACCGGCGTATTCGACCTCTCGGAGGTTTCATACAAGCCTCTCATATCATTCATTGCATATACATAATGAAAAGTAGTGCGGATTAAAACTTTTCATAAAACAATATAGATGTCTTAAACTCTTTCATATATGTAGAAATAGGAAAACACTAAGTCTCGATTCATCATCATAAGACACGATAATACTTGGGACACGACCCATACGAATTGAAAACATACTACTATAGTCTATTACAAAACTTCATCAAAAGGAACATAAAATGACATATATGCCCTCGAGTCAAATGAGGACATACTTTAACTATTCTTGAACGATCTCCTTGTCCAAGTCTTCTTCCCACAGATCTTCACCTACCAAGAACTATATAGATAGAAAATAAAGCATGGAATTAGTATAACCACATGTACTAAGTATGACATTATGCATATAAATCATGAAAACGGACTTTATTGGAAATATGCATCTTTTCTTTTAAACATCATAATATCATCACAAGAATAACATTTAGAAACTTAGAAGCACATAAGAAAACATTAAAACTGAAATCATAAACTTAGAGCTCACTTTACAGTGAGTTCACTTCACTGTATAGTGAAGTCCATTCACTATTACAGTGAAGTCCTAGCCTTCCCTTTTGAACATCTTCTAGCATGTAGTCTTCTCACCAAAGCCATCCTAAGATTCACTTAAGTCACACAAAGAGAGACCGCTCATACACCCTCTCTAGATGTGCCTAAACGACCCTTAAGATCACTCCTAATGAGACACATACACACTTACAAAGCATCTTAAACATCAAGGTAAGATTCTTCTACAAAAGGTGACTCTAAGTCTCACTTGAGTGAGTTGTGAAGCAACCGCCCATGCAATCCCTTATACACATACTTTAGAGATCCCATGGACTCCCTAGGATAGAATCATTCTCACTAAACACACCAAAAACATAGATGATAGGACACTCTCCTTCCAAAGGCTATCAAAAGACTTACTTAAGTAAATCAAGAAGATAACGTCCATGATTGACCTCTTCAAGATTACCTAAATAGTCCTTAAGACAACCTAAGGCTTAGATCATGTCAACAACACCAAAACTTATCCCTAACTAGAGTCATTCTCAAGATTTCCAAAGATAAGACATAAAGAGATCATCCCATATGCCCTCTTCACACTTTAGCTAAGGAGTCCTTAATTTTACTTTTGATTAGGTACTTATTTATTTAAATACTTTCTAACATGAGTCATTAGTCCATTAGTTCATTTAGAAGACATACAACACATAAAGGACATTCAAGTAATGGTCTTAGACAAGACCTAGGAACTCCAAATAACACCATCAAAGTCTATTGTGCAATGTGTAAGTAGCGTCCGATACCACCACCTAAACCTCATAAATTTCTCTAATGCTAATAGGTATTCCATATGATGAGAATATGCAATAACCGACATAGACCATAGTAGGAAAGCTTGGAATCTGAAGTTCTATCCTACTTCGATGAGGTGTTCTACTTGCCAATGGTAGAACATAAAGATCCCACGTAGGCACATGGTTAAGGAATATAAAGGGCGTACTAAGCATTGTAGTCTCTTTATTGACTAGAACTACTTCCCCCTTGCTCATACTCACTCGGTGCTAGCCTTAGTTCACATAGATCAATTAACATTAAGGTTCATATAAATGGGTCCCATATCTAGTTCATGACCCAATTACACTCACCCTACCAAAGCAAGGTCCACTAGAGCATATCTCACTATGGAGACAAGAAGCTCATCGCGACATTTCTAAGGTATGATATGATGACGTTCCAGCCAATCAACCTTAAGTCCATCACTCACTACATGAAGGATACCATTACGGCTAACTACTTTATGATTTATAACCTTACTACTTGGTTCAAGGTTTAACAAAAATGACATTCGTATCATCATGAAAGGTCTCACCTATATTCATTTATTCAAGACTAAGACCCTTTAGGTTCCTAGTCAAGACATCTCACATTCATATAAGCATCAAGTAAGGGACACAAGTCTAGCTAAACAAGACACAACATACTTCCATTTAACACATATAGCCTATCTTCCTTTAGACTCTTAGGAATGACCCTTAACATTATTAAGTCAACCTATTCATTACCTTAACATTATCAACTTAACCATTTTAGACTCATATAATAAATTTAGGAATAATCATGTATCAACTCTAAGACTACATACTTAACACATAGTCAAAGCATAACATGATTAACTAGATAGTACAATAGTCTAGCACATACTTCCACATATAGATACATATGATCACACATCATCAAATCAACTTCACAAATAGCCATATAGGTTCAAGTAGTGCCGAAAAGGCCATGATCATCAATGTACTAGAAAGTAACGCCGACAAGGCCACATCAATTCACATAGCACCGCCACCAAAGGTGGACCAAACCAATCATCATAGAATCGAAATATAAATAACATCAAAATAAAGGAAATGGGGAAGCATACCTCCACTCCATCATCAACACTTCAATTCAAGTAAACTTACTCAATTTGATAAAAGCAAGACCCTTACCCAAGGCCATGAACACCAATTTAATACACAATTAGAGAAATCAATGAAATCTATACCAATTCAATATAGATTCAACAATCCAATATCAATTTGATAACTATTGAACACAATTCTTACATCAATAGAAAGCCCATAAGAAACTACACATGAATTCATCAACATTAAGCCAATATCAAGTAACCCATAATTTAGACAAAATCTTAGGTTCATCAATTTCATGGGTTCATAGGTAATTTAGGTTAAAATCATCAATACAACATCAATCTAATCCATAATAGACGTTTGAAAACCTTTAATGCAAGAACCCATGGTAGAATCATGAAATTGGACAATTCCTCTTTGAAAACTTTGAAAACATCTTTGAATGTTGGGCTTCTTGATGAAACGAATTTCAAGGATAAAAAACCATACCTCAGTGAAGCTAATTCTTCACTTTGATTAAGAATCTCCACTCAAAACGTCACACCAAGCTCTTACTTGATTTTGGACTTCAATGGAGTCTTTGGGATTTTCTAAGGGATTTTGGGGTTTTGATTTAGAAGAATGAAATATTCTAAGTGTTTAACACTTATATACTTGTTTAAAATTCCCAATATACCCTTAATAAAACCTCCAAAGTCTATTTTTGGATGTGGGTGAATTTACAAATTCACCCCTAGCTTGGCAGTGGACTCCGCAGAAAAATAGACATGACCAACGGTTAGCAGTCGACGGACCATTTGCCCACAAACCGTCCTGCTCCTCTGTTGGTTGGGTCAGAGACTGTCCAAGGTTCCCATATCACCCAAGGTCAATTCCCCATTGACGAAACCCATCGGCGGGGTGTCGATTGGCCCACGAGCCGTCGATGCCTCCGTCGTTCGGGGTCTGCCTGGGACTACCTTGTCAACCAGCTTGGGTCCTTCCTCAAGGACCCTTAAGTGGTCCTTGGGGATAATTTTCCCAGACATTTCCAACCCAAACACAATTGTCTATGAGTTTAACACCTCTCACGTTAATTTCATCCAAAACGAACACGTAAAACTCAACAAAACATGCTTAGACACAAAAGGTTGATTCAAGGCATATCTTTCGAACGACATGAATGTTCTTGGACGTTTGACCTACAAACTTAACGAAACTTCACACACTGCCTATATATATGCTATAGTAACTCATTTAAGGACCTTAACACCTCATGAATCACATATAAAACATATAAAACCACATATGAGGCATTTAGGTGACTTAGTCGTCAAACGTCTTAGTCATCCCTTGACGTTTGACTTCCAATGCACCTAATACTTTAGCTACTGACTCTATACAATACTATATACACTTAAAAGACCTTAGACAACCATTACCAACATATTAGGCTCTAGTTAACCTAAGTTATTTTTGGGGTCTTAGAATTCCCATGAGAAGAGGCCCAATTACTACATGGTCTGAAGAGGAAATACCTATCTCCTAGTTCTTGAACTATGTTGCCACCATAGGATACTAGCTAGTGGATCCACCTTGAAGGCTATGTTTGTATTAGGTTCTACCTTGGACGGTAGACCACCTTCCATCGGTGTAAGGTTTCATGACACCGGATTCCATATTAGCTCATGTGGTCTATGTCGGTTAAGGCAAGTGTTCCCTAAACTAAAATGAATGTATGAAGTATAAACTAATCGAAGTGACTTGAGGGGTTTGACTTTAGCCTAGGTAAGGGTATGAGACTCTACCTATGCCTTGCACTAGTTTGCCTTGATAGGAGTTTTGAGAAGTTAATATTATGTATGTAAATGATGATATAATTTAAATGATTTTAAATGTTTAATAAGATGCCTTTGAATATGAAATTGGTTATTATTGTTGAAGAAGGAACATCATATGAGATTGAAGACTATGCTATGTGAAGTGAATTACTAATTATGATCTTTAAAAGGTTACTTGATTAATAGGGTTACGGGGCTTTGTTTGGTCATTGCACTTGTGACTTTATAAGGATTGTGATTGGTTGTTTTGTTTTACTATATACATGAGTTACTCTTGTTCATGCTTGTGATGTTATTACTTGATGATAGAGTTTTATGAAATTTTGGGTTTAAGTATTATGATATGCATATGACTTAATTAACTTGTTTAGTATGTTTAAAGGATTGTTTAAGTTACTGATTTTTGTATAAGTCCTTTAATAGGTAAATGACATGACTTTATTAAATGTTCCTTTTTAGCGTGCTTTGATGGTATATTTTAATATGGCCTCATATTTAGTACATGTGGTGTACTAACCCATTTTTATCCTTTTTCCCAAACATTTTAGGTTCCGGTCGTTGAGGTTTGATTCGAGGCGATTGAGAGGAAGACTTGGATATTCTTATCATCCAAGTGGTAGGTCCTCATTTTCCCGAGGATGATGCCGATATTCTCCCTACGGATTTAGCTAGCTATTATGACTTTTATATTGACTCTATCTTTCATTTGAGACAAAGTTTTATAAAGCCTATATGCGGCTTACTTTTATTTTTGTAGGGCTATGCCCATGTTGAGATTGTCTTCACTATATGGTTTATGAGATAAGACGGATTCTATGACTCTAATTCTATCTTATGTATGTGTATGAAATAAAACTAGAAGACTAAGTAATCTTCTTATATGAACGAGTCTATGTATACTCGATATTAATATTATTATGTGTATGTAGAGGTCTATGTAAACCTCCGATTAGATATAATTAAAAGGTTTTTATTTTTCTCTATTTTAATTGATGAATGCAATGATGTAAGACTAAGAGGCTAGTCTTAGTCCTTAAAAAGGACGACGACACCAGTTACATGGGTAAACCCGGATGTGATAAACTTGGTATCAGAGCATGAGGTTGAATATCCTTGATGTTGACGTCTTTCTCAACCACGTCTATGTAGGTTTGTATTCATAATTGTGAAGCGCGCCACACTTATTAATAGGAACTTATTTGATGCTTAGGAATCACTCTCATTTTGGAAATCCATTATCGTGCCCCTAGAGTGTACTTCTTATATGATTTCACTTAAACCTTGTATTTTGGTTATAGGAGATGATACTCGGAGGAATGCGTCTAGGAGACTTGAGGAGGAGATTGCTAATGCGGGGGCTCCCCCCCCCCCCCGTGGTGCCCAAGTTCCTTCTCTTGAGGAGGTTGTTGTTGATGATCAGGCTCCGGCTAATCCTCCACCTATGACGCTGGCTGAGATGAGGGCTATTCTTGCTCAAATGGCCCAAGCCATGACTACTCAAGCTCAAGCCACAATGGTTCAAGCCCAAGATAGGACTGCCCAAGCCAATTGGGAGGCTGCATCTAGGGTTCATGAACAAACTATGGCTTCCCAACTTAGGGACTTCACTCGAATGAATCCTCCTATCTTCTATGGGTCTAAGGTTGATGAAGACCCTCAAGAATTCATTGATGAGATCTACAAGATATTATGTGCTATGGGGTTGTCTTCAAATGAGAATGCGGAGTTAGCCTCATACCAACTCAAGGATGTGTCTCAAACTTGGTATATGCAATGGAGAGATAACAGGCCTCTTCGATATGGGCCGGTGACTTGGGAGATCTTCAAGAGGGTTTTCCTTGATCGGTTTTTCCCAAGGGAGATGAGAGAAGCTAAGGTGGTGGAATTCATCAACCTCCGCCAAGGAGGTATGAGTGTTCATGATTACTCTTTGAAGTTCATTCAATTGGCCAAATATTCTCCTTCCTTGGTCTCCGATCCTAGAGATGAGATGAGTTGCTTTGTGACGTGCGTATCGGATGACTTGCAAGAAGAATTTCATTCACCTATGCTTCATGATAATATGAATATTGCCCATTTTATGGTGCATGCTAGGAGGGTTGAGTAGGCTAGAGCAAGAAGTAATGATAAGGATTCAAAAAGGGATAGGTCTTTTGACAGTGGAACTACAAGAGATAGGCTTGGGATTCAAGACAACCCTAGATTCAAGAAGAGGTTCTCAAATCAAGTTCCATCCAAATTTCCCAAGGCTAGGGATGAGAAGGCTCCTAGGCCGAGAGTTCAAAAATGAAAGGGTGGAAATTCATCTAATGAGAATCCTAAGTGTGCAAAATATGGAAAGGAACATAATGGTGAATGCTTTATTGGAACGGGAAATTTCTTTGGTTGTCGGAAGAGTGGTCACAAAGTTAGGGACTGCCCTAACATAAAGAACAGAGACAAAAGTGATCAAAACCAAGCAAGTGGGGCAAGTGAAGCACCAAACAAGGATCGCCTATATGCTCTTAGTTCTAGGGGTGACCAAAAGGCCTCACCCGATGTGGTGACCGGTATGTTACAAATATTTTCTTTTGATGTGTATACTTTGCTTGACCCGGGTGCTACTTTGTCTTTTGTTACCCCCTTAGTAGCTAAAAAGTTTGATACTTTACCCGATATTTTGCATGAACCTTTTGTGGTGTCTACTTCGGTGGGTGAATCAATTGTAGCAAAAAGAGTCTATTGAAATTGTTTTATCACTTTGTCCAATAGAGTTTCTCATGTGGATCTAGTTGAACTAGATATGCTTGATTTTGATGTAATTTTGGGTATGGATTGGTTACATGCTAGTTTCGCTTCTATTGATTATAGGACTAGAGTTGTGAGGTTTAGTTTCCCAAATGAACCCGTTATTGAGTGGAAGGGTGGGAATTCTATTCCTAGAAGTCGCATTATGTCTTGTCTAAAATCATGTAAAATGATCTCAAAGGGTTGTCTTTATCACATTGTAAGAGTCCAAGATTTGGATTCCGAAATTCCTCCTATCGAGTTGGTCCCCGTAGTGAGTGAATTTCCGGAGGTTTTCCCTAATGACCTTCCAGGTATTCCTCATGAACGGGAAATTGATTTTGGTATCGATTTGCTACCGGAAACAAACCCTATTTTGATTCCTCCTTATAGAATGGCTCCGTCCGAATTGAAGGAGTTGAAGGCACAACTTAAAGATTTGCTAGACATGGGCTTTATAAGGCCTAGCATTTTTCCATGGGGTGCTCCAGTATTGTTCGTGAAGAAAAAAGACGGGTCCTTGAGAATGTGTATTGATTATCGCCAACTCATCAAAGTCACAATCAAGAACAAGTATCCTCTCCCGCGGATTGATGATTTATTTGATCAACTCCTAGGGGCAAGCTACTTCTCCAAAATTGACTAGAGATTGGGGTATCACCAACTAAGGGTGAGAGGTGAGGATGTACTAAAGACGGCCTTTAGGACTCGTTATGGCCACTATGAGTTTCTTGGTATGTCCTTTGGTTTCACTAATGCTTCGGCGGCGTTCATGGACCTAATGAATAGGGTATTTCGAAGTTACCTTGATTCATTCGTTATTGTGTTTATTGATGACATTTTGGTATATTCGAAGAATGAGGGTGATCACATGGGTCATTTGAGGGTGGTATTGCAAACCCTTAAAGAGCATCAATTATTTGCCAAATATAGTATTTTGGTTAAGGTCGGTGGCGTTTCTTGGGCATATCATCTCTAGTAAGGGAGTTGAGGTAGACCCAAGGAAGACAGATGCGGTGAGAAATTGGCCTAGACATTTGACTCCGACTGATATTAGGAGTTTCTTGGGTCTAGCGGGTTACTATCGAAGGTTTGTGGATGGCTTTGCATCCATTGCCTCTCCTTTGACTACATTGACTCAAAAGTGTAAAAAGTTTGAGTGGTCAGAGGCTTGTGAGAAGAGTTTCCCATTATTAAAAGATAGGCTTACTTCCGCTCCGGTTTTGACTTTAACGGAAGTTTCAAAGGGGTTTGTTGTGTATTGCGATTCATCTCGTGTTGGTATGGGGGGGTGCTTATGCAAAATGGTAAGGTGATAACCTATGCTTTGAGGCAACTTAAGATGCATGAGAGAAACTATACCACTCATGACCTTGAGTTAGCAGCCGTGGTGTTTGCTTTGAAAAGATGGAGGCATTACTTGTCTGGTGTTCATGTTGATGTTTTCACTGATCATAAGAGCCTCCAATATGTGTTTACTAAATAGGAGTTGAATCTCCAGCAAAGAAGGTGGTTAGAATTGTTGAAAGATTATGATATGAGTGTCCTATATCATCCCGGCAAGGCTAATGTAGTTGTAGAAATGCTCTAAGTCGTATGACTATGGTAGTGTGTCGCATATAGATGAAGCCAAGAGACACCTAGTGAAAGATGTTCATAGGTTGGCTAGATTGGGGGTGCGATTGGAAATTCTCCAAATGGTGGTGCTACGGTTTATCATAGCTTCGAGTCATCATTGGTGGTTGAGGTGATGTCCAAACAGCATCTTGATCAACTATTGATGGAGTTGAAGGAGTCGGTTTTTGGCAAGTTGAATGATTTATTCTCCTTGGGGGGGGGGATGGTGTGTTGAGGTACCAAGGGAGATTATGTGTTACCGATGTAGATGGGTTGAGGGATCGGATCCTTGAAGAAGCCCATGGATCCCACTACTCCATTCATTCGGGTTCGACTAAGATGTACCATGACCTTCGGGATATATATTGGTGGGAAGGTTTGAAGAAGGACATAGCGGAATTTGTTGCTAAGTGTCCGAATTGCTAACAAGTAAAGGCGGAACATCAAAAGTCGGGTGGCTTACTACAAGAGATCCGAATTCCTACTTGGAAATGGGAGAACATTAATATGGACTTTGTAGTAGGGTTGCCTCGGACTCAAAAGTCATATGATTCTATATGGGTGATTGTTGATAGGTTGACTAAGTCCGCTCATTTTATTCCCGTCAAATCCACTTATTCGGCGGAGGATTATGCAAAGATCTTCATAGATGAGATTGTGTGTCGCCATGGTATTCCATTATCAATCATTTCGGATCGGGGTGCACAATTCACCTCTAGATTTTGGAGGTCATTCCAAGAAGGTTTGGGTACTAAGGTGAAATTGAGTACCGTTTTTATCCTCAAACGGACGGTCAAGCGGAACGCACTATTCAAACCCTTGAGGATATGCTTAGAGCTTGCATTATTGATTTCAAAGGATAATTGGGATAAGCATTTGCCTTTGGTGGAGTTTGCTTATAATAATAGTTTTCATTCATCCATCTCCATGGCTCTCTATGAAGCCTTGTATGGTAGGAGGTGTAGGTCTCTTATAGGGTGGTTTGAAGTTGGTGAGCCTTCGATTCTTGGTCCCAATTTGATTTATAGGACTTTGGAGAATGTGCACATCATAATAAATCGGTTGCAAACAGCCTATAGTCGACAAAAGTCCTATGCCGACAATAGGAGAAGGGATTTGGAGTTTGAAGAAGGTGATAAGGTGTACTTGAAAATTTTACCTATGAAGGGGGTGGTTAGATTTGGAAAGAAGGGGAAGTTGAGTCCTCGTTATGTGGGTCCTTATGAGATTTTGCAAAGGGTTGGTAAGGTTTCCTATCACTTGAAACTCCCTAATGATTTAGCCTCGGTTCATCCGTTTTTCCATGTTTCTATGTTGAAGAAGTGTGTCGGTGATCCCGAGTCTATTCTTCCTATTGAGGGCCTTGGAGTCAAGGATAATCTCTCTTATGAGGAGGTTCCGGTACAAATCCTTGATAGGCAATTGAAGAGATTGAGGAACAAAGAGGAAGTTTCCATAAAGGTATTATAGAAAAACCACCTAGTTGAGGGTGCAACATGGGAGGCCGAGGCCGACATGAAGACCCGTTATTCTCATCTTTTCGACGATTAAGGTTAGTCATTCTTTTTAATAATATAATTATAGCTAGAATTTGTGGTTTCTTAATTTTTAGGTGAAGTTTTGCAAAAAATTAATTTTTGAAAACTTCATAGTGATGCATACACTGAAATTACTGTAATTTTGCCTTGGAAAAACTTGAAATTTTGCTTTTTGCTTGTTTTGAGTTAGGTTGTACATTTTTATAGGGTGAGTCTTTATGGGATTTATATGTAGCATGTTGATGAAATGAATTTTTTGCTAATTGACTCATGTAATGTGTGTTGAGCTCATGTGTGTTATGAGAAGGAAATACCTCATGATAAAATAGTTGAGCCTATGTGTGGTAAGTGGAGTTTTGAAACTTCCTTATTGAAATGATGTGATTCATGTTGATTTAATATTGATGATTGGTTGAGGTGCTAGTCTTGAGTCTATTCCTTCCTTTAAAAGAGTGTTTAGTGTCATTCGGGGACGAATGTTCCTACGGGGGGGATAATGTAACATTTCAAAATCTCAAGACATGCCGTAAAGACTAACCTACGTGTCATGAAGTCAAAGTACTGTTTCTAAGTAAATTTAAATGAATTTTGGTCAGTTAAGGTGTCTAAGAACCAAAATATTAGAGAACGTCCATGACATCCGGAAAGTTGGCTCACAAGAGTACTAGGGTGTCTTAGCCATTTGTTAGTTTTTAAGAGTCAGAATTATACAAAACTTGGTTAAGATATGTGTATCATGTGTTAAAGGTGTTTTGTAGTCGAAACGTCTGGGTACGACTCCCCAAGAACCAACCAAGGGCCCTTGAGGAGGACCCTTGAAGTTTGGGACAACACTGCCTGGCAGTGTGCAGTCGACGACGAAGAGGAAGGCCCGTGTGTGGATCGACGGGGCGTCGATGCCACCGTCGTCCCACACTTAGAAAAATGGAGAGAGCCTCCGCCTGCACAAGTCTATGACCGAGTTTACGGTTGTGAAGCATGGAGGCAGGCCTGCCTGTCGATGGACCAACGATCTGTCGATCATGGTCTCGTCGATGGGGTCTGCAATTCCCTGCACGTTTTGAATTAAGTTCATTTAATTAGTTGGAAGTTTAGGTGGTTAATTAAGGGATTAAGTAGGGTCTAATTAATTTAGTTAGTCACCCTATAAAGCCTCTAACCTCATTTAATCTAAACACAACCCAAAAACAAATTTACTCGACCTTCTCTCTTCTTTCTCTCTCTATTGGAAGACTCCATTGACGCTAAGTCTAGGAGGTGAATTGGGGGCTGGAAAAAGGGTGGATTCATCATCAAATTCTCGCCAAAAGTTTAAGGTATGAGATCTCTTCACCTTTGAGACTTCTTTCCTCAAAGGGTTCCATCAAAGGTTTTCCAAAAGTAGAGTTTTCATATGGGTTTCATCCAATTACGAAATTGATGTTATGAATTGAGTTGTTTATACTTTCTTTATGATATAATGAGTAGATTATCATGTATTGTAACTTGATTAGGATGAATTGAGAGGGTTTGGTCTAGATTGTAGATTTTGATTCTTAACCCCTAACCCTAGTTTTGATCTTGATATGAATTGTTTTGGGTTTGATTCAATTGATTTTTTCATTGGTTAAATCATCCTTAATTGTTATTATTACACTGATCATACACCTATTGTGAGGAATTGTAGTCTTTCATGCTAATTCTTGGAGTATTGATCTAGGTTAAGAAGATAGACTTATATATCATGTTTTCTAGCTTTGGTTTAGTGTTGAATTATGTTATAGTGACTCTTCTAACTTCATCATCATGTTGATTATTGGATTATATTGGGGTGATGACTCAAATTGGGTTGAGTTGGGGGTTGATGGTAAGGCCCTTATGATGAACTATGGAGCAGTGTTGGTAAGTCTTGACTATCCTATTTCTTACTTCAATTTTAGGTAATTGTGATCAAGTCATGATGTTGTGGTGGAGTATACTTTGTTTAGGGTGATAGGATGGTATGATGATTTAATTGAAATGTCTTATGCTTTGGTTGTGAGATTGCTTAGGGTGTACATGTTATAAGGATGGTGATGTATTAATGTTCCCTACTACGATGTGATATGAAAAGTGTTAACCTCACTTATATGAATTGTGATGAAAGGACTATTTCTCATGCAATTCTTATCGAGCTATGATGATGAATATACAAGGGCTAGACCCTATGACCTAAACTAAGCTTATGATTGTAATAAGACTAAAAGGCATTTCAATGAAAGGGAATTAGCTTAGCACTGAGTGAACTTGACAATGGGAGGTGATGAATTTCCAAGGAGAGGAAAGGTTCACTATAGAGTTGCCCATGTGATGTTAACTTCCCTTGTTTTGGGATATTCCATCCGAGGGATTACCATGAGAAGAGGCCCAATTACCACATGGTATGAAGATGGAACACCTATCTCCTAGTTCTTGAACTATGTGTCCACCATAGGATACTAGCTAGTGGATCCACCTAGAAGGTTATGTTTGTATTAGGTTCTACCTTGGCCGGTAGACCACCTTCCATCGGTGTAAGGTTTCATGACAGCGGATTCCACATTAGCTCATGTGGTCTATGTCGATTAAGGCAAGTGTTCCCTAAACTAAAATGAATGCATGAAATATAAACTAATCGAACTGACTTGAGGGGTTTGACTTTAGCCTAGGTAGGGGTATGGGACTCTACCTATGCCTTGCACTAGTTTGCCTTGCTAGGAATTTTGAGAAGTTAATATTATGTATGTAAATGATGATATAATGTAAATGATTTTAAATGTTGAATAGATGCCTATGAATACGAAATTGGTTATTATTGTTAAAGAAGGAACAACATATGAGATTGAAGACTATGCTATGTGAAGTGAATTACTAATTATGATCTTTAGAAGGTTACTTGATTAATAGGGTTATGGGGCTTTGCTTGGTCATTGCACTTGTGGCTTTATAAGGATTGTGATTGGTTGTTTTGCTTTTCTATATACATGAGTTACTCTTGTTCATTCTTGTTATGTTATTACTTGATGATAGAGTTTTATGAAATTATGGGTTTAAGTATGTTGATATGCATATGACTTAATTAACTTGTTTAGTATGTTTATAGGATTGTTTAAGTTGCTGATTTTTGTATAAGTCCTTTAAGAGGTAAATGACATGACTTCATTAAGTGTCCCTTTTTAGCGTGCTTTGATCGTATATGTGAATATGACCTCATACTTAGTACATGTGGTGTATTAACTCCCTTTTCTCCTTTTTTCCCAAACATGTTAGGTTCCGGTCGTTGAGGTTTGATTCGAGGCCATTGAGAGGAAGACTTGGATATTCTTATCATCCAAGTGGTAGGTCCTCATTTTCCCAAGGATGATGCCGCTATTCTCCCTACGGATTTAGTTAGCTATTATGAATTTTATATTGAGCCTATCTTTCATTTGAGACAAAGTTTTATAAAGCCTATATGCGGATTACTTTTATTGTTGTAGGGCTATGCCCATGTTGAGATTGTCTTCACTAGATGGTTTATGAGATGAGACGGATTCTATGACTCTAATTCTATCTTATGTATGTGTATGAAATAAAAGTAGAAGACTAAGTAATCTTCTTATACGAATGAGTCTATGTATACTCGATATTAATATTATTATGTGTATGTAGAGGTCTATGTAAACCTCCGATTAGATATAATTCAAAAGTTTTTATTCTTCTGTATTTTAATCGATGAATGCAATGATGTAAGACTAAGAGGCTAGTCTTAGTCCTTAAAGAGGACGCCGACGCCGATTACATCTAAGGTGTAAACCCGGATGTGACAATCTTCACTGGAGTTTCTTCTTCAATTATCTTTGGATTCTTCTAATAAGGAATGTAAGTTCTTTATCTAAGGCTTGCTATCACCTTAGAGTCAATTTCAAAGATTTCAAAATGATGATAAAGTCCAATTTCTACTCTAAGTCTTGGGTTCTTGCATGAAACGTTTTCAAACCTTAAGATTTGATATTATTGATGTATAACTAAAATTTTTCAATGAAATTCTCCATAAACCCTTGACCTTCTCAACTCTTTCAATTTGATCAAACTATGGGTGAATTGATTGTGGCTAATTAGTAATGAATTCATGTGTAGATTGCATAGGGCTGTTGTTTTATATATAGATCATGATTGTATGGATTATAGGATGTCTCAATTTGACTATATGAATTTTTTATATTGTTTGATTCATTGTATATTGAGTTTATTGTATTGAATTGATTATCATAGATATGGTAAGAGCTTTTGAGTATTGAGTAAGGTTGATTGGGCTATGGATTTAAGTTGTGTGGTTTGATTGATGGTATGCTGCCCTAACTCTCTTAATATGATGTATAGAGTTTGTATTACAATGGTGATTGGTTTGGTCCACTTATGGTGGCAGTGCTTATGTGTTACCTTTCTGAAAGATGTGGCCTCTTCGGCATTACTTTGTGAATTGTATTAGTATCATGTTTAGGGCTTATATGGATATATAATGTGAATATGTTTATGTTAAGTAAGATGATCATGCATGAGGTGTTATGGCTTTTATGAACATGTGGTTTGAATCATGATATGCAATATGTGTTAATTGTGAGAATGTGCATTGAGGTATTTAGTAGTGTTTGTAGGATCCAGTGTGAATGATTATGTTATGATTCTTCTTAAGTGATGATATATGATGAAGTTGTATACGAATGTGTGAAGGCTAACATGTTGTACTCATAAATGGATATATGTGACTAAGTTAGTCTTTGATGACTTTTTACATGTGTTTTGAAGAATTCTGTGTTTTGATTAGGTAAACCTAAGTCCCTCTTCATGATGTATGAAAGATATGTGAATATGTGACTCCTTGTCTTAGTATGGTAAAACTTCTTATTCTTGCATGTGTGATTGACATGTGACCTTGAATATTGTTAAGAAGGTCCTTCATGTGGAACCTTTTAGATGAAAGGTTATGATATCCTTGAAGTTGAAAGCCATAATAGTATCCTTCTTGTATGAATGGTGGACTTAGGGTTGGTTGGATGGAACGACATGAAATCATCCTTAGGAAAATCATTGAGCTATCCTATTAGCCATTGTAGGTAGCCTTAGTAGACCCTCTTTGGTAAGGTGTAATGTGATTTGGGTTGTGAACTTGATATGGAACCCCTTCATATGCTCCTTTATCAAAATACTCTATGAGAACAAAGGCTAGCTCCTAGATAGTATGCTTGGGTAGTAGCTCTAGTTAAGAAGTAGGTTAGATTACAAACAAACCCTTGATATTCCTTAACCATGTGCCTACATGGGATGTGTCCTAGTTCTACCATTGGAAAGTAGAACACCCTCAATCGGAGTAGGTTATAACTCTGGATTCCATGTGTACCTACCATGGTCTATGTCGGTTATTGCCTATTCTCATCATGTGGGATACTATCTAGTGTTGGATGAGTTTTATGAAGTTTAGGTAGTGGAATGGGACGCTATCTAGACATTGCACGATAAGGCTTTGAAGACGTTTGTATGTGAGTCCCTAGGTCTTCTCCAAGAACATTATATAAATATGCTTAAGTGTTGAATGTATTCTTAATGACTTAAGTAAAGACTTGTTTATTTAAAAGGTATCTATCTAGGGTAGCTTTGAGGATTATCTAGGTAGGCTTGGACAGGGCGTATGGGCGTTCTCTTCTTGTCTTACTTAGATGAGTCTTAGCGTAACTCCAGGTAGGGAGTTTGATTAATGAAATGGGAATAATCTTATCTTAGGTAGTCTAATGGATCTATTTATTTTGTGTGAAGGGATTGTATGGGCGGTCGCTTCATAACTCACTCAAGTGAAACCTTAGAATCACCTTCGATAGGAGGGTCTTATGTTATGTGAATTGGTGTGATGTGTGATGTATTGGAATAACTTACTTAGATGAGTCTTAGGATAACTTTTAGTAGGGGATCCATGTGAGTATGTTTATGTGTTTTGCTGTGGTCTTGATGTTATCTTGTGATTTCTAAAATATTGTAAAGTTATAGTGAAGTTCACTCTAAGGTTAGTAAGATTTCTATATATTGAGTATAATTTGGAATGTGTCTTATGTTGTGATTATTGACTTGTTTGATGTCTCTTAACTATCTTATGAAGGTTTTATATCAAATTTCATGAAAAGCATGTTATTCACTAAATGTCCCTTTTTCATGGTTTTTGCATGGCTTCCATACTGTCACATCCGGGAAGTACCCCCTAGACATAACCGGCGTCCTCGTTCTCGGAGAGGACTAGGACTAGCCTCTTAGCATTCTTCATTACATTTATAGGTTAAAAATGCGAAAAATTTAAAACTTTTGTTCTATCTCTATCATGAGGTTTACATAGACCTCTTGCATACACATAATATATTCATGTCGAGTATAACTAAACACTTCGTAAAAGAAGATTACATAGTCTTCTACTTTTATGGCACATATATATATACATATATATATATATATATATATATATATATATATATATATATATATAAGATACATAACATAGTCTTAAAACAGATGTCTCATATCATAACCATCTAAACGAGAGTATAACAATTAGGCATATACCATACATCAATACGATAAAAGCCACATATAGGCTATACAATCATGGTACTCAAATGAATGAGAATGAACAAAGTGTGTTTAAGACTAATCAACATGCAATCCTAAAAAATGGCATTGTCCCAGAAAATGGCAATGTCCTCGAACTTGGAGAATGAGGATCCAAGTCTCCTTCAAAAGTGTTCACGAACACTTCAAAGACCAGAACCTAAAAAGTTGGGGGAAAATGGAGAAATGGGATTAACATATGACTTGTACTAAGTATAGGGCCATATGCACATATAACATAGAAATCATGCTAAAAAGGGGCATTTATTAAAAAGCATGCAAAGTCACTTTGAAAAGCCTTATGTTCATTCAAGAACCAATACAAGTCAATAATACATATTCATTAAGTCAATACCATGTACATCACAAGACCAACAACACTAAGTCTAGTCAAGACAACATGCATATCAACATAATTGAGCACATAATCAAGACAACTATATCATCAAGTTATAATATTAACAAGCATGTATAAGAGTTCCTACAATCATAACCAAAGCAAGACCATTTCTCATGAACCCCCATTAAGTCCACTAGTGCAATGGTTAAGTAAGGCCCCATAACCTCACTCAACCAAGTAAACCCAACAAGAACCATAAGCAATGCCCAACTTCACATACTATATCTTTAAGAGTAAAAATCATCTTACTTTAGTAATAGAGACAAAACACATGTTCATAAGTGAAACCCCTTAGGTAATCCTAGTTAGAGTTCACTTCATCACATAATGTCATTAACATGGAGTATCATCATATACATATCATTTACATTTATAAGAATATACATACATAAGGACATCCTTCTAAGACTTCCCTAAAAGCTAAGTAGTGAAATGTATAGGTAGAGTCCCCTACCCCTACCTAGACTAAGCTAAACCCCTTAGGTCATCCTAGTTAGAGTTCACTTCATTACTTCATTTTACCTTTTGCGAACTCTTGTATTAATTGACATAGACCAAATGAGCTAATGTGGAATTCGGTGTCATAGAACCTACACCGAAAGAAGGCAGACTAGTTGCCATGGTAGTACAAAAACGTGAAAATAACATCTATGTGGATCCACTAACTAGTATTCATATGGGGGAAACATAGTTCAAGAACTAGGAGATGTAGTTGGGACCCTCTTTATGCTACATGCATTATATTCTCCAATATTATATTACATTAGTGATACTACATTCCCTATGTGGTAAGCGACACTCCTCATTCTAGTTCACTCGGTTCTAAGCTAGAGTCCATTTTTGAAATGTCTTTGAGTCTTTATTAAACATCATAGCTTAGTTTAGGTCATAGGGTCTATCCCTTTTATAATCACCATCATTGATCAATAGGAATTGCATGAGAATTGTACTTTCATTTGAATACACACATATGAGGTTAGCACGTTTACATTTCACATTATAATAAGGCACATTGGTAAATTATCACCATCCTTATAACATTTACATCTTAGCCAAAAACTCACAAGCCATAATTCAATACATTCCAATTCAACATCATACCAACCCTAATCAATCTTATCATAAGATATACTTCAGTATAACTTCATCACTAAACATAAGTAATCATAATTGAAGTAAAGAATTGAGATCACAAGACTTACACCAATCTCCTTCGCAAGCCATCATCAAGGTTGTACCATCAACCATCCATTTCAACCTAATAATGTGTGTAATATTATGACACAATAGTAATCAACACAATCATGAAGTCAATTGAATCACTACACAATAATTCATCATTAGTTCATAGCCAAGGGTTAGGGACTTGGGTCAAATTCATGTTCTACTACACAACCTAGGTTAATTCATCAAGAACTAGCACAATTAAATTACGATACATCATAATGTACTCATAATTATCTAAAGAAATCATAAACAAAGCAATGTAGAAAGTCAAATTCGTAGTAAAAGAAAACCCACTTGAAACTCTTCTTTTTGAAATCAATTTGGAGGAACCCTTTGAGGAAAGAGATTCCAAAGGTGAAAGGAATCCCATAACTTGTTAATAGATGATGTTTAATGGAGAAAATCCTCCTTATTGTAGCCCTTAGACCTTGACCTAGCCTTCAATGGAGTTCTTCTATTTGGGAGAGAGAAAGAAGCGAGAAGGAAGAGTAATTTGGTTTTTGGGAATTATGAGGGTTGGTTTAGATTAATTAGGTTAGGGTGTTGACACCCAATTTTGACCTTCCACGATATAAATTAATCATCGAGATTCTTTATTCTCAAACGATTTAGAATAATTACTTTTACAAAATTCAAAATATTTTTCAAGTTTATTTTAAAGTAATTTTAGTCATTTTGTAATTTTTAAATAATATAGTGTTTTAGATAATTAAGTATATAATTTGTATATTGTTATGCCGTGATTCTTACTATCTTTAGAAAAATCACCTTTTTTGAAATGTTCTAAGTATAAAACAATTTGAGAAAAATACTTAGAAAAGAGTCGCCACTTAATGTTTTAAAGAAATTAAGAAAACTTAATTTAAAAAGATTTTAACAGATTAAATCTTAATAAATTTAGAGAAAATGGGTAAGAGGTTCTTATTTACGCTTCAAGAAGGTTTTTAAGGCATTTGAAGCGCCCGCTAACATGCGGTTATCCTATGACTTAGGTTAATTATTATTTTTTTACTGTTCTTAGGAACGTGATATAATATACGAATAATGATTAACGACATTCGTTCAACTTTAAAAAAAATATTTAAACAAAGATTAAATTTTATTTTTTTTTATTTTAAGCTAATGGAAACTTAATTAGAATTTTTGAAATTGATTATAAGTGAATAGAACTGAATTAGATTATTATTGTTTTCAATCATTTTAAAAGATAATAACATCAAACCAAAATTCATTAATTTAAGCATGAAAAAACATTTTAAATTAATTTAAGAACAAAATTTTTGACTAAATGTATTTCATGAAAAGTATGAGAGTGTTAAAAAATATATTGAAATAAACTAACATAAAGAAAATAGTTCATCTTTTGGAGATTTTAATTAGGCTAGTCAAAGTTAAGGTTAAATAAATTAAAAAACAAATCACAATTAAATAATTTATGAGTAAGAGATAAAAGAAGGGTTGGGCCTGCTGCAACCAATTTGGGCTTATTACTGCTCAGAAACATTGGGCAAAGCTGTTGATTTTTTGATTTTTAAATCAATTCCCGTTTTTGTATACACAAGCTGTATATCTATGTATACAATGCATATATCTGCCTCGTTTCCTGTATCTTGGTCTGTATACCGAATATATGCAGGTCACTTCAACCTCTAGCACCTGTATTTTGATTTTTTGGACATGTACATCAATATTCACCATGTATACCAGTGTATACTGCTGTATACAACATGTACGTTTTCGAACTTTCAGAGGCCTGTTTCAGCTTTCGGCATCGTCGGACATTGACGGGGATAACTCAAATATAGGTGTTGTTGAATTTGATTCAACGAAATAATGCAAGGAAGACAGAGCCTTAGCAGACTCATCTCGAAATAGAGTTCATGCAAAGGGAAAAGACAACAAAGATTAGGAAAAAAGCTTATTCATTAAATAAACAATTAAACAATAGGCATGACTAACTACACAATCAGTTTGACTAAAGAAACACATAAGATAGTTAAGGGAAATACGAATCATGGCCAACCAAACTTATCATAACTAATGAATTATAAAGCAACTGGCACTTAACAAATTAAAGATGACTAACAAATTGATAGATTACATGACAAAGAGCTACAGTTAAGTCAATGGTAGGAGACCAATCTCTTAGGATGGCAACACTAGTTTACAACAAATCAAAACAAACTAGGCACCCAAATTATCATGGTATACAAAACACTTGTAAAAACTCAAAAATTTAGGCAAAAAAAAAAAAAAAAAAAAATATAACATCATCAAACCAAGGAACTTGATTATCACAATAACACTATCATAATTTTTTAACCATTTATGAAAAAACAAGAAAAGTAGGTAAGGATCTGGAAAAAAAAACAATTGGATTTTTTTTTTATTCATGCTAGAGATTGAAACATATAGAATACAAAATGGAATGAATATTACCTTTATCGGGGCAGTGTTCCGGGATGAACGAGCTTGGAGGAGCACCCACCACCACACAAGAATTTGACGAAAATTCAAGTTCCAAAACAACAAACCCAAAATTCTGGAATACTATTATTCTATAAAATCCAATGTATACTATTTTTTCGTATATGACCTCAAAATCCATTTTTTTTAAAAATAAATAAATAAATAAATATCCGATCTCCTCTAACTTTATTTTCCTGACCACCATTTTTCTCTCTGCCTAACACTAAAGAAGATGGAGATTTATATAGAGGGATTCGGGGTCGATTTGGGAGTGATTTTTCAAAAAAAAAAAAATTCAAATTCGTGTGCCTTTTTTTCTAGGCAATGATGAAGAGGATGGAAAAAAAATTGAATTTCACGAAAAGGGGGAAAAGGGAATAGGACGCGGCTGTTGCAGATCCGATTTTATCGGGATTTTGCTGGATCTGCGCAGTGATTTTCTTGTTGTTAGGTGACGAAGATGAAGTAATGGGGTCGGGTGGTACTGTACATGTATTGTATATTGTTGGTGGGTTGGTCATTGAAAAGAGTGGGCTGAAAATATTGTTAAGAATAGGGGCTGTAGAAACGTGAATTGGGCTAAAAAATGGCCCAAATTGGGTCTGATTTATTGGGATTTAAGAGAATGGAATTGGGCTGGGCAAAACCATAAAGTTGGGCTGCTGGGAATTAGGCTGGACAAAACTATAAAGTTGGGCTGCTGGGAATTGGGAAAAAGGGGCCCAAGATTTGATTTTCAAATGGGTTTAAGGGAAATGGGTTATGTCTTGGAATTTTAAGAAATAGTCAAATTAAATTTAATTTAGGGAATTTGACTAAAATTTAAGAAAGATGAATTAACATCAATTAATTAACGATCTTCTTAATTTGAACAAAAAATAAAATAATTAATTTAATCGTAAACTATTAATTCAAAAAATATAAACTATAAATTAGCTAAACTAATTAATAAAATATTTAAGTAAAACTAAAATATTTTTGAGATGATTTTCAAACATTAATATAATAAATATATGCAAAATCATATAGAATATGTAAATTATTTTTTTAACATTTTAAAATTTATAATAATGACAAAATTACTTAAAATAACTCGAAAAATATTTAAATTTAATTATTTCAAATCGTTTGAAATTTAAGAGGCTCGATGACTAATTTATATTGTGGAAGGCCAAAATTGGGTGTCAACAGCTGTCCCTCGTTTGACTTGGATTGATGAAAGAAATTCGAGGCAAATGAAATTGACGAAACCAATTTTGACCGATCACATCTTCATATTTGGGAAAAGTAATTCTGGTATTGGCTTTAGGAATTATGGCCGAACCCCGGTATTGGGTTTTCTACATATCTCAGGTTATATGAGAATTCAGGCCACTTGTAGTTCGATACGCTTGATTTAACACACGATTATTAAAGAATTCAAAAGTCATTTCGATACCAAATTATGAACGGACCAGAATGCTCGAGAATAAGGCTTGAAAACAAATATTGGAATACAGCCGAGTTTTCAACATTGAGTCCGCCTACATATCCTCAAACCTTGGGAATCAGGCTGTTTGTAGTTTGACTCGATTGGTTGAAAAGGAAATCTATTATGCAAGATGACCTTTGGTATTGGAGGAGTGACAAATAAAACGAGTGTGGAAAAGAGGCTTGCAACCTCTTAGCCATGAATGTGGAGCTCTTCACATCCATAAGTAAGAACTTACATGGACATAATTTGCAAAGTTCGTGGTGCACTGTCACTCAGATTAGAAAGTTGCCTCCGGTGAGAGTGAAATGTTTCACGGATGCAAAATTGAAACCGAAGAACTAAAAAAAAAACTCACACGCCTTTGATAGGGGTGTGGTTTGATTGTAGTGGAAGTTGCTCGTCAGCTCGCGTCCTAAGAGTTTGATACTCCTCTTTGGACTATGTCCCAGTTCGCTGCTAAGAAAAAGTTCCACGTTGTGCTGCATCCCTTTTGATGTCGTCCGCACCTATGGTTTGATTTGAGAATTCATCCTCTTGGATGCTCTCGTCAGATATTGAAACAAACTTGTTAGTAGAAATTGTAATTTACATAGAGAGGTGTTATGTTTTACCCTCTTCTGCACACATTTCCATCAGTTTTGACACAATAGATGATGAATTCATATGATGCGACATGATGATGACTTTATCGATAATGTAATATTGTTGATAACGAACTTTGTTGATAGGATGTTGCTGCTACTTTGATGATGAATATATTGATGCTTGATCTATAAGATAATGTTGCTACATTGATGATGAATATATTGATGCTTGATCTATAAGATAATGTTGCTACATTGATGATCGATTGGAAGGATGAATGTTGATCCATGGTGGGATTATGTTGTCGAAGCTTGCTTGGTAAGATTATGTTTATCTTTTGGCGTTGGAAAAAGCAATGACTCTCTCGGCATTTTGAAGATGATGGCCCTCTCGGCGTTTGAAGATGCAGAGGCCCTCTTGGAAGCTTGAATGCAATGACCCTCTCGGCATTTGAAGATGATGGCGCTCTCGGTGTTTGAATATGCAATGGCCCTCTTGGCGGCTTGAATGCAATGGCCCTCTCGGCGTTTGAAGATACAATGGCCCTCTCGGCTTTTAAAGATGATGGCCCTCTCGGCGTTTAAATATGCAATGGCTCTTTTGGTGGCTTGAATGCAATGACCCTCTCGGCACTTGAAGATGATGGCCCTCTCGGCGTTTGAAGATGCAATGGCCCTCTTGGCGGCTTGAATGCAATGGCCCTCTCGGCGTTTGAAGATGATGGCCCTCTCTGCGTTTGAAGATGCAATGGCCCTCTTGGCGGCTTGAATGCAATGGCCCTCTCGGCATTTGAAGATGATGGCCCTCTCGGCGTTTGAAGATGCAATGGACCTCTTGGTGGCTTGAATGCAATGGCCCTCTCGGCGTTTGAAGATGCAATGGCCCTCTCGGCTTTTAAAGATGATGGCCCTCTCGGCGTTTGAATATGCAATGGCCCTCTCGGCATTTTGAAGATAAGGGCCCTCTTGGCAATTTGAATATGATGGACCTCTCGGCAGTTTGATTATGCAATAGCCTTCTTGGCAATAGAAATATGATGGCCCTCTTGGCAATTTTAATATGATTGCCCTCTAGGCAGTTGAAGATGCAATGGCCCTCTCGGCAGTTTGAATATGCAATAGCCTTCTTGGCAATTTGAATATGATGGCCCTCTTGGCAATTTGATTATGCAATGGCCCTCTCGGCAGTTTGAATATGCAATAGCCTTCTTGGCAATAGAAATATGATGGCCCTCTTGGCAATTTGAATATGATGGCCCTCTTGACAGTTTGATTATGCAATGGCCCTTTTGGCGGTGGAAGATGCAATGGCCCTCTTGGCAATAGAAATATAATGGCCCTCTCGGCAGTTTGATTATGCAATGGCCCTCTCGGCAGTTTGAATATGCAATAGCCTTCTTGGCAATAGAAATATGATGGCCCTCTTGGCAATTTGAATATGATGGCCCTCTCGGCAGTTTGATTATGCAATGGCCCTCTCGGCAGTTATGCAATAGCCTTCTTGGCGATAGAAATATGATGGCCCTCTCGGCAGTTTGATTATGCAATGGCCCTCTCGGCAGTTTGAATGCAATGGCCCTCTCGGCATTTGAAGATGATGGCCCTCTCGGCGTTTGAAGATGCAATGGCCCTCTTGGCGGCTTGAACGCAATGGCCCTCTCGGCATTTGACATTACCGTGTCTGATATCAATTGAATTTGTGAATATTTTCCAATAGTTCTTGATGATGAAGAAAAATGTAATTTGATTTTTTTGTACATGTTGAGAGTGATGTCTTCACTTGTTCCCATATTGAACATTTTGTGTTCAGTGTGACTGGTGCTTAGTTGGAGATTTGAACGAGGTGTTGTTGCTCGTATTCTGAATTGCTGTTTTTCTTCTAAAGAACTCCACAGAAAAGTTGTCAATTTTAGGGAGCTACTCGTCCTTTTGAATTTTCCATATTCATTGAATGGAGGAATATGATGATCTTGAGGCAATCTTATATACCTGCATCTACAGAAAAATTGTTAGTTCTTAAAACAAACTGATCTGTGTTGATTTCTTCAATCGCTTGCTCCTTCTCTTGATATCTTCAGTTGATCACTCCGATCTCTTTCTTCTTGATAGACATAAGATGAAATTATACCAAAATTTTGACATAATAAGAAATCCTTAAAAAAACTTTTTGAGAATCAATTTGAAAGAAGTCACTGTCAAATGTCATGTCATGCAAGGCTTAAATGAATGTCCTTGGTTTAAACTTTAGACGTATCCAATAGCTTGTCTTGGAGAATTCAGAAAATTGTTGAAGCTTGAGAAATTTCTGAATTGGCTCTCCCGAAGTCCTCCACAGTCAGAAAGTTTTGTACTTGTCTCTGAAATCCAACAATTGCTGAAGTTGACTCTGAACTTTAACGATGCTAGAGATCATTTGAAGTTAGCTTTAAACTTCTGATTATGCTCGAAATGTTCAAAATTAACTACATACTTCTAGTGATGCTTGAAGAAATTTTTGAACCCATTCTCAAAAATTTCTGTCCCAGTTAGATGCCTTGGAGTATCTCAAATATTTAATATATGAGTGACAGATTTTTTTAGTCCCTCAAATAAAATTCTGCGATTCACCATGTGACTTTAATCTTGACTTGTTAGAGATCTTCTTCAGAATTTTTGAGACCCTCTCAAAATTTTCGTCTTGATTAGACGTCTCAACGTATTTTAAACTTTTGATATATGACTTGTAAAATTTTTTAGATCCCCTAAAACTTATATCCCACTTGCAACTCATAATGAATCTTAAATCTTGACTTGTTGGAGATCTTCTTCAGAATTTTTGAGACCCTCTCAAAAATTTAGTCTTTATTAGACGTCTCAACGTATTTCAAACTTTTGATATATGACTTGTCGGAATTTTTGAGACCCCCTCAAAAATTCTATCCCAGTTGCAATCTCACAATATATCTTATATCTTGAGAATTTTTTAAGTCTCTTCTTGAGAATTTTTGAGTCCCTCTCAAAAATTCTGTCACAGTTTCTATTGTAATGAAAAATAGAAATCTTACGGGAGATACGACCAAACCCTTGTGGCGCCTACGTATCCCGTTGAGGCAGGAATCAGGTCATACGTAGTTCCCCTCTCGAGGATTAACAAAACTAAAAAAAATCTGATAAAGGAAATGACCAAGGCCGACATAGGCCGCCTACGTATCTCATTCTTGAGAATTCAGGTCAGACGTAGTTCAAATACAAAAGATAATTTCCTAACTATAAAAGATAAGATGATTACAAGCAAATGATGCGATTACAGGGAAAGAAATATAAGAAATTTTAAATCTTATAACATCTCTTGATAAAACCTGAGTTGATTAACCACTTGAGATGAATGTCTATGCTCAAACTTATCATGCCATCAAAATAATGTATCGATATATTGCCTGAGCAAGCTCTTGAGTCCTCTTTCTGCGCTTCTATCAGATGAACCTCAATTTTGTCTTCTTTGACACATTCATCCTTTGGTAAATTCACTTCTTCTATATCATCCAAATCCGACTTATCTTGATTCTCAAACCATTTTAAATATTTGGCAATGTATCATGATCTTCTCATCATACTCTTAGACACATCAATATCTACTTCATTTGTTCATTCAGCTTGTGACATGACATGATATTGACAGATTTTAAAATTAATTTTACTAAAACAAACACAAAGGTTGTTAGATAGAAAAGTTAGAGCAAGTGGAATAAATTTTCGCATAGAAGAGGCTTTCATCGAAAATAAGGAAATACGAACTTTGAACATGATCATGTGCCATTTTGCCTTTTCCAAAATACTACGAGGAAAATAAAAAAAAATATAAAATTCATCTTTGTCTATCAAGATGAACGAAGAGTCAAGAACGACGTGGAAGTCCAATTAAGAACTTGTTCCATTGGCTCAGCATCTCGTACGCTTGATGTCTCCTTCAATTCTTCCAGTATGACATCGCCTTCTTAAAGAAGATCCCTAGTTCCTTCTCTGAGATTATCATCATGGGCATATTCTTCTACCAGAAAAGACAGATACAAATGGCGAAACATGATTGACCTCCTTCTTGCTCTGATCATCAATTTTCTTCGGCCTCGACCATGTTAATGGTACATTCTCCATTTTGAGTCCATTATTTTCAGCAAACTTTGGCCCATTATTCTTGGCCTAAATAAAATCCAATCACGCCAGTTTGAAGAGTTACAACCTTTTGATCAATCAAATCTTGAATTTTATGATTCAAGTTGATGCAATCTTCAGTGGTATGTCCGACACCTCCTGAATGGTAAGCACAATGAAGATCGGCCCTGTAATGTCTGGAATTGACATTTTTTGGGTCAACTGTTTGTATCAGACCGGCTACTTTTAATCTCTCAAAAAGTTGAGTCTGGCTTACAACCAATCGAGTAAAAATTCGAGGTTGTTTTCTCTTAAGTTTTGGACTAGGAAGATCTTGATTATTTCGTGGAGGTTGAGGTAATTGATGATAAAGTGAGGGATTTCGGCGAGTAGGTGTCGGTGTTCGAAAATTTGGATATTGTGGATATTGGAAGATTTGAGGAGCATTTGGGCAATTCGGCGATACAATTTTGATACTCGATTGTACATTTGGATAATTTGGCAACGGAGTTTGGTAATTTGGATAATTTTGTGCTGGAGCTTGGTAATTTGGTTTGACATAAAAGATGGGGTAAGGATTTTGTGGAGTTAAGGGGTAGGTTTTGGATGGTAAAGGATTTCGAACATTGTGACCGGCATGCCTCTTTGATTTTTGATTCGATTCAAATGAGATAGAGGAAACATCTTTCCTCTTCCTTCTTAATGGTCTTGAAGATTCACCTTGGGAAATTATTGGTATGATTTTTCCGGTCTTCAGACCGTCTTCAATAGCTTCACCAATTTTGACTATCTTACTAAACTTTCCTTCTAAAATGAGAAACATCCTATTATAGTACTCCGGGTCTTGAATGCGCACGAAGATTTCAATAATCTCTTTCTCAGTCAGTGGAGGCCTAACCCTTGCAGCCTCTCTTCTCCAACGGTAGGCATATTCTTGATAGTTTTCACAAGACTTCTGTTTGATTCTCTCCAAATAGTATCGATCAGCATGAATTCCACATCGTAACCTAACCTTTCATCGAAGTGTGTAGTAGATGCAATTTTTAGAGGTATGGGTTGAGTTGTTAGAGTAGTAATTTGATAATTGGAAGGAAAATTCTGAAAATTGTTGCTGCTTGAATTTTGAAGAGTAAGTACCTTTTGGCGTGAGGAGCTAGCTTGATGTGGGTTAAGGATGATCGAGTCGATGATGGGAGGTTTTGAATTTGTAGCGATGGTTGAATTATTTGCAAAACATTTGGAGGCTGGATCGAAAGTAGGAAAATGGAGTGGAGGTCTTCCATTGTCTGAAGTAGAAGTGTTGGCAATGATAGCCATATTTATCAAATCTCGGGACTTATCCATTTTAGCCCTCATTTCAGCAATTTGTTGGAACAATTGTGCAATCAGCTTATTTTGTTCAGCGATGATAGGGTTGTTCACAGTGATTTTGCTCAAATCAGTGTTCTCGACATTTTCAATCACTTTTTCTTTGCCTTTTGACGAACTTTGGTCAAAGAAGGAATCTTTGGGACCTTTAGACCTTGTGAAGTATGGATGTTCAGTCATTTTCTCAACACAGATCAGTTTTATGTACCTGAAAAGGAAAATAACTCAAAAGACAAATGTATTAATTTGTGTCGATGATAAATAATACAAAATATCACAAACATGACCCACAAACACATAAGAGTTGCTCCATTTGGAGATAAAAGAGCCCACATATATGGAAAGGTAACTAAATAGACAGGAATTTGTCTATTTAATTTTGGGAATAGTGAATTGGAAAAAAGTTAACTTGCGTGGATTTACATACTTTTGGTTTTGACTGAGAGAAAACTCTAATTTTCTTAGGAGAGCGGAAAAAATAGAAAATTTCAAACATATGGACCGAATCTTGAAAGACTGCCTACGTATCTCACGGGGAGAATTCAGGTCCTACGTAGTTCGACCTTCATTTTTGAATCTCTTTTTGATCTGAAATGGAAAATTTACCCCCCCCCCCCCCTTTTTTTAAGATGAGAGAGTAAGATTTAGGATTTGAAAGGGAGTTTTGAATATATGTTTTTTTTTTGTTTTTTTTTAAACTAAAGACTCGAAGAATATTTGGACGCACTTTTGATAGTGACTTGATATTTATGCTTAGCGGTTTCTAAAAATTATATGAAGAGGAGTGAGCTACAATATCTCCAAATAAAACAACATTTTCACATAAGCAGTTATAACACATAAATAATCATTTCGTATTCTAAATAAATATGTGACCCTTTTTTGCCAAGGGTAGGCCTAACGATTCAAAGAATGTGATTATGATAGATTGATCTGAGCCATTAATTTGTGACAACTCGAGTTTTCATTGAATCAAACTCACTATGTCAAAATTAGGCTTGGATCCGTCTATCATTGTCACTTTGCACAAAACATGCTCGTCGTCGTTGGGTCCTGAAACCCATTGACATAAGGGTGGACTTCTTAAATGTCGAATAGATACCCATGATCGATCCACCTAAGGCATATGCATGCATGACATAAATTGAGGGGTGGTTTAGCTCTATCTTATGTTTTCTAAGATTTGGCTTTCTAGACACAAGGTTCCCGAGTGGACAACTCGAATGAGAAGGCTACGCGGTTACACGGAAAAAGATCCGGACACCCCGCGCATATGCCAACTCTCCTAACTTTAGGAACTTTGAAAGGAGTTTGCGGGTGCACAAAGCACACCTCGCGTGTACGTGTGATAGTGTGAATTTCCAATAAGTGGAGAAATATGAACGGAATGACAGTTTATAAAGCAGTAACAAATATACAATTTATGAAAACAATAACAAATAAACAGTTCATATCACATAAGTATAAGAACAAGACATTAGGCATGCAATATAAGCAAACAAATAACCATATGCCGAAACATTAATAATTAGCTTAAGTCTATTATGGTTAGAACCTATTAATTCCCCAGCAGAGTCGCCATTTCTGTTATGCCGTGATTCTTACTATCTTTAGAAAAATCACCTTTTTTGAAATGTTCTAAGTATAAAACAATTTGAGAAAAATACTTAGAAAAGAGTCGCCACTTAATTTTTTAAAGAAATTAAGAAAACTTAATTTAAAAAGATTTTAACAGATTAAATCTTAATAAATTTAGAGAAAATGGGTAAGAGGTTCTTATTTACGCTTCAAGAAGGTTTTTAAGGCATTTGAAGCGCCCGCTAACATGCGGTTATCCTATGACTTAGGTTAATTATTATTTTTTTACTGTTCTTAGTAACGTGATATAATATACGAATAATGATTAACGACATTCGTTCAACTTTAAAAAAAAATATTTAAACAAAGATTAATTTTTATTTTTTTTTATTTTAAGCTAATGGAAACTTAATTAGAATTTTTGAAATTGATTATAAGTGAATAGAACTGAATTAGATTATTATTGTTTTCAATCAGTTTAAAAGATAATAACATCAAACCAAAAATCATTAATTTAAGCATGAAAAAACATTTTAAATTAATTTAAGAACAAAATTTTTAACTAAATGTATTTCATGAAAAGTATGAGAGTGATAAAAAATATATTGAAATAAACTAACATAAAGAAAATAGTTCATCTTTTGGGGATTTTAATTAGGCTAGTCAAAGTTAAGGTTAAATAATTTTAAAAAAAATCACAATTAAATAATTTATGAGTAAGAGATAAAAGAAGGGTTGGGCCTGCTGCAACCAATTTGGGCTTATTACTGCCCAGAAACATTGGGCCAAAGCTGCTGATTTTTTGATTTTTAAATCAATTCCCATTTTTGTATACACAAGCTGTATATCTATGTATACAATGCGTATATCTGCCTCCTTTCCTGTATCTTGGTCTGTATACCGAATGTATGCAGGTCACTTTAACCTCTAGCACCTGTATTTTGATTTTTTGGACATGTACATCAACATTCACCATGTATACCAGTGTATACTGCTGTATACAACATGTACATTTTCGAACTTTCAGAGGCCTGTTTCAGCTTTCGGCATCGTCGGACATTGACGGGGATAACTCAAATATAGGTGTTGTTGAATTTGATTCAACGAAATAATGCAAGGAAGACAGAGCCTTAGCAGACTCATCTCGAAATAGAGTTCATGCAAAGGGAAAAGACAACAAAGATTAGGAAAAAAGCTTATTCATTAAATAAACAATTAAACAATAGGCATGACTAACTACACAATCAGTTTGACTAAAGAAACACATAAGATAGTTAAGGGAAATACGAATCATGGCCAACCAAACTTATCATAACTAATGAATTATAAAGCAACTGGCACTTAACAAATTAAAGATGACTAACAAATTGATAGATTACATGACAAAGAGCTACAGTTAAGTCAATGGTAGGAGACCAATCTCTTAGGATGGCAACACTAGTTTACAACAAATCAAAACAAACTAGGCACCCAAATTATCATGGTAAACAAAACGCTTGTAAAAACTCAAAAATTTAGGTAAAAAAAAATAAAAAATAAAAAAATATAACATCATCAAACCAAGGAACTTGATTATCACAATAACACTATCATAATTTTTTAACCATTTATGAAAAAACAAGAAAAGTAGGTAAGGATCTGGAAAAAAAAAAAATTGGATTTTTTTTTATTCATGCTAGAGATTGAAACATATAGAATACAAAATGGAATGAATATTACCTTTATCGGGGCAGCGTTCTGGGATAAACGAGCTTGGAGGAGCACCCACCACCACACAAGAAATTTTGACGAAAATTCAAGTTCCAAAACAACTAACCCAAAATTCTAGAATACTATTATTCTATAAAATCTAATCTAGACTATTTTTTCGTATATGACTTCAAAATCCAATTTTTTTTTTTAAAAATAAATAAATAAATATCCGATCTCCTCTAACTTTATTTTCCTCACCACCATTTTTCTCTCTGCCTAACACTAAAGAAGATGGAGATTTATATAGAGGGATTCAGGGTCGATTTGGGAGTGATTTTTCAAAAACAAAAATTCAAATTCGTGTGCCTTTTTTTCATGGCAATGATGAAGAGGATGGAAAAAAAATTGAATTTCACGAAAAGGGGGAAAAGGGAATAGGACGCGGCTGTTGCAGATCCGATTTTATCGGGATTTTGCTGGATCTGCACAGTGATTTTCTTGTTGTTAGGTGAAGAAGATGAAGTAATGGGGTCGGGTGGTACTGTACATGTATTGTATATTGTTGGTGGGTTGGTCATTGAAAAGAGTGGGCTGAAAATATTGTTAAGAATAGGGGCTGTAGAAACGTGAATTGGGCTAAAAAATGGCCCAAATTGGGTCTGATTTGTTGGGATTTAAGAGAATGGAATTGGGCTGGGCAAAACCATAAAGTTGGGCTGCTGGGAATTGGGCTGGACAAAACTATAAAGTTGGGCTGCTGGGAATTGGGAAAAAGGGGCCCAAGATTTGATTTTCAAATGGGTTTAAGGGAAATAGGTTATGTCTTGGAATTTTAAGAAATAGTCAAATTAAATTTAATTTAGGGAATTTGACTAAAATTTAAGAAAGATGAATTAACATCAATTAATTAACGATCTTCTTAATTTGAACAAAAAATAAAATAATTAATTTAATCGTAAACTATTAATTCAAAAAATATAAACTATAAATTAGCTAAACTAATTAATAAAATATTTAAGTAAAACTAAAATATTTTTGAGATGATTTTCAAACATTAATATAATAAATATATGCAAAATCATATAGAATATGTAAATTATTTTTTTAACATTTTAAAATTTATAATAATGACAAAATTACTTAAAATAACTCGAAAAATATTTAAAGTTAATTATTTCAAATCGTTTGAAATTTAAGAGGCTCGATGACTAATTTATATTGTGGAAGGCCAAAATTGGGTGTCAACATATATGATATAAATATTTGAAAATCGTCAAAAAAATAAAATAAAATAAAATAAAATAATTTTACTTAATTAGTTGGTTATTTGGTGTAGTATTTAATACTTATATTTTTGAGCTATAAGTTTATAATTTAGTTGATTATTTTTATTTTTTGTTAAAATTAAGAAACTCCTTATTTAATTAATATTAATTCATCTTACTTAAGTTTTAACCGAATTTATTAATTTAACTATATTTAGCTATTTCTTAAACTTCAAGATATAACTCATATTTGACCTCACCTTAAACCCTTTTTTGTTAAGACCAGAAGATGGGTCATTTATTCTCCATATGTCCAGTAGCCCAATTCAATATTCTCCCAAACCCATTTCCCAATTTGTTTTCCAACTTTCACCCGACTATGCCCAAGTCCTTGACCTGACCCAATTTTCAATTCCCAAAGGAAAAACCAAGTAGCTTTCCAGCACTACGTCGTCACAGAAGAAACGACGACAATTAATATAAGCAACTATTCCAAAAAATGAAGGTAAATGACGAATTCACGGAACTACACGGCGTCTACGCGTACAACTTTATTATCGTCTTCTTCCTTAGCCCTGACAAAGAGTACACCTAGTACTATTCTAGCGCCGATTCTAGCTGGTGGCTTCGTCCTTGACGCAGCCAGGTGGAGGCATCTCCTCATTCCTTTGTCCTTGCTTCGAGATCGAACGACTCTCTTCAACAATCTGTTGCAATTTTTTGAAATTAGTACTAGTGGAAAATGTCCACCCTTATGTAGAAAGGGAATTTTGAGTTTTGAATTTTGAAATTCACCTTATTAATCTCCCGTTTCCCCCCTAATTCTACCCCATCTTTATCCTATCTAAACCCTTTTTCTTTCTTAGTTGCGAGGTTAGATTTTTAGAACGAAAAATACAGAGAATAAATAAGTAATGAAGTAGCTTGAATACGTTGGAAATACACTCCGAAATAGAGAGGTTGTCCCGTTTAGGAACCTGCTCTTGCAAGTTCCTTTAAAATTGAGGTAGCTGCCTAGATTCTGTCTAGGCTTCTTATTCTCTGTCCGTGTTCAGGATTGTGTAGTGGTGAAGTCGTGCTTGCACATTTTCGTCCTGTCTGTTGCCCAAGAAAAGGTTATAATCTCGTCCTTATTTCGTTTTGTTGCTTTCTTGCTTCACGAATTTTATGTGTCCTATTATGATCTTGTTCAAGTATCTAGTTTTATTAAAAAATTTCATTTCTTTCGATAGGTTTCATTTCTCCTAGAATATACTAGTATGGGTTGTATACTCATAGTATTCTCCATCGGAATGACAAATATATTTATGCTATCATGCTCGAAATTAGTTCGATGGTTCAATGTTCTGGATGTTTTGTACACTCATAATTTTTGATTTATTTTTTTCCTTATGTTGTGGGCTGCCTTCAAGAATAGTTTCTAATGTTTAAAACCTCTGTTTTTATCATTTGGGATCATCTCGTAGTATGAAATTGTTAGACTCGTTTAGTACTCTACAATTACATGTTACTAGGACTCATTCATTCATCCTTGTTTAACTAACCAACCTCATTAAGATAGAGTTAGCATGGGTACTTTTTCTTTTATTAAAAGTGTCCTGTAGAAACACTTTCTTTACATAAAAGTGTGTCTATTTTGGGTTAAAACATGGCTGTAAAATTATTATTATTTTCTTCAATTTTTAAATGCATGTTTGGTGTATAATTGTGCTAAAGTTCATTAAGATGTCTTGTTGACTTTGCATTTCTCCATGTTTCACTCAAGTGTTCCTTGATTGAGTTAGACTTTGTGGTTAGTTTCTCCCTATTTTGCTCGCTGCATTTCTTAGCTCTTTTTTTTTTTTAAAGATAATTGATTAACCAATTTTATGTGAAATGGTGATTTTTTTCCTTTTTCTTTTAGCATAGACAGTTTATATATGATATAATGGAGAACATGGTATATTTGTTTGCCAAAAACTGATCTTTGTCCAAGCATGATGTAACTTACCATAAGAAATGTTAATTAATCCCGCTAAAATAAATTATGCTTATAATGAATCCCACTTGTCAAGTTTGTCTAATATATATATATATATATATATATATATATATATATATATATATATATATATATAATTCTCTGAAATGGTTCTTCTTTGAAAGTTGTCCCATCTGTTACATTTTGTTTGAGCATGGAAATATTGCCTTCCCGTTTCCTTAAAGATAAAAGGGAATGGGATGACTCCGTTGTTTGCTTTGTGTAAAATTTGTTTCCTATTTGAGTGAATAAAATTGTTGATTTTAGTAAGTATATGATTATCATGGCTGCCCATATCTTTGAAGTATAAATTTTACTTTGATCACAAATGAATAGTAGTATTTACACTTGTTCTCTTCACATGTGAAACTCGTTCGAGCACAATTGGACTCCACATTTCCTCGCATTTCTGGGGAGCCATAAAGGTGTGACAACCCGAAAACGACTATGCTAAGTAAGGCCTAAACGTACATAGAATGCCTAGGTTAGACCTGGTTCACATGGATTGATGCGCGTGGAACCAGACCTCTGAACCTATGCACCAGCCAAGCCAACCAACTTGGTGAGTTAGTTGAGCTAGGCAGATTTTGTTCCAGCCATGTAGTGTACCCGAATACTAGGATTCACCCGGATGAGTCTTAACCGGACTTAGAGGGTTAGTACTAGGTTTTAAGGGTTCTAGGGGTATAAAGGTAATTTTGGGGCTAGGGGTAGTATAGTAATTACCCTAGGCTGATATTTAATTAATTAAATAAAGATATTAATTAGTAAAAATAAGTCAAATCTCGGTAGTCAAACCCGAGATTGACCTTAACTCCACACTCGAGTTCGAGCCGAGTTGGAGGCATAAGGGGGTATGAATTAATTGATTTAAAATTAATTAAAATAAGAAGGGGCATTATAATAACTTAATATATATTTTATAATCTGATTTTACCATTTTAATTGTGTTGAATAAGTCAACAACAATTCCCACAAAAGGGGCGCATGACTCCCACTAGGAGTGTGCTTCATGCCCACTCTTAATTCTTTATATTAATCCTAAAAACATTTTCAGCCTTACCTCACAATTCTAAAACAGAAAACAAACGTATACTCACTTTTATAAGTGTATTCTTGGCTGCATCCATCAAAAACAAAAAGAAAAATTTGTACGCCTAAGTGTTATAAGTAAAGAACTTCACTTGGGAACAAGAATCAAAGCTCGGAAGAAAGGTTTGTGTGGGGGTGGAGGAGCGTGGTTGTGTCAGGTTGTAAAGGCTGATAAGGTATGGTTTTTCTCCTCTCTTGGTCCCTTTCCCAAGAGTCCCCTAAGGTTCAGTACGAATGCCAATCGAAAACTAAGGTTGCCCCATTGCATGCCCCTGTCATTACATCCTCTCAAAAGTGATGCATGCATTGGTATGTTTGCTGATAGACAATCTTAGGAATGTTTGTAATTGTGTGTAATGTGATGTTTCCGGACTGCATATGATCATTATATGTATGTCCGATTGTATGTATGTTTTATGTACACAATAATGCTAATTATCATGAGAAGCATATTACATATTGTTTTCAAGAAAGTGGTGAATTAGGTTCTATGCATTTGTTGTGTTATTAACATATGATGATGAAATTGTGATGTTCATGAACAAGAAAATAAAATGTAAATTCCTTAACTAATTGGTTAAAAGTTTATGTAAAACTCTAAGCTAAAACGCCTAAGCTAAATGCAAAGAAAGTGAATTAAAGGCATATGTTAATGGAGTATAGTTTCGGCTATTCTCTAGTAAAAATGAAGAAAAATATATGCTGCCATTGAGGATGGAACTCGAGACCTTAAGGTCCTAATACTAAGAGATTAAGCCTTAAAATAAAAGAAAAGAAAATAGGGTGAGAGTGGGATTCGAACTTGGGCAGGTTTAAAGAAGGGGAAAAAAATAGTGAGGGAAGGGGGATTCAAACTCGGCTCCTTGGCCAAGGGTGTGAGATACATAAATCTCACACCAAAATAAAATAATTAAAATTGAGGCCACTAAGATTCGATCCCAGATCCTCTTGGCCGAATGAGTGAAGCCATCTAGCACTCTAAATAATTAAAAATAAAGTGCTGCCTAAGGGATTCGAACTTGGGTCCCTTGACTGAAATTGTGAGACACATTAAAATGAAATAAAATGCAGCCACTAGGGATTGAACTTGGGTCCTTGGATGCATGTGTAAAATGCATAAGTCTTACACAACATATACTTAGATTGTCATGAAACACTTAGTTAATTATGAGTAACCCGAATTGGGTAAGAACATGAGTTAATGGTAAGATTATTAAATGAACATTCACGTAATGAGGTGAGTAATTATATTATACCATGATGCTAATGAAAAATAGTGACAACATGATAAGAGGCTAAGATGAATGGTGAGACAAGTCTCAACCAAGCCTAAGTAAAGGTCACCAAAAGTACTCACCTAAGAGAGTGTTGAACATTAAGAGACAAGTCTCAATCACATTCTATATGTAAGTGTAAGGACAATTCACACTTAATACGTAAAGAAGAGATGAGAAATCATCTAATGAGCTATGAATACCTCATGCTAAGAAGCAAGCTTCGATGATGTATGAGTTGAATGTAAATAGGAACTTTAAACTAAGCACCGATAGGCTAGCTATGAGTGGTGATGCCTTCCTTCGGGAAGGGCGGAGGTTCACATAAATCTCATGAGATGAGACTGTCCACCAAGGTGGGTATGGGTCTCCTTAAATCTCCTAGTCTTTGAACTATGTTGCCATCATAGGAATTAGCTTGGTTCGAACCCATAAAGCTAGCATGTTTTGGTTTCACTTTGGCCAGTGACTCCACCTCTTTTCAGTGTGGGGGAGACACCGGATTTCATGATGCTCACATGATCTATGTCGGTTAAGGTTGAAGTTCCTCAAAGTATGAAAGATAATGAAAGGAACGATACCGAAGGTGTTTGTGCAAGACAATCAGGAGGTGAGACCGGTCTCAAGTGTTGACATTAGGTCATTCTTGGTCATTGCACTTCATGATCCCCATGAGAGTCTTAAACTTCATCCTAGATATAGCTGGTGTTCACATCAGCCTATGAATGAATGAAATGAATAATGTGAAGTACAAATAATTGAATGAAGCAGGCTCTGTGTTTGCTAAAGGAGACCATCGGATTGAGATCCCATGTGTTGGGCCCTCATTTGAGATGTCTTAATGTTATGTCCATGATTCCAAGGTCTCATTTAAATGAAATGTATACTATATGAAACATGAAATGTATATTATGTTAACCTATGTGTGTATGATGTGTGACATATTCATGGTATGACCTTCCTATTATGAAATAGTCAAACTCAAGAGACTTCACCTTCTAAGAAAGCATGTTGATTAGGAAGTGCCATCCTTGTTCATGCATTACCGTTATGTGTTGTTGCATGTACCCATACTTAGTACAAGTGTGTACTAATTCCATACAATATTACTATTTTAGGTGCAGGCTCAGGTGGACGTTGAGGGTATCATTGCAGCTGTTCGGACTCAGAGATTTCATCCGGACTTGGTAAGTCCTCATGCATTCGAGGATGCCTGCCTTTATATTTCTTGCTTAGTAGTAGGTTTGAACTAGTGGGGTAGGTTCCACTAGTATTTCTATCCTATTTTATTCAGACGCTTGTAATGATGCCGTTTTGGCAACTATTACTTATGACATGAGATTCCATTTCTTTCAAGTTGCATGATCTTATAATTAGATGGTTGATGTATGAGCAATGAACCTTCTTACAAATATGCGTTTATATGAAGTCTATGTATACTTCAACTATAAACAAAAAGTTTTAAATTTTCCGCTAAAATTAACCGTATGAATGTGATGAATGCAAGAAGAGGCTTGTCTGCGACCTCTGAGAGGTCAACGACGCCGGTTGCGATTCGGATTCTAGAATCCGGGTCGTGACAAACTTGGTATCAGAGCATTAGGTTAAATATCCAAGACATCAGGCTCATATCAACCACGTTAAGTAGTTTCTAAGTTATGGTAGTGAAGTGCACCACTATCATGAATTAGAGACTGCATAATGTTTAGGAAATTTTCCCTTCTTCTACTCTCTATCGTGCTATGTGGAATTGTGACATGATTGTGTCATTAAGAATCTAACTCTCTTCTTGTATCTACGTGTAGATAATGAATACGAGGAGAAATGCAGGCAGGAGGGTAGGTGAGGCAGCTGCTGGAGGAAATCAAGTTCCTCCTCAAGCCCCAGTTGTTGCTGATCAGGTGCCTGTCAATCCAGCTGGGTTGACAGATGGAGAAGTGAGGAATGCCTTGCTACAGATGGCACAGGCCATCACTACTCAGGCTCAAGCCATCACGGCTCAAGCCGCTAGAGAGGGTGCTCCCAGAGAGAATCCTCATGCTGGCACCATGGCTAGCAGGCTGAGGGACTTCACCAGAATGAACCCCCCAGTTTACTATGGATCCAAGACCCATGAGGATCCCCAGGAGTTCGTGGATGAGGTCCACAAGATCCTTTGTGCCATGGGAGTAGATGAGGAGGCGAAGGCTGAGTTGACTGCATATCAACTCAAGGATGTGGCACAGATTTGGTACCGGATGTGGGCTGATAGCCGAGCACGTGGAGATGTTCCCATCACTTGGGATGTTCTCAAGACTGCATTTCTGGAGAGATTCTTCCCCAGAGAGCAACGAGAATCCAAGGTTGAAGAGTTCATCAACCTGAGACAGGGAGGTATGTCAGTCAAGGAGTATTCCTTGAAATTCGTTAAACTCTCAAAGTATGCTTCTTCTCTGGTGGCAAATAGCAGGGATGAAATGAGCAGGTTTGTGACTGGCGTGTCGGAGGATCTAGTGGAAGATTGTCGGGCAGCCATGTTGCATGATAACATGGATCTGGGCAGGTTGATGGTGCATGCCCAACAAGTGGAGGAAAGCAGAAAGAGGAGGCACACTAGGGCAGGGAACAGGTCAAGGCAAGCTGAGGAGAATTTTTCAAGGAAGAGTAGTACTGAAATCAGGGATAAGCCCAGGTTTAAGAAGGGACTCTCCCACCAAGGGGAGTCAAGTTCATCCAAGGGTCGCTATGATAGGGATTTTGAGCCCAGAGTTAAGAGGAACAATGAAGTAGATACACCTCAGGAGAGGCCACCGTGTAGGAAGTGTGGCAAACTGCATGGAGGAGAGTGTATGATGGGCTCTAACGCTTGTTACAGTTGTGGTAAACCGGGTCACATGATGAAGGATTGTCCGAATAGGAGAAGTCAAGAAAAAGGGAATGAGAAAGTTCAGCCTAATGGTCCAAGTGAAGAGGCTCCAAGGAGGCAACGATTCTTCGCACTCAAGTCTAGGGGTGTAGGGGAAGGCACTTCTGGTGAAGTCTCGGGTGCGTAGCCTTAATTAGTCTTTCATGTATTTGACTGTGTATGATGTTTATGCACTAGTATGAGGTTAATATGTTTGAGTCATCATGTTGGTTGCTGATTTGTGTGACTTATATGTTTACTTGTGTTGTATGCTTTGATGAGACTAGTTAGGAAAGAGTTTCCTCAGTCTATTAATGTGAAGCTGCTAGTAGGTTTCAAAGATGTGCACCACCATGCTAATAGGTGAATCAGATATTCACCAATGAAAAGTATTGAATTGCTTATGTATGCATATGTTCTATGGATGACTGGCTTGTTTCTAGTAAAGAGTAGTGTCATTCGGGGACGAAGTTCCTAAGGGGGGGGGGGGATAATGTGACAACCCGAAAACGACTATGCTAAGTAAGGCCTAACCGTACATAGAATGCTTAGGTTAGACCTGGTTCACACGGATTGATGCGTGTGGAACCAGACCTCTGAACCTATGCACCAGCCAAGCCAACCAACTTGGTGAGTTAGTTAAGCTAGGAAAAGTTGGTTCCAGACATGTAGTGTATCCGAATACTAGGATTCACCCGGATGAGTCTTAACCGGACTTAGAGGGTTAGTCCTACGTTTTAAGGTTCTAGGGGTATAAAGGTAATTTTGGGGCTAGGGGTAGTATAGTAATTACCCTAGGCTGATATTTAATTAATTAAATAAAGATATTAATTAGTAAAAATAAGTCAAATCTCGGTAGTCAAACCCGAGATTGACCTTAACTCCACACTCGAGTTCGAGCCGAGTTGGAGGCATAAGGGGGTATGAATTAATTGATTTAAAATTAATTAAAATAAGAAGGGGCATTATAATAACTTAATATATATTTTATAATCTGATTTTACCATTTTAATTGTGTTGAATAAGTCAACAACAATTCCCACAAAAGGGGCGCATGACTCCCACTAGGAGTGTGCTTCATGCCCACTCTTAATTCTTTATATTAATCCTAAAAACATTTTCAGCCTTACCTCACAATTCTAAAACAGAAAACAAACGTATACTCACTTTTATAAGTGTATTCTTGGCTGCATCCATCAAAAACAAAAAGAAAAATTTGTACGCCTAAGTGTTATAAGTAAAGAACTTCACTTGGGAACAAGAATCAAAGCTCGGAAGAAAGGTTTGTGTGGGGGTGGAGGAGCGTGGTTGTGTCAGGTTGTAAAGGCTGAAAATGTATGGGTTTTCTTCTCTCTTGGTCCATTTCCCAAGAGTCCCCTAAGGTTCAGTACGAATTCGTATCGAAAACTAAGGTTGCCCCCGTTGCATGCCCATGTCATTAAATCCTCTAAAAAGTGATGCATGCGTTGGTATGTTTGCTGATAGACAATCTTAGGAACGTTTGTAATTGTGTGTAATGTGATGTTTCCAGACAGAGTATGATCATTTTAGTGTGTCCGATTGTATGTATTTTTATGTACACAATAATGCTAAATATCATAAGAAGCATATTACAGATTGTTTTCAAGAAAATGGTGAATTAGGTTCTATGCATTTGTTGTGTTTTTAACAAATGATGATGAAATCTTGATGCCCATGAACAAGAAAATAAAAGTAAATTCCTTAACTAATTGGTTAAAAGTTTATGTAAAACTCTAAGCTAAAACGCCTAAGCTAAATGCAAAGAAAGTGAATTAAAGGCATATGTTAATAGAATATAGTTTGGTCTATTCAATAGTAAAAATAAAGAAAAATATATGCTGCCATTGAGGATAGAACTCGAGACCTTAAGGTCCTAATACTAAGAGATTAAGCCTTAAAATAAAAGAAAAGAAAATAGGGTGAGAGAGGGGATTCGAACTTGGGCAGGTTGAAAGAATCTTGGAATTAAAAGAAAAAGAAAAAAGCGAGGGAAGGGGGATTCGAACTCGGCTCCTTGGACAAGGGTGTGAGATACATAAATCTCACACCAAAATAAAATAATTAAAATTGAGTCCACTGGGATTCGATCCTAGATCCTCTTGGCCGAATGAGTGAAGTCATCTAGTTCTCCAAATAATTAAAAAGAAAGTGCTGCCTAAGGGATTCGAACTTGGGTCCCTTGACTGAAATTGTGAGACACATTAAAATGAAATAAAATGCAGCCACTAGGGATTGAACTTTGGTCCCTTGGCTGCATGTGTAAAATGCAGAAGTCTTACACAACATATGCTTATATTGTCATGAAACACTTAGTTAATTCTGAGTAACCCTAATTGGTTAAGAACATGAGTTAATGGTAAGATTATTAAATGAACATTCACGTAAAGAGGTGAGTATTATATTATACTATGATGCTAATGAAAAATAGTGACAACATAATAAGAGACTAAGATGATCGGTGAGACAAGTCTCAACCAAGCCTAAGTAAAGGTCACCAAAAGTACTCACCTAAGAGAGTGTTGAGCATTAAGAGACAAGTCTCAATCACATTCTATATGTAAGTGTAAGGAAAATTAACACTTAATACGTAAAGAAGAGATGAGAAATCATCTAATGAGCTATGAATACCTCATGCTAAGAAGCAAGCTTCGATGACGTATGAGTCGAATGTAAATAGGAAATTTAAACTAAGCATCGATAGGCTAGCTATGAGTGGTGATGCCTTCCTTCGGGAAGGGAGGAGGTTCACATAAATCTCATGAGATGCGACTGTCCACCGAGGTGGGTATGGGTCTCCTTAAATCTCCTAGTCTTTGAACTATGTTGCCAACATAGGGAACTAGCTTCTTCGAACCCATAAAGCTAGCATGTTTTGGTTTCACTTTGGCCAGTGACTCCACCTCTTTTCGGTGTGGGGAAGACACCGAATTTCATAATGCTCACATGATCTATGTCGGTTAGGGTTGAAGTTCCTCAAAGTATGAAAGATAATGAAATGAACGATACCGAAGGTGTTTGTGCAGGACAATCAGGAGGTGAGATCGGACTCAAGTATTGACATTAGGACATTCTTTGTCATTGCACTTCATGATCCCGATGAGAGTCTTAAACTTCATCCTAGGTATAGCTAGTGTTCACATAATCCTATGAATGAATGAAATGAATAATGTGAATTACAAATGAATGAATGAATGAAGCAGGCTCTGTGTTTTCTAAAGGAGACCCTCGTATTGAGATCCCATGTGTTGGGCCCTCACTTGAGGTGTCTTAATGTTACGTCCATGATTCCAATGTCTCATGGAAATGAAATGTATACCATATAAAACATGAAATGTATATTATGTGAACCTATGTGTGTATGATGTGTGACATCTTCATGGCATGACCTTCCTATTACAAAATAGTCAAAGTCAAGAGACTTGAACTTCTAAGAAAGCATGTTGATTAGGAAGAGCCATCCTTGTTTATGAATTACCATTATGTGTTGTTGCATGTACCCATACTTAGTACAAGTGTGTAATAATACCATAAAATATTACTATTTTAGGTGCAGGCTCAGGCAGACGTTGAGGGTATCATTGCAGCTATTCGAACTCAGAGATTTCATCCGGACTGGGTAGGTCCTCATGCATTCGAGGATGCCTGCATTTATATTTCTTGCTTAGTAGTAGGTTTGAACTAGTGGGGTAGCTTCCACTAGTGTTTCTTTCCTATTTTATTCAGACGCTTGTAATGATGCCGTTTTGGGACGTATTACTTATGACATGACATTTCATTTCTTTCGATTTGCATGATCTTATAATTAGATGGTTGATGTATGAGCAATGAACCTTCTTACAAATATGCGTTTATATGAAGTCTATGTATACTTCAACTTCAAACAAAAAGTTATAAATTTTCCGCTAAAATTAACCATATGAATATGATGAATGCAAAAAGAGGCTTGTCTGCGACCTCTGAGAGGTCAACGACGCCGGTTGCAATTCGGAATCCAGTATCCGGGTCGTGACAAAAGGCCTAAATTTTGCTTTCATTGAGTCTATAAACCCATAAGCACCGATAAGCATATCTTGAAGTTGAGAATACGAAGTTAGTGGAGGAGTTGATGAAGTTGGGCCGATAGGACTCTTTTATTTTTACTTAATTATATTTTGTTATTTTTAGGCCTTAGCCCTTGTAATTTGTATTATTAGCTTGTTAGTTTAGGATAGCTACCGTAGAAATGGGCCGAAAGGCCCAAAACAAAATTGGTCCAAATACCGATCAAGGCGAACAGAAACCGGATTTGGACCCAACTATCTTTCCATCTCTTTTACTTTACCGCGCTTATTTGCTTGTTATTAATTGTCATTAGTCTTAGGTTCAAAAAATTCAAAATCCCACAAGACGCCGTTATGTTTTAACTATTTAAACTAAATCAATCGACTCTAAACTGACTTGAAAATAATAAATCCTGCATGTCAAAAATTTTACTTAGATTTTAGGATGATGTTTTCAAAGGTTTACAAATAAATTTTTAATTTAGAGCTAAATCAATGTTATTTTAGCCAAATAATTTAGTTTTTTGATATTTGCGATTTAGGGAATATTTTAGGTTCCGTAAAAACCTTCCTAAAATATAAATAAGAATTACCGAACCCCCTTTAAACGTTTCAATCGATTTTATGTTTAAATTTTTTGAAAACTAAGTTTTCTTGAGTTTTCTTTAAAAAATTAAGTGGAAACTAAAAACCAAGTCTTAAAACAATAAAATATTTTTTCCGAAATAAAATAGAATGGCGACTCCGCTGGGAATTCTGATGGTTCTAACCTTAAAACCAACATGTTTGGCTATGTGTAAATATATGTTTACTTGTTTTCTTTATTGTATGATTAAACTGTTGCATTCATGGCATCGACTCCGCCAAACGACAAATAAAATGCATTAGGACAAAGGTAGTTACGTGGCTTACCACGACTGTCCTTAAAAAACACACAAGTCTAATTTTTGGATGTAATAAACGAATAGTTGGCTTGCGGTCATCCAACGTCGTTTATTAGTATTCATCTCGTTGTTTGTCCGACTCAAGTAACTATCATTTCTAAACCAATTCTAGTAAACCTAGAGTAGAGCGTAACCAAATCCAAATCTAAGCATTAGCCTTAGATTATCCAACACCCAAGGCGTGTTGGGCCCATTAGAGAGTCCACCTTAGTCCAAAACGTCTCATGACCTAAACAGACGATCATATAATTTGTTTAAATTTGAAGAATGTATACGTCATTTGAAAAGTCATTGTCCCTCGGGGTTTGGAGTATATTATAGTTTATTATAGTCAAACAAAGATATCCATAAGCTACTAGCCCATCCGAAGGCATTTAACATTATGAGATGAGAAGAAGTCAAGATTGGAGGACCTTATATGGAAACTTAGTTTAAGATTGTACCTCTGCATGAGACTGATTATTTGTATCCCATGTTCCCTACTATGTATCCCAATTCGATTTATTAACAAAGTTTTTATACATTTGTGTTTTGGAGTAATGGAGTGTTTCAAATGATGTACACATCCTTCAAATCGGTAGGCCTACCCTTGGAACAAAAGGGTCACATATCTGCTTAAGATGCGCAATATTTGCTAATGTGTCATAACTGTTTTTGTGATTATGTTGCTATATGTGGAAATATTCTAGCTCACTCTTCTTCAAATAATTTTTAGAACCTCTAACCACTAATATCAAGTCATTATCAAACGTGCTTCCAAATACAATTCGAGTCTTTAATTTCCCAACAAATTGAACTTCATTTTCAAATCCTTACTCCCCCACCTCACAAAAGGATTGATTTTCATCTCAAGTAAAAAAGGAAGGGTCGAACTACGTAGGACTTGAATTCTCCCTCGTGAGATACGTAGGCAGCCTTTCAAGGTTCGGTCCTCATTTTTGAGAAATTCTATATTTCCAATTTTTGTAAAGAAATTGGAGTTATATTTCAATCAAAAATCAAAGTATGACAATGAAAATCGACTTTTTCCCGACTCAAGTCGACAATTCTTATTCATTAACCCTAAAATCTAATAAACAAATTCCTGTTTTTAGTCGTTTTTCTAAACAGGTGGCTAGTTTATCTTCAAGTTGATTAACTTTTATGTTTTTGTTGTCATATTTGTGATATTTTGTAGTATTTATCATATACACATACTAGCATGTTTATCTTCTAAGTTATTCTTCTTAGTCAGGTACTCAGAAATGATCTGTGTTGATAAGTTGGCTGATCATCCTTATTTCACAAGATCGAAGGCCCCCAAAGATTCTTTCCCCGACCAAAGTTTGCAAAAATAAAAGACAATAATGGGTGATAACATTGATGAAATTAGCTTGAATTATGCAACAGATCGCCGAAATGAGGGTCGAAGTGTAAAGAATGCAAGATTTGTCTAATTCAATTCATCCTTCAACCCTCGAAGAGATTGAAGACCTCCACTCCACTTTCCTTCCCCAAGGACGGAACATGTTCATAACCAACCCTCTAACCCCGCTCAAAAATCCTCCAACCATTTACTTAACTACTCCCAATCCCCACCACGCCACCACCTCATGTCAAGCACCGCATCCTCCTCAAAATATCAACTTTCAAACCTTCTATCTTCCTCAAAACCAAAATACAAACAATGCTCAAACCTTACCCCATCTTCAAAACCCAAATACCAAACCTCAAACTTTCCCCCAAAATTATCAAGCCACTCAAAATACCTAGAATCCATCCATTGCTCCAACCCTACCTCAAAAATCCCAATTCCAAATGAACCTTATGCCGACTATTCCGAGCTTGATTACTATAAGGAACATGAAAGAGATTGGAGCTCAAAAGAAGAGACAATCAACCTTAATATAAAAGAACAGATCAAGAAAGCTATGAAAGAGTTGACATATGTTCCTGAAGTTGATGGGTCGAGTTACGAGAATTTGTGCATCCATCCAAATCTAGACCTCCCAGAAGGGTTTACAATTCCAAAATTAGACACTTTCGTAGGAATAGGGAATCTTTTGGCGCACGTGAGAGCCTATTGTGACCATCTCGTGGGATTTGGAAGGAATGAAACTTTATTAATGAGGTTTTTTAGACGAAGTTTGAATGGATAAGCGTTGGAATGGTTTACCTCGCATGAAATAAAGCAGTGGTCTAGCTAGAATGCACTAGCTAAAGATTTCATCGAACAGTTTTGCCTACAATGTGGAGATCTTTCCTGATCGCTATTCTTTGGAGAGAATTAAGAAGAAATCAACTGAAATTTATCGTGAATACGCGTATAGGTGGAGGAAAGAGGTCGCTCAGGTTTGATCTCCTATGTTTGAGAAAGAGATCATTGAAGTGTTCGTACACATTCAAGAGCCACAGTATTCTGACAGATTAATATATCTCATTGGAGCAAAATTTGCGGAGATAGTCAAGGTAGGTGAATCTATCGAAGATGGTCTTAAAACTGGAAAGATTTCTCGTGTCGCCGCCCATACTGAATCTTCAAGATTGTTGAAAAATAAGAGAGAGGATGTGTCTTCTATTTCCTGTGCATCTGATGAAAAAGGACACTTTAGAAAATCCTCAACTTACAAAGGTTATACTCGAGCTCAACCATATTTATATCTAGCTTATTATACCCAATCAAGTTATCAAACCCCACCACCAAGTTATCAAATTCCACCTATTGTTTACCAAACTCCACCTTCACATTACAAAAATAATCATCCATATTATCAAGATCCATCACTTAATTGTTCAAAAATCCAACCAAGTTACCCAAATCCACCCTATACTACCAAAGTAACCTTCCTAGTTACCAAGCTTCAAAATACCCAAAATTTTAAACGCAAGTACCAACTCACCAAGATCCTCCAAACTACCGTCAAGTACCTTTACATCCAAGAAATAAGTACACACTTGGTCGCTCGAATGTTGAGAGAAAACCTTCTAGAGTCTTTACTCATTTGGTTGAGAGTCGAACTCAACTTTTTGAAAGATTGACAGCAGTTGGCCTTATACACACAATTGATCCAAAACATATCAATATCAACTCCAAGCTTTATAGACCCGATCTTCACTGTGCTTTTCGTTCAGGAGGTGCTGGGCAAATTACTGAGGATTGCATCAACTTGAAGCATAAAATCCAAGACTTGATAGATCATAAGGTCGTCACTCTACAGACTACCACTCCTAATTCCAATGGTAACCCTACGCCGAGTCATGAAGGGGTGACTATTAATGTGATTAAAGTCGAAGAAGAATTATATGTGGAGAAATTTATAATGTCAACTAACCTTGAAAAGCTTGAGAACGTTATAGCCTCTCCAACCAAAAGAGAGAAGTCTGAATTTGGAATCACGGGACCTCATCAAGCATTTGCTTTGGTGATAAAGGAAGGTCAGAACAAGTAGAAGATCGATCTTCCAAAAACATTGCCTCACTCATTTTAGTATTTTCGAATGCAAAATGGTCTTGGAGAAGGAATAAAAAATATGTTCAAAGAAGGTGATATTGTGCTTGAAGAGATGACCGAGACGCGAGTCAAGCTAGACAGACAACAAAGGGAGCAAATGCCAAACTGGACATCCACTCCACTCTTGATTCCTCGCTCGTCTTGGTAGAAATAGACAATTTTATATGTTATTTCAAAATTGTTGGTGTTTCGATATGAGGCTCGAAACCCATCCGATACTATATTTTTTCCCCATTATGTTTTAATATCCCTCCTAATATTTTGAAAAAAAGAGGCAATATGATTTATTTAACAAAGTTTTTACTTTCTGATTTCAAACGAAAACCTCCTCTATTGTGAAAATTTAATTTCCTTGCTTTATATTTACTATCTAACGGTATCTGCCTGTAATATCAGTGAAAATATTTTCAAATTTGTCAATATCACATCATGTCACAAGCTGAATGAAGAAAATGGGGTAGATGCGGACGAGTTTGAGGACTACAATGAGAAGATCATGGTACCCAAACACGTGATTGAGGAATTCAGATAGCTCAAAAGTAGCAAAGAGTCGAATTCATAAGAGATTGGAATAGTGAATCAGGAAAATGATGTATGCGTCAAAAAAATCAAAATTGGTGCCTATCGAACAAAAGCACAGGAGAGAGAACTCATCAGTTTGCTTAGCGAGCACATCGGTGCGTTTGTTTGATGAATTTATATGGTTGAGCATGAACATTAGATCTCACAACTCATCATCTACTCAAATGTTGTCGAAAGATATCATGTTTGAAAAATCGATTTTTATCTTTTTGTTGTAATCGCTTTCATTCGTTTGTAATAGCGCATGCATAGAATTTATCCATTTTAATGAACTACGTCTGACCTGAACTCTCAAGAATGAAATACGTAGGCGGTCTATGTCCTCTTCGGTCACCCCATTTATCCCTTTCAATATTTTCCCTTTTGTTTTGAACTACGCTCGACTTGAATTCTCAAGAATGAGATACGTATGCGGCCTATGTCGGACTCAGTTGGTTTTTCTTTATGAAATTCTTATTGTTTTTAACTTTTTAGGGGGACGCCATTTGACCTGATTCTTTCCTCAACAGGATACGTAAGCGCCACAAGGGTTCGCTTATATCTCCCGTAAGATTTCTATTTTTCTCTTTAATAGAAACTAGGACAGAATTTTTGAGAGGAACTCAAAAATTATTAAGAGAGGATTTTTCCTCAACAAGTCATTGAAGTTACAATGAGATTTGCAACTGGGACATAATTTTTTAGAAGATCTCAGAAATTTCATGACTGGCTCGCCAACAGTTAATTGGGACAGAAAATTTTGAGGATGGCCTCAAAATTCCAATATGGTTAATCAGCAGTCCAGAGCAACTTTGAATGCTTTCAGAAAATAATCATATAGACCTCTAAGCATCATACTCAAAGAAGTTCGCTAAGCCTGACGTGACATGCCACTTGGTAGTGACCTTTTCCAAATACTATTTTTTTGAAATCTATTCTCATAAAAATTTTCCTTTATACTTCATCCATCTTTGCATAATTTTTTTTTCTTATCTATCAAGAGTAGGGAGATCATAAAGATCAACCAAAAATAGCAGGGCAAGGAGCAGACGATCGAAGAAGTGAACACAAATTAGTTCATTTTAAAAACTAATAATTTTTCCGTGGATGCAGGTTTATAGGTTCACCTTGAAATCAGCAGATTTCTCCATTATATGAATATGGAGAAGTCAAAAAGGGGAATAGATCTCCAAAATTGACAATATTTCTGTGGACGCAGGCCTATTGAAACATTATTTTAATTCAATTGCCAACAACGTGAAGTCTATAATGAATGTCCAACTATATTCAAGGATGAAACAAATGAAAACCTCGAGGAATGATATTTTACGTTTTTTCATCAACTAAAAAAATACCCGGTGGACGTTATTTGAACCATATTATTAGACATGATAATCTTGCTATCTAGAGAGTCATTTATATCGTATTGTCGAATGAGATGATACCACTACTATGAGGGTCATTTTTATTTGTATTGCCGATTGAGACGATACTGCCACTCAGAAGATACCCAGAATATCATATATGTTCTCGGTGAAGCATCATCTTTGCTCGGTATTGATAGACATCATTCTATCAATGGATAAACATCATCCTATCGACGAATCTTTATCATCTTTATTTTCATCATCCTACCAATGGATTTTCATCAACATTATCCTATCAATGGATCATAATCACTATCCTACCAATGGATTGTCTTCCTTTTATCGACATATTGTCATTAACATTATCCTATCAATGGATAAATAATCACTATCCTACCAATGGATCGTCATCCTTTTACCTACATATTTTCATTAACATTATCCTATTAGTGGATCAATAATCACTATCCTACCAATAGATCATTATTTTCTTATCACATATTGTTATCAACATCATCCTAAAGAGGATCTTTATCATCTTCATTAACATTATCCTACCAATGGATCATTAACATTATCCTAATAATTGATCATCAGCATTATCCTATCACCGTATCGACATCATCCTACCGAAAGATCTTAATTATCATTTTCTTACCAGTGGATCGACATTATCTTACCAATGGATCATCGATGTTATCCTACCAATTGATCAACATTATCATACCAATGAAACATCATCATTATCCGATCAATGGATCATTATCGTCATCCTACCAATGGATCATCATTATCCTATCAATAGATCATCATTCTACCAATGGATCATCATTATCCTATCAATAGATCAGCAACGTTATCCTACCAATGGATCATCATTACTTTATTAATGGATCGCCGACATTATCCGATCAATGGATCATTATCATCATCCTACTTATTAATCATCATTATCCTATCAAGAGAGCATCATCATCATCCTATAAATGTAGGAGCATTATCCTATCAATGGAGTAGGATCATCATCCTATCGTTATCGTGATTATCCTATCAATGGACCATCAACATCATCATCCTATTGATGGAGCGTCATCATCATCTTATCATGTAGTAGCATTATCCTACCAATGGATTAGCCTCGTCCTATCAATGGATTATTGCCATCTTACTAATGAAGAATCATCATCATTATTTTCATTTGCAAGAACGTCATCAAGAGAGCCATCAACATATTACATCAATCTATTTTTTATTACTTTGACATCAAAGAAAGAATACATTGAAGAATTATATTGCAAATATGAGATATAAGCATTACTTGCTCAACGACAAATTGAAAGAAAACTGGCGTCAATTATTTCAAGGGAGCATCTAAGTGTCTACACGATAAAAGACACTATCTCTCAGTTCGAATTACATTTTTTTGCTAATGAGTTTTATCTCAGTCTTTTTTTAGAGCATCCCAAGAGTATGAATTCTCAAACAATCCACAGGTGCGGACAACATCAAAATGGATGCAGGACAACGCGGAACTTTTTCTTAATAGCGAACCGGGACATAGTCCAAAGAGGAAAGCCAAACTCTTAGGACGCGACCAGAGGATCTTCTTTCACCGGAAGCGAACCGGGCATGCGGGTTTTTCTTTATGTTTTATGGTTTTAGTTTTGCATCCGGAAAGTTCTGATTTTCATCGGAAGCATCTTTCCAATCCGAGTGACAATGTACCAAGAGCTTTGGAAATTATGTCTGTGTAAGTTCTTAATTATGGGTGTGAAGTGCACCACATTCATTGCTAAGAGGTTGCAAACCTCTTTTTAATACTTGACTGATTTGTCACTCTTCCAGAACGAAAGGTGATCTAGGATAATAGATTTTCTCTTCAACTGATCGATTCGAACTACACGCAACCTGATTCCCTAATTGTGCATCAATTCAAGCGTATTGAACAACAAGTGGGCTGAATTCTCATATAGACTGAGATATGTAGGAAACCCATTTTCAGGGTTCGGTCATAATTTCTTTAGTCTGTACCAAATTCCTTTTCCAAAAGATGAATATGTGGTTGGTCAAAATTGGATTGGTCCAATCATTTTCCTCGAATTTCTTGCATCAAACCAAGTAAAATGAGGGACAATTTTTGACAATCAATTTTGACACTCCACGATATAAATTAATCATCGAGATTCTTAATTTCCAAACAATTTGGAATAATTAGTTTTACAAAATTCAAAATATATTTCAGGTTTATTTTAAAGTATTTTAGTCATTTTGCAATTTTTTTAATAATATAATGTTTTATGTAATGAAGTATATAATTTTTATATGTTATAAATATTTGAAAATCATCAAAAAAATAAAAAAAAATAAAATGAAATAATTTTACTTAATAAGTTGGTTATTTGGTGTAGTATTTAATAATTGTATTTTTGAGCTATAAGTTTATAATTTAGTTGATTATTTTTATTTTTTTTTAAAATTAAAATACTCGTTAATTAATTAATATTAATTCATCTTACTTAAGTTCTAACCGAATTTATTAATTTAACTCTATTTAGCTATTTCTTAAACCTCAAGATATAACTCATATTTGACCTCACCTTAAACCCCTTTTTGTTAAGACCAGAAGTTTGGTCATTTATTTTCCATATGTCCAGTAGCCCAATTCAATATTCTCCCAAAACCATTCCCAATTTGTTTTCCAACTTTCAATCGACAAGGCCCAAGTCCTTTACCCGACCAAATTTTCAGTTCCCAAAGGAAAAACTAGTAGCTTTCTAACACTACGTCTTCACAAAAAAAACGACAACAATTAACATAAGAAACTATTCCAAACAACGAAGGCAAATGACGAATTCACAGAACTACACGGCGTCTATGCGTACAACTTTATTATTGTCGTCTTCTTACTTAGTCTTGACAAACAGTACACCTAGTACTCTTCCAGCGCCGATTCTAGATGGTAGCTTTGTCCTTGACGCAGCCAAGTGGAGGCATCTCCTTATTCTTTTGTCCTTGCCTCAAGATCGGACGACTCTCTTAAACAATCCGTTGCAATTTGTTGAAATTAGTACTAGTGGAAGCTGTCCACCCTTATCTATAAAGGGAATTTTAAGTTTTGAATTTTGAAATTCACGTTATTATTCTCCCGTTTCCCCCTTAATCCTGCCCCATATTCCTCCTATTTAAACCCCTGTTCTTTCTCAGTTGTGAGGTTGGATTTTTAGAACAAAAAATACAGAGAATAGATAACTAAGGAAGTAGCTTGAATACATTGGAAATACACTCAGAAATAGAGAGGTTGTCCCATTTAGGAACCTGGTCTTGCAAGTTCCTTTGAAATTGAGGTAGCTGCTTGGATTTTGCCCAGGCTTCTTATTCACTGTCTGTGTTCGTTATTGTGTACTGGTGAAGTCGTTCCTGCTCGTTTTCGTCAAGTTCGTTGCCCAAGAAAAGGTGATAATCTCGTCCTTATTTCATTTTGTTGCTTTCTTGCTTCACGACTTTTATGTGTCCTATTATGATCTCATTCAAGTATCTATTTTCATTAAAAAAAATCATTCTTTGTTTATAAAGGTTTCAGATCTCCTAGATTACACTAGAATGGGTTGTATACTGATAGTATTCTCCCTCGGAATTCCAAATATGGTCATTCTATGATGCTCGAAATTAGTTCGATGGTTGATCGTTCTGGATGTTTTGTACACTCATTATTTTTTTTCCATTATGTCGTGGGCTGGCTGCAAGACTAGTTTCTAAGGTTTAAAACCTCCATTTTTATGATTTGGGATCATCACGTAGTATGAAATTGGTAGACTCATTTAGTACTCTACGATTACATGTTACTAGGACTCATGCATTCATCCTTGTCTAACTAACCTATCTCATTAAGATAGAGTTAGTGTAACAACCCGAAAATGACTATGCTAAGTAATGTCTAAACATACCTAGAATGCCTAAATTAGAACGTGTTCACACGGCTTGATGCGCGTGGAACCAGACCTCAGAACCTATGCACCAGCCAAGCCAACCAACTTGGTGAGTTAGTTGAGCTAGGCAAGGTTGGGTCCAGCCATGTAGGGCACTCGAATAGTAAGATTTAACCGGATGAGTCTTAATCGGACTTGAAAGGGGTAATCTTAGGTTTTGAGGGTCTAGGGTTAAAATGGTCTTTTCCAGTCTAAGTTTAGTATTGTAATTACCCTAAATATTAAATTAATTAATTAATTAATATAAAAAAGTGGACAGTTCGGGTAGGGTTGACCCGAATTGACCTATTTTCGCGAGATAAGCTTCACCCGGGTTCGATCCTTGGTGGAAGCAATATTTAAGTTGAATTAATTAGTATTTAGTTATGTGATTTAAGTAAGGGAATTTTAGTCTTGTCACGTAAGCCTTAGAAAATCAGATGTTTATTTAAAATAATAAAGAGTCCTAGTTTGACTAAGTCCTTACCTAAAACTCCTACTACTAAGCTTACTCTAACATCTCTCCACTCTCATTATCACGTCTCTCCACTCTCATTCTCACGTTTCTTCATCAGTAAAAGAACAAAAAAAATTAAAAGTTCATCACTCTTGAAGAACTTGTACGCTAAAACTCAAAAGAAAAACTAAACTAAAAACGAAAAGCAAAAACATTTTTCTTGACGGATTATGCTTGAAGTTTCGGTGGTGAGGAATTGGTGTCGTGGGAGTTGGCTGTCCATTGGAGTAGGTTTGGAAGGTGTTGAACGACAGAAAAGGTATGGGTTTTCTTCCTCTTGGTCCCTTTCCCAAGAGACCCTTAAGATTCAGTCAATTCTAATCCGAAAACTAGGAATGTTTCTCGTTGCATGTCCCTGTCACTAGATCCCATCGATTATTGTAGGTTGGGTATATTTGCTGGTAGAAATTAAGGATGTAACATGTTTTCGTGATGATCATGTTCATGTATGTATGTTCGGATTTATGTGACTGATAATTATGTCTTTTCGAAACTATGTGATAAGTATGTGTGTGCATTGTGTGTGCCATGACTCTTGGTCACAAATTAAAGTGTGAAAAAGGCATGTTGAATCCTTCTATTTTATGTGCAAATGCTTGTAAAAATCGTGATGTTCATATGAGGTGTGATGTTGTTGAATTGAGTGAAAACTTTTGGCTAAGTGTAACCACAAAAATGCACCTAATAATGTACGAAATGTTCTTCGAATTGTCCTATAATCTACCGTATAAAATGTTGAGAAAATGGACTGGAAAATGTGATTAAATTTCCAGATTGCTGGAAATTTTGTTTCGGCTATGCAACTTGAAGAATTGGAGGTTCAAAAATCATTTTAATATATGTGAGGTCATCAGGGATTGAACCCGAGACCTCACTATATGTAGGCTGCTAAAAAAAGTTGATATTTAAGGTGAGGTGAGGGGGATTCGAAATGGGGTAAGGTTGGGTGAAGAAACAAAGGAAAAAGGGAAAATAAATAAAAGGGGGAATGTGGGGATCAAACCCACAACCCCTCGGATAGGTGAGAAAAGTAGGAGAAAAACCAAAGAAAAATAAAATGAGGTTCTGGGGGATCGATCCCACATCCTATTGGTCTCAAACGAAAAAGAGAGGAAAGAAAAGAAAGAAAAAAGAACTGTAGGCATTGGGGATCGACCTTGGGTCCCCAAGCCGAAAATATAAATCAAACAAATTAAATATGAGTCTAAGTGTTGCTCAAGGGATTCGAAATAGGGTTCCCTTGCCCAATTCCGTATTGATACATAAGTCTTACGTAAATAAATATTTAATGAATGCTGCCTATAGGAATCGAAATCGAGACCTTGGCATATTTACAAGATGCATAAGTCTTGTACCATATAATCTTGGGTAAGTATAAGTCACTTAGACGAATTATGAACGAAGCCTCATGGATTGTACGTATGGGTTCATAAGTACAGCGTACGTTTGAAAATAAGTGAAACTAAGATGTATATGATGAAATGATGTGATCCCAAGAGGGTTAAGTAAGAGTATGAAATACACTAAAAGGCCAAGTGCATTCGCATATGATGAAATGAACATTTACGTTATAGGATGAGTAAGTATGAAGAGCTAATATGCTAAAGTTAATGAATGTGGTGACAACATGATAAGAGGCTAATATGAAAGACGAGATCAATCTCAAATGAGCCTAATAAGTGTTACAAAAAACCGTACTCACCTATGAGAGTGTAAAACTAATAAAGAGACCAGTCTCTAAGAAACACTCTAATGAAAGTATTGAGATTAATGCACACTTAATACTAATGATGAGATGAGAAATCATCTAATGAGCAATGATGCCCTCATGCTAGAAGCCAACTTGTATGATGTGTGAGATGAATGAAATGGAACTTTATACGGAGCACCGATAGGCTAGCTATCAGTTGCGATTCCTTCTTTCGGGAAGGCAGAGGTTTGTGTAAATCTCATGAGATGAGACTGTCCTTTTAGGCGGGTATGGGTCTCCCTATATCTCCTAGTCTTTGAACCTATGCAACCAACATAGGGTTCTAGTAGGGTTCAATTCCCTATACACGCTATCATGTTTTGGTTTCACTTTGGCCGGTGATTCCACCTCTTTTCGGTGTGGGGTAGACACTGGATTTCATGAGCTCACATGATCTATGTCGGTTAAAGTAACGTTCCCAAAGAAAGAACGAGGCCAGCCTCATGTAATGCACACCATGAAATGAATGATACCAAAGGTGTTTGGATAGGATAATCAAGAGGTGAACTAGACTGAAGTATTGACACTAAGTCATTCTTGGTCATTGCACAGTGAACCCTAAGAGAGTCCTAAACAACATCCTAGGTATATAAATGAACTGAAAAATGAAGTACGTATGAATGAATGAAGCAGACTCTATGTTTGCTAAAGAAGGCTCCCTAGTTGAGGTCCCATATATTGATCCCTCATTTGGGAAGTCCTAACGTTAAGTCCGTGATTCCAAGGTCTCACGGCATATGAACGAATGATATGCAATATATGTAGATGCTATATGAAATATGTTATGTGTTGTGTGCAATATGAAAAGAATGATGATGCATGTTACTCTCATAGCATGACTTTCCTAATCTGATTTGGCAAGTCCAATTGACTTGGATTTCCATAACTCATGTCACTAGGAGAGAGCTCTTCTTAATCATGCATGTCCTTGGTGTGTACTTGCATACACCCATACTTAGTACAAGTGTATACTAATCCCATACAACCCTTTACTTTTAGGTGCACGTGCAGGTGGACGCTAGAGCTTACGAGACTACGTTGAAGCTATCCGGACGTGGAGCATTCATCCGGACTTGGTAGGCCCTCATGCTTTCAAGGATTCTTATCTCTTATATTCTAGCTTAGACGTAGACATGATCTAGTGGAGGATGTTCCACTAGCATTTCTTTCTTACTTATTTTCAGACGTCGTATTGGTGCCATTTTGGCAACTTTATATTAATACAGTTATGAACTATTTCCTTCATTTGAATATCTCATTATTAGATGGTTGTTGATAACTGATGTAATATAATGCAATTCTTACTATGAACTCCAAGTATACTTCAAAGCAAACAAAAGTCTTAAATTTTTCGCTAAAATTAACCTATACGATGTAATGAGGACGTATGTAGGGTTGTCTGCGACCTCCGAGAGGTCATCGAAGCCGGTTTCGGTTAGGGTCTAGACCCTGGTCGTGACAAACGTGGTATCAGAGCACTAGGTTAAATTCCAAGGATAATAAGTTCACATCAACCACATCCAGTAGTTTCTAAGATATGGTAGTGAAGTGCACCACTTTCATGAATTAGAGACTGGATGATGCGTAGGAAATTTGCCCTTCTTCTGATCTTATTGTGCTTTCCTTAATGTCTGATTTCTTGGTGTTATGAGCGTATCTAACATCAATTCTTATTTTTTTAGAAAATGAACACAAGGGGGAACGCTGGTCGAGGAAGAGTAGGAGCAGCTGCTGGGGGCAACCAAGTTCCACCCCAGGCTCCAGCTGTTGGAGTGGCCATGCCAGTTAACCCAGCTGGTTTGACTGATGCGAAAGTGGGACAGATAGATCAAGCCATCACTGTGCAGGCTCAGGCTATGACGGCCCAGGCCAACAGACAGGAGGTTCAGCGGGAGAACCCACCAGCCCACAACATGGCGAACAGGTTGAGAGATTTTACGAGGATGAATCCTCCAATCTTTACAGGATCTTAGACTACAGAGGATCCTCAGGAGTTCTTGGAGGAGGTCTAGAAGATTCTGGTGGCGATGGGGGCCACGGAGATTGAGAAAGCTGAGTTGGTCTCGTACCAGCTGAAGGATGTTGCACATGCTTGGTACAAGATGTGGCAGGATAGCAGGGCATTGGGCGGAGGTCCGATCACATGGGATCTATTTAAGACAGCCTTTCTGGAGAGTTTGATACGCTCAAATTTACTTCTCGAAAAGAAGTATAAGCGGTCGTATCAAGTAAAGAACCCAACTATGAGGTTGAGGTCGATCCCACAAGGAAAATGATTCAAACTTAACTTTAACCCACTATTACTTTTATTTAGTCAAGACCTTTCTGAAAAATAATTAACAAAAAGGGGGTTTTGAATAACAAATGTAATTAGCTAATTCTACATAAACAAGTGACACGTTCAAAGATTTGATTTTTATCAAGTAATGAAAGTAACTAGGGCTTAAGTGTTCCCCATAGGTTCATAACTCGGTAATTCTAGCTATAACAATCCTTTCTTAATATCTTGCATGCAAAGTGGTAAGTTATGTATCCCTAATTCCTTGGTCCGACAACTAGGAAATTTCACTCCACACCTTGGTCCGGCTACGTGTATATGCTTTACTAAACCTTATATTTTCCTCATATTAAGCATCATAATTGATATTTGGCTTAGTTGTTACTTTGCACCAACCAACACTAGCTTATTAGATAGTATATACTAAATCTACGTTGATAATTCTTTTCTTATTATCTACCTCCTTGGTCCGGAAAGTAGCAATAAGGTGAGTTCTAACGTTGGCCACCGTTAAAAAGACTTCTAAACGAAAGAATTATCAATAGATGCAAGACATTATTTGAGAATTGTCATTTTAGTTAGATTTTACCTTGTTATTTACACATGGTTCCCACAACCATAGTTATGGAGTTTAGTTACCCATGTTAATAATAACACAATTCATATTAATTAGATAATAATTCATGCACTTACTTTGATGAGATCAAAGATAATCCAGAAAATTACTTGAATGAATCAAAAACTTGTAACAAACGATTCCGGAAAATAAATAATTTCCAAAATCCCAAAATTCAATACTTAGAACAATAAAACTAAAAAATATCCAAAAGTCTAACCCCAAAAACGAGGTGTTTTCAAGTATTTATAATACTAGAATCCTAACAAAAGAGGGAAATCTATTTAAGGAAAATCTGTCCAAAAAATGCGTCTGAGTCGACGACTGGAACGACGGACCGTCGAGGGCACGATGGACCGTCGAGTCCCTCCGCCATTCCACACTTAGAATCTTCTAAAGATGGTTACTGGGGCTAATTTCTGTTTACGTTGACGGATGTGCAGGACGGTCCGTCATGGGTATGACGGACCGTCGAGAGCCTCCGTAGCCCCACACTTGGTCTGAATTCCCCAACTTCTTTTCTCAGCCTTATTCTTCTTATGACGGTGGCCACCTACGGAACGTCGAGGTCACTACGGACCATCGATGGTTCCGTAGGTTGCCACCTCTGCAACTTTCAACACAAAACTCTCACGTTCTCCTTCTGGACAGATTTCCTGAAAACAAAGAGAAAATTACATTAAAACCAATACAAAAAGGCCTTAGACACACACTAAACTTAAGGAAAAAGCATTAAAAGTACCGTATATCCATGGTACATCAACATCCTTAACTTAAATTCGTTGTTTGTCCTCAAGCGACGCACTATGACTCACCACAAAATCTTTGTACAAGAGTATCCTTATTTTAGCTTTTTGCAATCATCTGACTATCAATCCCAATTATTTTCAAATTGAGTTATGCATGCTATCACTATTAGGCTTGATAATGTGGATCAGACCATGATACAGACTCACTACACACAGACACCTATCCTCGTTAATCTCTCACCAAGGTACCAATTTTCCGGTATTGCAACTAGTGTCCTCACTTCAAAACAACATCCTCATTTTTCACACAATGATTTCAGTTTGAGTATAAGTATTATTTTTCAACACTCGCTCTCAGAACAACTTCGCATCTCATTTATACTTATTGCCATAGACTTGCCGTTATTTTCACTGCTTTAAGTTCACCATAATAGCCTCTTAGGATCACGATAGGACTTTCCTAGCTTGTAACTTAGGCTCGGGGTCAGGTTGGATACATTTAGATTTATTTTTAGTGAATTATTGCCCTCCTTGACATAAAGACTAAGCGTCCTACCTTTTCATCATTTTATTCCACCCTATTTCTCAATTTTCTTGCATTCTTTCACCTTGTTATTCTCCCTTCTTTCTCCTTTTTGTGTAAGTGACTCTTTTTTACTTGTATTTTAATAAATTTTTTTTTAAATTTATCACTTTTCTTTCAACTTTTCTTGAGTCACTTTTTCTTTGCTCTTTCTCTCTCTTTATTCTTTCAACCTCACTTTCTGGGGCATTCCTCATAATAGCCACCCTCAACTCATGGCTTTGCCACGAATCGAGGTACACAATACCCAAAGTTGGATCAGGGCCACGACAAGGTTGTTTACTACATTAGCCACCCTCAACTTATGCTTTTGGTCATAAGCTGAGGTGCACATGTCCAAAGAGGGACCAGGGCCAACACATTGTTCCCATAAAGGAATCAGTTGGGGTGAAAAAAAAGGTCTATTTTAGGCTCAATTCATTTGGATCAAGAAGAGATTAATTTCATTAGGTTTTTTGGTTTCGTACGAGGTGGTCTTCGTAGATTAAGTTCTACTCAAGGTATGGTTTTATCTCTTGGAATTCTTTCTCCAAGAGTACTTTCCATCGTCGTAATTCATGAAATCTCAAAAACTATGGTTGTTCCCAAAGTTCTCATCGAACTTCCCTTTCCCTAGTATCCTTGTTATGATTTCAATGTTGAATAGGTTAGAAATCATGTTGTTGGTATGTGGTGCTGGCTGATCTTAATGTGTATGGTTTTGTCACGACCGAAATCTAGACCCCAGACGAGATCGGCGTCGTTGACCTCTCAGAGGTCGCAGATAAGCCTACTTACGTCATTCTTACTTCACCTAGGTTAATTTTAGCAGAAAATTTGAAACTTTTGTTTCTTAACATACTTATAAAAACATTCTCATTAATACATAATTGTTCAACATCAACCATCTAACATTAAGAGATAAGCAACTGAAAGAAATAGTTCAATTCTTATTAAGTGTATAATTGCCAAAATGGCACCAATACATAGTCTGAATAAAAACAGGAAAGAAACGCTAGTGGAACATGCTCCACTAGCTCAACTCTAAAACTAAGCTAGAATATAAAATAGTAGCATCCTCGAAAGCATGAGGACCTACCAACTCCGGATGAATGCTGGACGTCCGGATAACTGTAACAATGATCCTGTAGCTCTATCGTCCACCTGTGCCTGGACCTAAAATAGTAGAGTTTGTATAGGGTTAGTACACACTTGTACTAAGTACGGATATATGCAAGCATACACCAAGGAAATGCATGAGAAAGAATAGCTCTTTCCCAACAAGATGATTTTTGGAAGTCAAGTCAGTGGACTTGCCAAATTGAAATTAGGAAAGTTTCCAAATTTGGATTAGGAAAGTCAATGAGCTTTCCAAATTTGGATTAGGAAAGTTATTCCATGATAGTAACATACATCATCATACTTTTCACATTTTCACAGAACATAACATTCACACATAACACATATCATATATCATACAACCCATTTTGTATGTAGCACATAACTTTTTAATATCATTCACTCATATGCCATGAAGCCTCGGAATCATGGACTTAACATTAAGACATCCCAGAAATGAGGGCTCAACAGATGGGACCTCAACTAGGGAGTCTTCATTACCAAAAACAGATCCTGCTTCGTTCATTCATACGTACTCCATTTCATTTCATTCATAGGCCAGTGTAACCACCAGCTATACCTAGGATGTAGTTTAAGACTTTCATTAGGTTCGTTGTGCAACGACCAAGAATGTCCTAATGTCATTACTTGAATCTAACTCACCTTTTGATTATCCTATCCTAACACCTTCGGTATCATTCATTTCATTATGTGCATCATTTGAGGCTGGCCTCATTCATTCATTGGTAACTTTAACTTTAACCGACATAGATCATGCGAGCATCATGAAATCCAGTGTCTCCCCCACACCGAAAAGAGGTTGAATCACCGGCCAAGGTGACCCAAAAACATGCTAGCGCACATGGGAATTTAACCCCGCCAGATCCGTATATTGGCAGTATAGGTTCGAAGACTAGGAGATATAAGGAGACCCATACCCGGCAAGCTGGACAGTCTCATCTCATGAGAGTTACGTGAACTTCCGCCCTTCTCTAAAGAAGGCATCACCGCTCATAGCTAGTCTATCGGTGCTCAGTATAAAGTTCCATTTCATTCATCTCATACGTCATGGAAGCTGGCTTCTAGTATGAGGACATCATAGCTCATTAGATGATTTCTCATCATCATTAGTATTAAGTGTGTTAAGCTCAATACTCTCATTAGAGTGTTCATAGAGACTGTTCTCTTCATTATCTTACACTCTTAGGTGAGTATATTGGTAACATTTACTTAGGCTCATGTGAGATTGCTCTCATCATTTACATTAGCCTCATATCATGTTGTCACCACATTCATTATCATTAGCACCTTTTCTTTTCATAGTTACTCACCTCTTATTACGTGAATGTTTATTTCATCATATGCCAATGCACTTGGCCATTTAGTGTGTTTCACACCCTTACTTAACCCTTCTAGGGTTTCATCATTTCATTGTTCATCTCCTCATTTCATTGTTCATCTCATCATATGCCAATGCACTTGGCCATTTAGTGTGTCTTACACTCATACTTAACCCTTCTAGGGTTCATCATTTCATTACATACATCTTAGGTTCACTTACTTTTGAACGTATGTTAGACTTATGTGTCTATACATACAAGCCATGAGGCTTCATTCATATTTCGTCTAAGTGATACATATCTTTCTAAGATTATGTGATACAAGACTTATGCATCTTGTATATATGCCAAGATCTTGATTTTGATCTAAGTAGGTGGCATTATTCTTGGATATTTTGTTCACGTCTGACTTATGTATCAATACGAAAGTTTGGGCAAGGAAACCCAAGTTTCAATCACTTGGCTATCATTTACATTTTTCATTGATTTTATTTTTAATATGCATAACACTAGAACTCTAGATTAAATCCTAACATTAACATTGTATCATTAATTTTCTACTTAGTTTTTCTCTTAGGTTGGCTGAAGGGTTGTGGGTTCGAAACCCCACAACCACTTTTTAGTTTTAATTAACATTTCATTGCCCTTTTCGCCCAAACCAAGAGGTTGTGGGATCAAACCCCCACACCCTTTTCTATTTTTGTTAATTATTCGCTGGGATAGGGAGGTTGTGGGTTCGAACCCCCACAGCCTCCTTATTTTAATTTAATTTCGCTATAGGCTGTGAGGTGGTGGGTTCGAACCCCCACAGCCTCCTATATTTTTTTATTTAATTTTCGCTAGGCTGAGTGTATTTGGCAGTGAGGTTGTGGGATCGAACCCCCACAGCCTCATTTGCTTTATTAATTATTTCACTCCTCTCCATTTCCAGCCTTGAGGTCGTGGGTTCGATTCCCACGCCTCACGTTTTCTTTTCTTTATTTTTCTCTTTCTTCACTCGCTATCTCGAGGTCGTGGGTTCGAATCCCACGCCTTTGATTTATTTATTTAATTTATTTTTTCTCTTCTTTCTCCTCCAGTGTCGCGAGTTCGAATCCCCCAGCCCCCTTTTTTCTTTTCTTTTCTCGCGAACTCACAGTAGCCAGGTTCGATTCCCCCAACCCCATTTTCTTTTTCTTTTCTCGCGAACTCACAGTAGCCAGGTTTGATTACCCCTAGCCCCATTTTCTTTTTTTATTTTCTCGCGAAACCAGAAGCTAAAAGGTTCGATTACCCTTAGCCCATTCACGTTTTTTAGCCTTCTTAACATGTGAGGTCTTGGGTTCAATTCCCATTGACCTCACTTGTTTTATTTTCACTTTAGAAACACAGATTTTGACCTCCTTGTTGACCGAAACTAGATTGCACAAATCTGGAAATTCATTCATAGTTTTACCTTCCTTTAATCAACTTTTCATGTTAGTGTCTTAGGGTATTTCACCAAGCACTTAGTATGTAATTTAGGTGTAGTTTAGGGGTTACATTTAGTCAAGCGTTTTCACTCAAAATTTGTAACTTCACACACCATATGAACATCACATTATGCACAACTTTAACACATGAAATACAAGAAGAAAAACATGCCTTACACGTCTCCAAACACCGGCTAAAACTCACTGCCAACGTACACAAACACACATTTTCTTTGATTACACATTGGTTATCATTTTCGTGATTTCACGCACATAAACATATTCACTTTCAACATAAAAACATCACACATACCTAAATCTACCAGCAAACAAACCCAACCTACGAATCATTGGGAGCTAGTGACAAGGACATGCAAAGGGGAACAACCTTAGTTTCGGAGTGAATATCTTGAATCGTAAGGGGCCTCTTGGAAAAGGGACCAAGAGAAAAAAAAAACCATACCTTAATTTGATTGTTCAAACGTGAATTTTCTGCCCAAAACCGCCTCCAAAATCAGTCCAAACCTCCTCAACGTACACACCACTCGACGAACAACCTCTCTTTGCCTTGACGTGTGATTAACATTGTTTTTCTTTAAAATTCGTCTAAGTTCTTAAAGTGTGAAGAACCTTGGTTAAACTTTCTGTTCTTCACGTTATTTTTTTGGCAGAGATATCATGGAGAGAGTTTTTTGAACGTGTGAGGGTGATAGACGTGTTTAGGAGAGTGTTAGCTTAGGTTTAGGAGTCTTAATTCAAGACTTGGTCAAATAGGGTTTAGATAATGACTTAATCAATTTAGGACTCTCCTTAAGATTTAAAATCTGATTTTCCTTTTTCTTAAATCAGCTAATATATATTAATTAATTAAATTAATTTATCAGCCTTAAATAAAAACAATTTAACTCATTGCTTCCACCTAGGTTCGAACCTGGGTGGAGCAAGACTCCACTTCAAGAGCTCAATTTTGGCTCTCTCTCCCCAAATTGCCCCTCCATATTATTAAATAATTAATTGATTATATATTTTGGGTAATTACGATACTACCCTTAGCCTGGTAAAAGACCATTTTACCCTTAGAACCTCAAAACTTAAAATTTCTTTTTTTTAAGTCCGGTAAAGACTCCTTCGATTAAATCTTTGTTTTCGAGAGCCTTACTTGGTTGGTTCCAACCTTTCCAAGCTCAACTAACTCCCCAAGTTAGTTAGCTTGGTCGTAGTAAGGGTTCTGAGGTCTGGTTCTACGCGTATCAATCCATGTGAACCTTGGTCTAATCGCAAGCATTCTTGACACCTTAAGCATTTAGCTTATTCATTTTTTTAGGGTTGTTACATTATCCCCCCCTTAGGAACATTCGTCCCCAAATGACACTACTCTTTACTAACAATAAGTATATCACCTATAGAACGTACGCATGCATAGCTAATTCAATACTCCCATTGGTGAATATCTGATTCACATATTAACTTGATGGTACACATTCTTGAAACCTACTAGTAGCTTCACATTAATATACTAAGGAATTCTTCCCTAAACTAGTCTCATCAAAGCATACAACATAAGTCAACATAGAAGTCATACAAATCAGCAACCAACATGATGACTCAAACATATTAACCTCATATTAGTGCATAAACACCATACACAGTCAAATATATGAAAGACTAGTTAAGGCTACGCACCCGAGGATTCATCAGAAGTGCCTTGCTCTGCACCCCTAGACTTGAGTGCGAAGAATCGTTGCCTCCTTGGAGCCTCTTCATTTGGGCCATTAGCCTGAACTCTCTCCTTCCCTTGTTTTTGACTTGTCCTATTTGGACAATCCTTCACCATGTGACCCGGTTTTCCACAGCTGTAACAAGCGTTAGAGCCCATCATACACTCTCCTCCATGCTGTCTGCCAAACTTCCTGCAAGGTTGCCTTTCTTTAGGTGCATCTATTCCCTTGTTTCTCTTATCTCTGGACTCAGAATCCCTATCATAGAGACCATTCGGTGAACTTGACTTCCCTTGGTGGGAGAGTCCCTTCTTAAACCTTGGCTGCTCACAGACGCCAAAGTTGTTTTTGTGGCCTCCATGGCTGGGACCTGCCTGATCTTGAGGCTTAGGCCTCCTAGCATCACGAATACCCCTTTTTTTGCGGCTGTCCTCCACCTGTTGTACATGCACCATCAACCTGGAAAGGTCCATATTATCATGGAGCATCGCAGATCGACACTCCTCCTCCAGGTCTCCATTGATTCCTGTGAGGAACCTGCTCATCTCATCCCTGCTGTTCGATGTTGACACCCAATTTTGGCCTAACATTTTAAAAAATTCGTAATTTTATAGTTTCAATTTCGATTTGCTAAAATCACTTAATTCATAATCAATTAGATTATTTTGTTCAATTTAAGAAGCTCGCTAAATTAATTTATGTGAATTCATCCTTTTAATCAATTACTTTAAACCATTCAATAGACCAATTTTGGTCTTTTGCATTTGTCCCACATCGCTTCCCACATCTATTTGGAACCAAAAAATTGGCCTATATAAGCCCCTCTTCATTACACCAAAGAGGGAAAAAACAGAGGAGACCAAAGAGTACCCAGAAATTTTTCGGGAATTCTTGGTTCCATAGTTTAATATTTTTTAAACGTTTTGCGGTTGTTTGAGTTTGGAGAGGTGGTGGAATCATCTCCGTCAAACTCGTAGTTCCGGTTCGCTGCCCAGAACCAGGTAAATTCTTTCTTAGCTTTGTATTATTTAATTTCTAACTTTTCTATCTGTTATATGTTAATTAGCTTTGTTTTAGCTTTCGTGTATTAGGTTTTGGTATGACATTTTGGTAGCGTTTCTCTTGTTCCTTGTTTTATTTACTGTTAGTTCGTTTATTTATTTATTTATTATTTTTTATTTTATTTTTATTTTTATTTTTTTGTGATGTTCTATTTATATTTATCACCTGATTTGGTCTTAAATATTAATGTTCATTTCGGCCTTATCCCTTATACTTGTTCCTATAATAAAAATTTAATTATGTGTTTATGCAACTGATTCATAGAAATATCAAATGTGTTGGTTCAAGTTCTGTGTTAAATGTTGTTGCTTTGAAGTTTATTTTATTTTATTTATTTTTTAATATTTTCTTTCTTGGCATGATATTGTATCCTTGCTCATGTTTCTTCATAAACTCCTATTTTAATTAAGTCTCGTTTTAATTGTTTTTTTTATCTCAAATATTTATTTATTTCTTTATTTTTTTTTGTTGTTGCATGATCCGCTTTGAGTCCATGACGGACTTATCTCCCTCGCATCTCTGAGTCGTCCAGCCCTTGGAAAACATGATGCACAGGTCAAAAAGCAGCAAATATGTTGCTGGGAATTAATCTGCAGGTCTCCAAGCTCTGAAAGGGGCTGATAATGTCGTTATATACACTGATATACAATTATCAGATGCGATATACATGTCCAAAATTAGTGCAGGTGTTTGGGAAGCTGAATCCTGACATATATACTGAGTATACACGGAAATATACAAAAAATAAATCAAAATACAATCCGTATACTGCGGTATACATCCAGTGTATACACTGAAATGTTGGAGGAAAATAGGTTCAAGGGCCCAAAAAATGGTGGAGCAGAATTTGGGCCAAAGGCCACAAATGATTGTTTTGCAGGATTCTTAAATTGTTAAAAAGGACCCAAATTTTGAAATTAGTTTAGGACAGGTGGGCCAAAGCCCAAATGAATGAATTTGGGCAATCAAGCCCAAGTTCAAATATTATTCTCTCTTTATTTATTTATTTGAATTAATTAATATTTTGATAGAATTTTAATAATCTCCTAAAGGGCAGTCATTTTTCATTATTTTATTATTTTATTTACTTATTTTTGTTTTATTCACTTTTTTTCACCATTTAATTTTCCTTAAATTAATTTCCTTTAAATGTTTTTCCTTTAGAAATAAATAAAAAATAGAATAAAATATGTTAAAGCGAATTTTCTCTTTACTTAGTTAAGAATTTTATTTTAAAAGTCATTTAGTCAAATCGCCGGTCAACCGCGAGTTAGCGGACATCCCGAGGGCCTAATACCTTCTCGGGATGTACATTGAACTTCGAACCTTTTCAATCGATTTTTTGATCTGTTTTTAAATCTTTTGAAATTTTTTCTTGATTTTATCAAAAATCAAGTGGCGACTCCGTAATTTAGAAAGTCAATTTTTCTTAAATAATAAGATTAATTGATTTTCCGAAACTTAGTCAAATTCTTTCCATTTTTAAAATAATAGCATTTTTAAAATAAAACAGAAATGGCTACTCCGCTGGGGATTAATTAAGTTATAACCAAAATGATTTGACTATGTGGACTAATTGTATTATTAAATTGCTTATATGTGATTAATTTGTTTAAATTATAAACTGGCATTGCATATCATGACATATTTCCGATATATATTGTATAGTATATTAAAGGATGGTTTGCGGAACCGTAGCCGAACTTTTTTATACTCACCCTTTTTCGGAATTAGCGGCAATTTATTGGTTCGTCATGCGTCCAATGGTTGTTGCGAGTTCCAGCCTAAGTTGTCCGCTTGGGTTCCCAGTCATTCAAAGCCCACTCTTAGTCATCTAGTGTAGAGCGAAGTCGAAATCTTATATTAAGCATGACACAAGACTCGATGCACATTTGTATAAGCATTATCCATTGTTTGTAGGCTATGTGATATATTACAGTTTTTCTTTAATTAAAACAGTATTTATTTATTTTATTCATTATTTGTGTGATATTTTGCATTATCCATTATGTATAAGAACTAACTCTTACATTTTGAGTTGTTCTTCTTCACAGCGAAAAATTGATTTATGTCCGAATTCAGAAATCATTATTTGTCCGAAGTCGCAAGAGACAAGAGGATTAGCGAAATGCGAGTCCTTGTATTTCACAAGACATTAAGTCAAAACGATAAATCAGGGGAGTATTTGACTATGAGGTCGCATCCATTTATTTTTATTATTATTTTGCATGATGTTCCTGCTCTCACTTATTTCTCATATTTTTGTAGGAATACCGTCCCCGACATCAGTCGGGGATGGTCATAATAATGTATGGATCTCGTGAAAAATGGGAAGAGACAAAGGTCCAAGAAAACATCAAAAAGAGTACAACAAATCATTACTGTAGAAATTCGTAGGTTACATTCAACAGACAGTATAAATATTGACAATTAAGAGGCTATAAAATATATTGGTGCAGAAAAACTTATTATATGCCTTATCTACACGAACTACACGAACCTGATTCTCATTTCGGTGAGATACGTAGGCAACCCTTCTTGGGTTCGGTATTATTTTTCCAAAAGTAAAAAAAAAATAAAAAATAAAGGTAAAAAAAATTAATAAAAATTGTTTGTTAATAATTTCAAAGTTATATCTACACGAACTACGCGAACCTGATTCTCATTTCGGTGAGATACGTAGGCAACCCTTTTTGGGTTCGGTATTATTTTTCCAAAAGTAAAAAAAAAAAAAAAGGTAAAAAAAATAAATAAAAATTGTTTGTTAATATTTTCAAAGTTATATCTACACGAACTACGCGAACCTGATTCTCATTTCGGTGAGATACGTAGACAACCCTTCTTGGGTTCGGTATTATTTTTCCAAAAGTAAAAAAAAAAAAAAAGAAGGTAAAAATAAAATAAAATAGTTTGTTAATATTTTCAAAGTTCTATCTACATGAACTACGCACACCTGATTCTCATTTTAATGAGATACGTGGGCAGCCCTTCTCGGGTTCGGTAATCATTCTTTAAAAAAAAAAATAGCTTGTACATAATTTAAGAGTCATATCTTCAGCTCGATTGGGACCTATGTAGTTAAGATCATGTAAATATATTTGATATGATGGAAAATATTGATTTTGCGGTAAACTATAGATTCTCGTGGTACCTCTTATCTGTACTTTTGTGATGCTTGAAAATTCTGTTGCACTCAATCAAGATAAGAATAAAACTAACCTTATGTTTCATGTGTATTGTGTGGTGAGCTTTTGATCAAAGTTCAATTGTGTTACACTGTTGATCTAGAACTTGACCTGAATGTTTTTCGAGGCAAAATCCTGAGTAATATTTGGTTTGAGAAAGTATTGTAGGCCTTTTTTGACCCGATTGTGCCTTTCAAAGCCTACCAAATTACATTAATCCCTAGTTTTTCATTTTGAGCCTGAAACCTTTCTTTGGACAACCACATCTTAACCACTACCCTTTTGAGTGCTTACAAGCACTATCCTCTCTTGGCCCAACCTTCTTGAGTGCACCAAGAATGTGCAAATTATAAGAGGATATCCATGTTTGAAATTTTCAAAAGCAAAGATATTGAGTCTCCCAAAATCAAGGAAGCAAAGACTCTAGAGAAAAAAGAGAAAGGAAGAAAAAAAAAAGGTGGAAGAAATAAAGAAAGGTAAAAAAATACCTTTACAGAGTCAATGAAAATTGGGAAGGAAAATACTCCAACAAAGAAAGGAAAAAATTATTATAATAAAGAAGTGAATAAAAGAAAAGCTCCAAGCAATAAGGACTCAAAAGAAGAAGAAGAAAGAGAAGAAGATAAAAGCTCCCAAAAAAATGAAAAAAAAAGGGAAGGGGAAAACGTTAAAAATGAGATTCCAAAAGAATTTGAGAGGGGAGAGAATAATGAAGAGGATCTAACGCCAAAGGCGTACCAATCATTAAGAGCACAAATTCTGTGTGACACTCAAGGAGGAATTCAGTCACTTTTATCCCAAATAAATATCCTACCCGTCGCTAAGCCTACTTTACAAGCCAATGACAAGCCCTACATGATCTCATTCCGAATGTTCTCACATTAGTGGAGATTTACATAAGGGTCAAGCCTATGGTATCACAGTTGTATGCATGGAACATTCTTGTGAGTGTGAGTGGACTTTCAAAATGTCCTAAAATCAAATGTTTCAGATACGTGTGAAATAGGACAAGTTTTTTTTTGTGAGGGCACTTGAAACATGAGAATTGATACAATTCAAAACCTTTGTTTGAAGCAAGATGAACAGATCATGCTGATCCTTAAGTATATCGGAGGTACCACTTGAAGCTGTAGGAATTACCTTAAATTCAATCTTTAAAAAAAATTAAAATTTTTTTTTAAAGGAACGAGAGATTTACCGGCAATCTTAACTGTTGGTACCAATTGTAGTGAAGGTTTGACTATCTCATCATATTTTTATTTTTTCAAAAAAGAAAAGAAAAAGTGAGCAAACACTGATTCTTTAATATTTTAAAACCTTTTTAAGAGTCTTTCAATTTTATAAAAAAAAAAATTGTCTTTTGAGTTGTTCATTGTAAAAAGTGTCATTGGGTTAATCTCTTATGTGTGAGAGTCCTATTTTACTTTATGGATTGTCCGTCCCAAAATATGAAATATTTTTTTTATATATATCTCTAGGCTTTGAATATCACATGGAATATTATTTTCTTATTTCATCATGTTCATATTATACATTTTCTACTGATGATTTTGTTTCAGATTCTTTGCAGTATTCATCATCTACAAGTTTGAAACTACATTTGACCTGATTCTTGGATCAACAGGATATCTAGGCGCCACGACGCCTCGGTCATATACCAGTGCTATAAAAACTGGGACAAATTTTTTGAAAATATCTCAAAAATTCTCAATAGAGGTGTTATCGCCAACAAGTCAAGATTGAAGATCATTTTGAGATTTGTCAAAATTCTAACTGGGACAGAATTTTTGAGGAAGACCTCAAAATTCTGATAGGTACTGCGAGAAGCTTGATAGCAACTACAAAAATCATGCATCGCGAGTTAAACTTTATGCATTGCGGGAAGATATTTATGCCCCGCAGGAGATCATGCGTCATGAGTTAATATTCATGCATTGCGAGTTAATATTCATGCATCGCGTGTCAATATTCATTTGCAAGAAATCATGCATCGCGAGTCAATATTCATACATTGCGAAAGATCATGCATCGCGAGTTAATTCATGCATCGAGAGTTAATATTCATGCATTGCGAAATTCATGCATAGCGAGAAGATTTCATACCTCGCAGAAATTCATGCCTCGCGAGATGATTTCATTCCTCGCAGAAATTCATGCATAGCGAGAAGATTTCATACCTCGCAGGAATTCATGCATCGAGAGTTAATATTCATGCATTGCTAAATTCATGCATAGCGAGAAGATTTCGTACCTCGCAGAAATTCATGCATCGCGAGAAGATTTCATTCCTCGCAGAAATTCATGCATAGCGAGAAGATTTCATACCTCGCAGGAATTCATGCATCGAGATTTAATATTCATGCATCGAGAGTTAATATTCATGCATTGCGAAATTCATGCATAGCGAGAAGATTTCATACCTCTCAGAAATTCATGCATCGCGAGAAGATTTCATTCCTCGCAAAAATTCATGCATAGCGAGAAGATTTCATACCTCGCAGGAATTCATGCATTGAGAGTTAATATTCATGCATCGAGAATTAATATTCATGCATTGCGAAATTCATGCATAGTGAGAAGATTTCATACCTCGCAGAAATTCATGCATCGCAAGAAGATTTCATTCCTCGCAGAAATTCATGCATAGCGAGAAGATTTCATACCTCGCAGGAATTCATGCATCGAGAGTTAATATTCATGCATCGAGAGTTAATATTCATGCATTGCAAAATTCATGCATAGCGAGAAGATTTCATACCTCGCAGAAATTCATGCATCGCGAGAAGATTTCATTCCTCGCAGAAATTCATGCATAGCGAGAAGATTTCATACCTCGCAGGAATTCATGCATCGAGAGTTAATATTCATGCATTGCGAAATTCATGCATAGCGAGAAGATTTCATACCTCGCAGAAATTCATGCATCGCGAGAAGATTTCATTCCTCGCAGAAATTCATGTATAGCGAGAAGATTTCATACCTCGCAGAAATTCACGCATCGCGGAAAGATATTCATGCCCTGTAGAAGATCATGCATCGCAGAAAATCATGCATCGAGAGTCAATATTCATGCATAGCAAAAGATCATGCATTGCGAGTCAATATTCATGCATTGCAAAAGATCATGCATCGCGAGTCAATTCATGCATTGCGGAAGATCATGCATCGCGAGTCAATATTCATGCATCGCGAGTCAATATTCATGCATAGGAAAAGATCATGCATCGCGAGTCAATATTTATGCATTGCAAAAGATCATGCATCGCGAGTCAATATTCATGCATTGCGGAAGATCATGCATCGAGAGTCAATATTCATGCATCGCGAGTCAATATTCATGCATTGCGGAAGATCGTGCATCGCGAGTTAATATTCATGCATCGCGAGAAGATTTCATTCCTCGCAAAAGTTTACATATCGCAAGAAGATTCCATACCTTGCGGAATTTATGCATTGCGGGAAGATATTCATGCCCCGCAGAAGATCATGCATCACGAGTTAATATTCATGCATCGCGAGAAAATTTCATTCCTCGCAAAAGTTTACATATCGCAAGAAGATTTCATACCTTGCGGAATTTATGCATCGCGAGAAGATTTCATCCCTCGCAAAAGTTTATATATCGCCAAGAAGATATTTGCATTTAAGACGCATCTATTCGGAGGTGAAGGATGTGCACCATATCTTTTCAACGTTCAAGTCGGTGGAAACTTGCATTGAAAGATGTTTGCATATTAAGACGCATCTATTCGGAGGTGAAGGATGTGCACCATATCTTTTCAACGTTTCAGTCGGTGGAAACTTGCGTTGAAAGATGTTTACATTTTGTCCTACCGATGAACATACATTCAAAATCCTACCGATGGATAATCTTTTCATTTGTCCTACCGATGGACATACATTGAAAATCCTACCGATGGATAATCTTTTCATTCGTCCTACCGATGGAAATGCATTCAAAATCCTACCGATGGATAATATTTTCATTTGTCCTATCGATGGACATGCATTCAAAATCCTATCGATGGATCATCATTTTTTTCATTCGTCCTACCGATGGACATACATTCCAAATCCTACAGATTGATCATCATCTTCATTCGTCCTATCAAGGGACCTGTATTTATCTCCATTTATCGTATCATAAGAGATGCTACCCTTTTTCTTTTAGTTTTGCCTATATTAATGAGTTTTATCTTTGTCTTTTTAGAACATTCTAGAGGATGCACTCTCAGAGGAGCCAGAAGTGCGGACGACATAAAAAAGGATGCAACACAACGTGGAACTTTTTCTTAGCAGTGGAATGAGATATAGTCCAAAGAGGAGTGTCAAATTCTTAGGACGCGAGCAGAGGAGCAACTTCCACCACATTCAACGGCACTTCTCTACAAAGGTCATGTGTTCGGTCAAAATTGGGTTTGTCAATTTTCGTTGTCCACGATTTCTTTCATCAATCATACACAACGAAAGGGACAGCTGTTGACACCCAATTTTGGCCTAACATTTTAAAAAATTCATAATTTTATAGTTTCAATTTCGATTTACTAAAATCACTTAATTCATATTCGAATCAATTAGATTATTTTGTTCAATTTAAGAAGCTCGCTAAATTAATTTATGTGAATTCATCCTTTTAATCAATTACTTTAAACCATTCAATAGACCAATTTTGGTCTTTTGCATTTGTCCCACATCGCTTCCCACATCTATTTGGAACCAAAAAATTGGCCTATATAAGCCCCTCTTCATTACACCAAAGAGGGAAAAAAAAGAGGAGACCAAAGAGTACCCAGAAATTTTTTGGGAATTCTTGGTTCCATAGTTTAATATTTTTTAAATGTTTTGCGGTTGTTTGAGTTTGGAGAGGTGGTGGAATCGTCTCCGTCAAACTCGTAGTTCCGGTTCGCTGCCCAGAACCAGGTAAATTCTTTCTTAGCTTTGTATTATTTAATTTCTAACTTTTCTATCTGTTATATGTTAATTAGCTTTGTTTTAGCTTTCGTGTATTAGGTTTTGGTATGACATTTTGGTAGCGTTTCTCTTGTTCCTTGTTTTATTTACTGTTAGTTTATTTATTTATTTATTTATTATTTTTTATTTTTTTTATTTTTTTATTTTTTTGTGATGTTCTATTTATATTTATCACCTGATTTGGTCTTAAATATTAATGTTCATTTCGGCCTTATCCCTTATACTTATTCCTATAATAAAAATTTAATTATGTGTTTATGCAACTGATTCATAGAAATATCAAATGTGTTGGTTCAAGTTCTGTGTTAAATGTTGTTGCTTTGAAGTTTATTTTATTTTATTTATTTTTTAATATTTTCTTTCTTGGCATGATATTGTATCCTTGCTCATGTTTCTTCATAAACTCCTATTTTAATTAAGTCTCGTTTTAATTGTTTTTCTTATCTCAAATATTTCTTTCTTTATTTTTTTTGTTGTTGCATGATCCGCTTTGAGTCCATGACGGACTTATCTCCCTCGCATCTCCGAGTCGTCCAGCCTTGGAAAACATGATGCACAGGTCAAAAAGCAGCAAATATGTTGCAGGGAATTAATCTGCAGGTCTCCAAGCTCTGAAAGGGGCTGATAATGTCGTTATATACACTGATATACAATTATCAGATGCGATATACATGTCCAAAATTAGTGCAGGTGTTTGGGAAGCTGAATCCTGACATATATACTGAGTATACACGGAAATATACAAAAAATAAATCGAAATATAATCCGTATACTATGGTATACATCCAGTGTATACGCTGAAATGTTGGAGGAAAATAGGTTCAAGGGCCCAAAAAATGGTGCAGCAGAATTTGGGCCAAAGGCCACAAATGATTGTTTTGCAGGATTCTTAAATTGTTAAAAAGGACCCAAATTTTGAAATTAGTTTAGGACAGGTGGGCCAAAGCCCAAATGAATGAATTTGGGCAATCAAGCCCAAGTTCAAATATTATTCTCTCTTTATTTATTTATTTGAATTAATTAATATTTTGATAGAATTTTAATAATCTCCTAAAGGGCAGTCATTTTTCATTATTTTATTATTTTATTTACTTATTTTTGTTTTATTCACTTTTTTTCACCATTTAATTTTCCTTAAATTAATTTCCTTTAAATGTTTTTTCGTTAGAAATAAATAAAAAATAGAATAAAATATGTTAAAGCGAATTTTCTCTTTACTTAGTTAAGAATTTTATTTTAAAAGTCATTTAGTCAAATCGCCGGTCAACCGCGAGTTAGCGGACATCCCAAGGGCCTAATACCTTCTCGGGATGTACATTGAACTTCAAACCTTTTCAATCGATTTTTTAATCTGTTTTTAAATCTTTTGAAATTTTTTCTTGATTTTATCAAAAATCAAGTGGCGACTCCGTAATTTAGAAAGTCAATTTTTCTTAAATAATAAGATTAATTGATTTTCCGAAACTTAGTCAAATTCTTTCCATTTTTAAAATAATAGCATTTTTAAAATAAAACATTCGAAACCAGGGAAGTAGCATACCAGCATAATTTCAACAAAGCTCAGTACTCTCCTCATCCTTGCTATTAAATACTAAGGAAAGTAACATACCTTGATAGCTTAACAAACTTCAGGGAATCATAGTCCTTGTTTAAGGTTGATGAACTCCTCAACATTGGCTTCTCTCATCTCTCTGGGAAAGAATCTCTCTAGAAAGGCTGTCATAAACAGCTCCCAAGTGACTGGAACTCTGCCCAAAGCTCGGCTATCCTGCCACATCTTGCACCAAGTCTGTGCCACATCCTTGAGCTGATAGGAAGCCAACTCAGCCTTCTCAGTATTTGTGGCCCCCATAGCCACCAGAATCTTATGCTCCTCATCCACAAACTCCTGGGGGTCCTCTGAAATCTTAGACCCTGTGAAAATACGAGGATTCATCCCCGTGAAGTCTCTCAACCTGTCAGCCATGCTACGAACCGGTGGGTTCTCCCTCTGAACATCCTGCCGGTTGACCTAGGCAGTCATAGCCTGGGCCTGCATAGTAAGGGCCTGTGCCATCTGGGCCAGAGATGCCCTCACCTCAGCATCAGTCAACCCAGCTGGGTTAACTGGCATGGCCACTCCTTCAGCTGGATCCTGATTGCCCCCTGCAGCTGCACCTCCTCTCCTCTGACCAATAGTCCTCCTAGTATTCATTCTCTGAAAACAACAAAGATTGATATTAGAGACGCTCATAACACCAAGAAATCAAACTTTAGGAGAAGCACGATAAGATCAGAAAAATGGAAGTTTTCCTACGCATCATGCAGTCTCTAATCCAGGATAGTGGTGCACTTCACTACCATGACTTAGAAACTACTCAATGTGGTTGATGTGAACTCATTATTATCTTAATTTAACCTAGCGCTCTGATACAACCTTTGTCACGACCGAAATCTAGACCCCAGACGAGACCGGCATCGTTGACCTCTCAAAGGTCGCAGACAAGCCTACTTACGTCATTCTTACTTCACCTAGGTTAATTTTAGCGGAAAATTGGAAACTTTTTGTTTCTTAACATACTTATAAAAACATTCTCATTAATACGTAATTGTTCACCATCAACCATCTAACATTAAGAGATAAGCAACTGAAAGAAATAGTTCAATTCTTATTAAGTGTATAATTGCCAAAATGGCACCAATACATAGTCTGAATAAAAACAGGAATGAAACGCTAGTGGAACATGCTCTACTAGCTCAACTCTAAAACTAAGCTAGAATATAAAACAGTAGCATACTCGAAAGCATGAGGACCTACCAACTCCGGATGAATGCTGGACGTCCGGATAACTGCAACAATGATCCAGTAGATCTATCGTCCACCTGTACCTGCACCTAAAATAGTAGAGTTTGTATAGGGTTAGTACACACTTGTACTAAGTATGGGTATATGCAAGCACACACCAAGGACATGCATGAGAAAGAATAGCTCTTTCCTAACAAGATGGTTTTTGGAAGTCAAGTCAGTGGACTTGCCAAATTGAGATTAGGAAAGTTTCCAAATTTGGATTAGGAAAGTCAATGAGCTTTCCAAATTTGGATTAGGAAAGTTATTCCATGAGAGTAACATACATCATCATACTTTTCATATTTTCACACAGCACATAACATTCACACATAACACATATCATATAACATACAACCTATTTTGTATGTAGCACATAACTTTTTAATATCATTCATTCATATGCCATGAGACCTCGGAATCATGGACTTAACATTAAGACATCCTAGAAATGAGGGCTCAATAGATGGGACCTCAAGTAGGGAGTCTTCATTAGAAAACACAGAGTCTGCTTCGTTCATTCATACGTACTACATTTCATTTCATTCATAGGCCAGTGTAACCACCAGCTATACCTAGGATGAAGTTTAAGACTTATTAGGTTCGTTGTGCAATGACCAAGAATGACCTAATGTCATTACTTGAATTTAACTCACCTTTTGATTATCCTCACCTAACACCTTCGGTATCATTCATTTCATTATGTGCATCATTTGAGGCTGTCCTCATTTATTCATTGGTAACTTTAACTTTAACCGACATAGATCATGCGAGCATCATGAAATCCAGTGTCTCCCCTACACCGAAAAGAGGTTGAATCACCGGCCAAGGTGACCCAAAAACATGCTAGCGTACATGGGAATTTAACCCCGCCAGATCCCTATATTGGCAGTATAGGTTCGAAGACTAGGAGATATAAGAAGACTCATACCCGGCAAGCCGGACAGTCTCATCTCATGAGAGTTATGTGAACTTCCGCCCTTCTCTAAAGAAGGCATCACCGCTCATAGCTAGTCTATCCGTGCTCAGTATAAAGTTCCATTTCATTCATCTCATACGTCATAGAAGCTGGCTTCTAGTATGAGGACATCATCGCTCATTAGATGATTTCTCGTCATCATTAGTATTAAGTGTGTTAAGCTCAATACTCTCATTAGAGTGTTCATAGAGACTGGTCTCTTCATTATCTTACACTCTCATAGGTGAGTACGAATTGGTAACATTTACTTAGTCTCATTTTAGATTGCTCTCATCATATACATTAGCCTCATATCATGTTGTCACCACATTCATTATCATTAGCACCTTTTCTTTTCATAGTTACTCACCTCTTATTACGTGAATGTTTATTTTATCATATGCCAATGCACTTGGCCGTTTAGTGTGTTTCACACCCATACTTAACCATTCTAGGGTTTCATCATTTCATTGTTCATTTCCTCATTCCATTGTTCATCTCATCATATGCCAATGCACTTGGCCATTTAGTGAATCTTACACACATACTTAACCCTTCTAGGGTTCATCATTTCATTACATACATCTTAGGTTCACTTACTTTTGAACGTATGTTAGACTTATGTGTCTATACATACAAGCCATGAGGCTTCATTCATATTTCGTCTAAGTGATTCATTTCTTTCTAAGATTATGTGATACAAGACTTATGCATCTTGTATATATGCCAAGATCTTGATTTTGATCTAAGTAGGTGGCATTATTCTTGGATATTTTGTTCACGTATGACTTATGTATCAATACGGAAGTTTGGGAAAGGAAACCCAAGTTTGAATCACTTGGCTATCATTTACATTTTTCATTGATTTTATTTTTAATATTCATAACATTAGAACTCTAGATTAAATCCTAACATTAACATCGTATCATTCATTTTCTACTTAGTTTTTCTCTTAGGTTGGCGAAGGGTTGTGGGTTCGAACCCCCACAACCCCTTTTTATTTTTAATTAATATTTCATTGCCCTTTTCGCCCAAACTTAATCCCACAACCTCTTCTATTTTTGTTAATTATTAGCTGGGATTGGGAGGTTGTGGGTTCGAACCCCCACAGCCTCCTTATTTTAATTTAATTTCGCTAGAGGCTGTGAGGTGGTGGGTTCGAACCCCCACTGCCTCCTATATTTTTTTATTTAATTTTAGCTAGGCTGAGTGTATTTGGCAGTGAGGTTGTGGGATCGAACCCCCACAGCCTCACTTGCTTTATTAATTATTTTCGCTCCTCTCCATTTCCAGCCTTGAGGTCGTGGGTTAGATTCCCACGCCTCACGTTTTCTTTTATTTATTTTTCTCTTCCTTCACTCGCTTTCTCGAGATCGTGGGTTCGAATCCCACGCCTCCCATTTATTTATTTAATTTATTTTTTCTCTTCTTTATCCTCCAGTGTCGCGAGTTCAAATCCCCCATCCCCCTTTTTATTTTATTTTCTTGCGAACTCACAGTAACTCGATTCCCCCTAGCCCCATTTTCTTTTTCTTTTCTCGCGAACTCACAGTAGCCAGGTTCGATTCCCCCAAGCCCCATTTTCTTTTTTTCTTTTCTCGCGAAACCAGTAGCTAAAGGGTTCGATTCCCCTTAGCCCATTCACGTTTTTAGCCTTCTTAACATGTGAGGTCTTGGGTTCAATTCCCATTGACCTCACTTGTTTTATTTTCACTTTAGAAACCCAGATTTTGACCTCCTTGTTGACCGAAACTAGAGTGCACAAATCTGGAAATTCATTCATAGTTTTACCTTCCTTTAATCAACTTTTCATGTTAGTTTCTTAGGGCATTTCACCAAGCACTTAGTATGTAATTTAGGTGTAGTTTAGGGGTTACATTTAGTCAAACGTTTTCACTCAAAATTTGTAACTTCACACACCATATGAACATCACATTATGCACAACTTTAACACATGAAATACAAGAATAAAAACATGCCTTACACGTCTCCAAACAGTGGCTAAAACTCACTGCCAACGTACACACACACATATTTTCTTCGATTACACATTGGTTATCATTTTCGTGATTTCACGCACATAAACATATTCACTTTCAACATAAAAACATCACACATACCTAAATCTACCAGCAAACAAACCCAACCTACGAATCATTGGGAGCTAGTGACAAGGACATGCAAAGGGAAACAACCTTAGTTTCGGAGTGAATATCTTGAATCGTAAGGGGCCTCTTGGGAAAGGGACCAAGAGAAAAGAAACCCATACCTTAATTTGATTGTTTGAACATGAATTTGCTGCCCAAAACCTTCTCCAAAATCAGTCCAAACCTCCTTAACGTACACACCACTCGACGAACAACCTCTCTTTGCCTTGACGTGTGATTAACGTTGTTTTTCTTTAAAATTCGTGTGAGTTCTTAAAGTGTGAAGAACCTTGGTTAAACTTTCTGTTCTTCACGTTATTTTTTTGGCAGAGATATCTTGGAGAGAGTTTGTTGAACGTATGAGGGTGATAGACGTGTTTAGGAGAGTGTTAGCTTAGGTTTAGTATTCTTAATTCAAGACTTGGTCAAATAGGGTTTATATAATGACTTAATCAATTTAGGACTCTCCTTAAGATTTAAAATCTGATTTTCCTTTTTCTTAAATCAGCTAATATATATTAATTAATTAAATTAATTTATCAACCTTAAATAAAAACAATTTAAATCATTGCTTCCACCTAGTTTCGAACCCGGATGGAGCAAGACTCCAATTCAAGAGCTCAATTTCGGCTCTCTCTCCCCAAACTGCCCCTCCATCTTATTAAATAATTAAATAATTATATATTTAAGGTAATTATGATACTATCCTTAGCCTGGTAAAAGACCATTTTACCCCTAGACCCTCAAAACATAAAATTTCTTCTTTTTAAGTCCGGTAAAGACTCCTTCAATTAAATCTTCGTTTTCGAGAGACTTACCTGGTTGGTTCCAACCTTTCCAAGATCAACTAACTCCCCAAGTTAGTTGACTTGGTCGTAGTAAGGGTTCTGAGGTCTGGTTCTACGTGTATCAATCTGTGTGAACCTTGGTCTAATCGCAAGCATTCTTTACACCTTAAGCATTTAACTTATTCATTTTTTAGGGTTGTTACAGGTTTTTTATTAAATAATGTTGAATGAACCTATTTATTGGACACGTTTGATGCTAAGGGTTTCTTACGTGAATTAAATAATGATGTGTTACTAATATATGTTCGAAAAACGTTAAGTGTGATGTGTGACGTCTTGATGCATACTTACTATTAAGGTGACATTATGAAGGTGTTATATTTATCAAATGTTAATATGATGCTGTCCAATATGCTAAAAAACGTTATGCCTAAAGTCATAAACTAAGATTGACTTAAAAGACATCTATGAAATCACATCTTGAATGAACTGACTATCTGGTGCCAATAAAATTGGCTAACACTACTTTGTCAAAACGAATGCATGCTAATGGCTAGGGGCTTATGTATATGATTGAAAGATTGGCTAAAGGTTCATACACATTCAATTTAAATACGAACATACGTAAAATTGGCTTATGCTAATAAAAATGGTTTGGTAGTTTAACATCCCAAATGTTGAGGCCAATACTAATCAAATGTCAATCTTGTGTAGTAAGAGTAAGAGTATCAAATATATTATAAGCACTTCTAAAGTAATTCAATGAATCCATAACCAAGGGCATGCCATTCATTGGGCCAACTCCCAACATGCTCTAAAACAATGAACTATGAACACATGAAACTTATTGAATGAAGTGCTCATCGTCTATAAACGATGAAATGAGGCTACTACACTAAAGTAAAGAAGTAACGTGAGTTATACCATAATTAAAGGGGTCTAAATTAAGTAAGTGACTATAATGGGGTGTTAAAGGAAGTGAGACAAGTCTTACTTACACCTAAGTTACTATGTTAAAAGAATACTGACGAATGAAGGTGTTAGAATGTGTGAGACTAGTCTCATTAACACCTAAGGATGATATGTAAGGACAATTCGCATTTTATCAATGTAAAGTAAGGATGATTTGTAAGGACAATTCACATTTCATCAATGTAAAATAAGGATGATTTGTAAGGACAATTCACATTTCATCAATGTAAAGTAAGGATGACAAGTCATCAAAAGAGTAAGTAAATCTCAATCTAGAAAAATCTTCCATAATGCTTGAGTCAACTCTAAATGATATAGAAGATAATGAAAGTGACAACACTGATTGACTAGTTATGAGCATGTGCTTGCACGTGTAAGTCTCATGAGACGAGGCTACCACCGAGGTGGATAAGTAGTCTCATTAAGTCCCTAGTCTTCGAACTATGTCTAGCCAACATAGGAACTAGCCAGTGGTTTCCACCTAAGCGAGCTAGGCATGTTCGGTTTCACTTTGGCAGGTGATTCCACCCCTTTTTGATGTGGGGTATACACTGGATTTCATGTTTAGCTCACATGATCTATGTCGGTTAATGCGCACGATACGTTCTTGGTTCACTATAGCCGTGAGCCACTCCTTTTTGGTGTGGAGGGAACACTTGAGATGGATTCGCTTTAGCCGGGGATCACCCCTTTTCGGTGAGGGACATACACTGTATTCTATGAGTAGCTCACATGAACTAGATTCATTTTAACTGGTGAATTACCTCTTTTCAATGTGGGGAAGACACTGAATTTCATGTTAGCTCGCATGATCTTATTCCTAATGATGTCACTAAGAAAGTGAGATTGATGATGATGATGGAACGTATGTTCAAAGTGAGCAATGATGAAGATTTTAAGAATGTCAATTGCCAATATCACACTCATGAAAGTTTAAGCAAATAATGGGCAAAGCCAAATAAGATTGGCTTATAATGACTTCTTATATGATGCCAATAATGGGAAGTAGAAACGTAATGTTAACTAAATACCTCATAACTTCCCTAACATGAAAGTAATGAAATAAATAGCATGACCAATAGAGAATGGCTTATGAAATGTAATGAATATATAGTTTAAAGAATGACTCACTATAAGGTAGGGAAATAATTCCTTAGTCCTTGGATTACTTACATCGATTCATTGTGGGTATGGGACTAGAATGAATCATTGCACTTGTAAGTAAAACATAAGACTAAATGAATTATTGAACTACACAACACGAAGAAGAAAAAGACTGAAAAATAATCTAAGTATAAAAAAATGGAGCTCTCGGGTTAGGAAGATCAAATTTTCAAATCTGCGCTCGAGTTGTTCTAAAATTATGTTGATGATACTAATGTCTTGTAATCATATAGAAAATGAGTTTTGTGCTTTGAATTCATTAAAATACATCATATTCAGACCACAATTCACAACTAACGAATTAGGAAAGTCTAATGACTAGACTTTCCAGAAATGGCATGTTGATTAGGAAGAGCTTTCATTGATCATGCATAGCCTTATGTGTATGTGTGCATACACCCATACTTAGTACAAGTGGTGTACTAACCCCCTACTATTTACTATTTTTATAGGTGCAGGTCAGAGATCAGATTGACGACACTTGCAGCGGTTTGGACTTCAGCGTTTTCTCCAGACCATTTGGTAGGTCCTCTTGATTTCGACGATGCTACACGCAACAGTCCAGCTTTAGATATAGACATAGCTAGTGGATGTTGTCCCTAGAGTTTCTTTTACATTTCATTTCGAATCTTTTGATGTAAGGCCGTTTTGGCAACTTAATATATTCCATTCATCGTTTATTTTGAAATGTTCTTAATTTAAGATGGTTGTCTATTGATGTTGAGCTTATTATATAATGTTTAATACGTAATGACTATATGAAGTCTAAGTAAACTTTATACATATAAAAAGTTTAAAATTTTCCGTAAATTTAACTAGATGAATGTGATGAATGCAAGATGAGGCTTGTTTGCGACCTCTGAGAGGTCAACGACGCCAGTGGCGATTCGGATTCAAGAATACGGGTCATGACACCCTTAAGTCACCCTAGTTAGAGTTCACTTTATTGCTTTCATTTTTACTTTCAGGAACAATTGCCTTAACAGACATAGACCATGTGAGCTAACACATGGAATCCGGTGTCCTAAAACCATACACTGAAATAAGGTGGTCTACTTGCCAAGGTACAACCAAAACATTAACATAGTATTCTAGGTGGATAAACTAGCTAGTCTTCCGATGGGGGCAACATTGTTCAAGAACTAGGAGACTTACTTGAGACCCTCTTTATGCACAATTGCATTGTAATCTCCATCTCATGAGAAATATTGTGAACCTACCTTACAAAATTGAGAAGGGATACCTCTCATAACTAACTCACTCGATACTAAGCTAAAGTCCCTTTTTAAAATGTCTATAAGTCATTCTTAAACATAATAGCTTAATATAGGCCATATGAGAATAACCCCTTGTATATCATATCATTAGCTCATAAGGTATTGCATGAGACCTTCCTTTTAATACAACCCTTGTAAGTGAGACTAGTGCATTATCATCATCATGTCATAGTAAGGCACATAAGTGATTCACAATAAACCTTATATCATCATACATTAATCATAATCTCACAATTCATGTAACATTCCAGAAAATCATATTGTCTGAAGAGGAACCCAATATGCCCTTAGGATAGCCTATTAGGGGTACATAGGCACCTCAACGCCCAATATTGAGAAATATTGGGCATAGTGTAGAAAAATTGGCTAAGAAATGTTAGCCAATTTTCTATATACGAATATGAAATATACTTTTTGGGATGCCATACCCAATCCAAGATTGATTGACCAAGAAATGTACCTTCTAGAAAGACCCTAAAGTAAAAATCATGTTTCGTAATACTAACACAAAAGGTATGAGGCATCCAAGTATCAAGCCTAGATACCATGGCACATGATCAATTAAAATGATCATGTAGATTAAGCAGTGCCCAAGGACATGGTGAGGGTCCTTGGGACAATAATTAAACATTCCCAAATGAGCCATCAAGATAAATTAGTTAGGAAAGTACAACAAACCCATGTGCAAGCACATGGGCTAACCGGCTGAGAGGGGGACCATGCGACATGCTAACGGAATTCGGTTAGGCGGTTAGGGGAATGTGCACGGACGGGTCCAGCCAGGTGTGGACGGGATTCCTAACCAACTCAACACCCTAACTAACTTAAGCAACTAGCTAACTAACCTAGGATAAATAAAAAATGACCAGCCAAGGGACCCGACAACCTAAGACCTAGTCGGGTGACACCTAACTAACCTAACCAACTTAGGGACAACCTAGTACCTAACCTAGGATGGTACAAAGTTGTTAGTTATGGTCCTAGTGACTTAGGGGTGTTTTGGTAATTTCCTTAAGTCCCATATTTAACTAATTAAGTCATCAAATTAATTAAATTAAGCCTTGGTCAGCCGAGACACTTAGTCAAAATTGCAATTGGCTAAGTCAATGGTTCTCCTATGTCTAGTCAACTTAGGAGGGGCGATTTAGTAATTAACTAATTAGTTATTTAATTAAGTTAATTAAGTTTTATGTTTTAGAATTCAAGATAAGTTCCTAAAACTAGAATTCACGATCAAATCTTGAGAGACTCACGACTAAGGCAGTAAACAACAAACCGCAAGAACGTAGAACGCTAAAGTCTCTCTTAGGCGATTTCGAAGTAATTTTCAAAGATTTCATGTAGAGTGATCGTCGTAGATTCGAATCTACATAAGGTATGGGTTTCTCTCCTGGAATCCTTTCTCAAAAAGTATTTTCCAGATCTCAAAAACTAGGGTTGTTCCCAATGTTCTCGTCGAACTTCCCTTTCCCTAGTATCCTTGTTACGATTTCAGTGTTGAATAGGTTAGAAATCATGTTGTTTGTATGTGGTGCTGGCTGATCTTAATGTGTATGGTTTTTCATTAAAGAATGTTGAATGAACCTATTAATTGGACTCGTTTGATGATAAGGGTTTCTTACATGAATTAAAGAACGATGTGTTACTAAGATATGTTCGAAAAATATTAAGTGTGATGTGTGACGTCTTGATGCATACTTACCGTTAAAGTGACTTTATGAAGGTGTTATATTCATCAAATAATAATATGATGCTGTCCAAGATGCTTAAAAACGTTATGCCTTAAAGTCATGAACTAAGATTGTCTAAAAAGATCTCTATGAAATCACATTCTGAATGAATTGACTATCTGGTGCCAAAAAAATTGGCTAACACTACTTTGTCAAAACGGATGCATGCTAATGGCTTGGGGCTTATGTAAATGATTAAAAGATTAGCTAAACGTTCATACATATTCAATTTAAATATTAACATACATAAAATTGGTCTATACCAACAAAAATGGTTATGTAGTTTAATATCCCAAATGTTGAGGCCAATACTAATCATATGCCAAACTTGTGTAGTTAGATTATCAAATGATATCATAAGCACTTCAAAAGTAATTCAATGAATCCATAACCAAGGGCATGCCATTCATTGGGACAAGTCCCAGCATGCTCTAAAAGAATGAACTATGAACATACGTAACTCATTGAATGAAGTGCTCATCGTCCATAAATGATGATATAAAGCTACTACACTAAATTAAAGAAGTAACGTGAGTTGTAACATAACAAAAGGGGTATAAATTAAGTAAGTGACCAGAATGAGGTGTTAAATAAAGTGAGACAAGTCTTACTTACACCTAAGCTACTACGTTAAAAGAATACTGACGAATGAAGGTGTTAGAATGTGTGAGACTAGTCTCATTAACACCTAAAGATGATATGTAATGACAATTCACATTTCATCAATGTAAACTAAGGATGATATGTAAGGACAATTCACATTTCATCAATGTAAAGTAAGGATGATATGTAAGGACAATTCACATTTCATCAATGTTAAATAAGGATGATTTGTAAGGACAATTCACATTTCATCAATGTAAAGTAAGGATGACAACTCATCAAAAGTGTAAGTAAATCTCAATCTAGAAGAAAGCTTCCATAATGATTGAGTCCACTCTACAAGATAATGATGATAATGAAAGTGAGCACAGCACCGATAGACTAGTTATGAGCATGTGCTTGCACGTGTAAGTCTCATGAGACGAGGCTACTACCGAGGTGGATAAGTAGTCTCATTAAGTCCCTAGTCTTCGAACTATGTCTAGCCAACATAGGAACTAGCCAGTGGTTTCCACCTAAGCGAGCCAGGCATGTTCGGTTTCACTTTGGCAGGTGATTCCACCCCTTTTTGATGTGGGGTATATACTGGATTTCATGTTTAGATCACACAATCTATGTCGGTTAATGCTCACGATACGTTCTTGGTTCACTATAGATGTGAGCCACTCCTTTTTGGTGTGGAGTGAACACTTGAGATGGATTTGCCTTAGCCGGGGATCACCCTTTTTCGGTGTGGGATAGACACTGGATTCCATGAGTAGCTCACATGGTCTAGATTCATTTTGACCGGTGAATCTCCTCTTTTTAGTGTGGGGAAGACACTGGATTTCATGTTAGCTCGCATGATCTTATTCCTAATGATGTCACTATGAAAGTGAGAATGATGATGATGATGGAACGTATGTTCAAAGTGAGCAATGATGAAGATCTTAAGAATGTCAATTGCCAATATCACACTCATGAAGTTTCAACAAATAATGGGCAAAGCCAAGTAAGATTGGCTTATAGTGACTTCTTATATGATGCCAATAATGGGAAGTAGAAACATAATGTTAACTAAATACCTCATAACTTCCCTAACATGAAAGTAATGAAATAAATGGCATGACCAATAGAGAATGGTTCATGAAATGTAATGATTATATAGTGTAAAGAATGACTCACTATAAGGTAGGGAAATAATTCCTTAGTCCTTGGATTACTTACATCGATTCATTATGGGTATGGGACTAGAATGAATCATTGCACTTGTAAGTAAAACATAGGACTAAAGGAATTATTGAACTTCACAACAACAAGAAGAAAAAGACTGACAAATAAACTAAGTCCCTAAAGAGGAGCTCTCGGGTTTGGAGGAGCAAATTTTCAAATCTTTGCTTGAGTTGTTTTAAGATTATGTTGATGATACTAATGTATTCTAATCATATAGAAAATGAGTTGTGTTCTTTGAATGCATTAAAATACATCATATTCATACCACAATTCACAACTAACGAATTAGGAAAGTTTAGTGCCTAGACTTTCCTGTAATAGAATGTTGCTTAGGAAGAACTTTCATTGATCATGCATAGCTTTACGTGTATGTGTTCATACACTCATACTTAGTACAAGTGGTGTACTAACCCCCTACTATTTACTATTTTTATAGGTGCAGGTCAGAGGACAGATTGAAGACTCTTGCAGCGGTTTGGACTTCAGCATTTATCTAGACCATTTGGTAGGTCCTCTTGATTTCGAGGATGCTACAGTTTTAGTGTAGCCTTAGTTTTAGACGGAGCTAGTGGATGTTGTCCCTAGCGTTTCCTTCGTACTTTTATTTCGAAGCTTTGTAATAAGGTCGTGTTTGGCAAACTATTTATGATATATTCATCTTCAGTTTCGAATTGATTTTTATGATAGATGGTTGTTCTCTTATGTTGAGCTTAGTATATGATGTAAGTATGTAATGACTATATCAAGTCTAAGTAAACTTCATACCTATAAAAAGTTTTAAATTTTCCACAAATTTAACAAGATGAATGTGATGAATACAAGATGAGGCTTGTGTGCGACCTCTGAGAGGTCAACGACGCCGATGGCGATTAGGATACAAGAATCCGGGTCATTAAAAACTTGGTATCAGAGCATGAGGTTAAATTATCTAGGATCTAAAGCTCAACACAACCACGTTCCGTAATTTCTAGCTTATGGTTGTGAAGCGCGCCACAATCATGACTTAAAGACTACGCTATGATAGGAAATTCTCCCTTCTTCTACTCTTTATCGCGCCATGTAGATTTGTGACATTTTAATTTATTTTGATAATCTAGCTCTCTTTTTGTGTATACGTGTTTAAAATGAACACAAAGAGGAATGCCGCAACAAGAGTTGAGGAAGCAGCTGCAGAAAGGAATCAAGCTCCTCCTCAAGCCCCAGCTGCTGCTAAACAAGTGCCTGTCAACCCAGATGGGTTGACATATGGTGAAATGAGGAATTCTTTGATACAGATGGCACAGGCCATCACGACTCAGGCTTAAGCCATCACGGCTCAAGCCGCGAGAGAGGGTGCTTCCAGAGAGAACCCGCATGCTAGCACCATAGCTAGCAGGCTGAGGGACTTCACCAGGATGAATCCCCCAGTGTACTATAGGTCCAAGGCCAGCGAGGATCCTCAGGAGTTCATAGATGAGGTCGACAAGATTCTATGTGCCATGGGAGTTCAAGTGGGAGGCTATCAATATGGATTTTGTGGTTGGTTTGCCAAAGAATAGGAAACTAGATGATTCCATTTGGGTTATTATTGACAGAATGACCAAGTCCGCTCACTTCATACTTGTAAAATCTACCTTCAAAGCCGAAGACTATGCCAAGCTTTGTATAGATGAGATAGTGAGATGGCATGTGATTCCTCTATCTATTATTTAGGACAGAGGGGCTCAATTCACTTCTCATTTTTGGAAATCATTGTAGAAAAGTTTGGGTACAAAGGTGAATGTTAGTACTGCTTTCCAACCGGATACAGATGGGCAAGCAGAGCGTACCATTAAGACCCTTGAAGACATGTTGAGAGCATGTGTTATTGACTTCAAGGGGAGTTGGGATGATCACTTGCTGCTGATAGAGTTCTCTTACAATAATAGCTACCATTCAAGTATTGGAATGGCACCTTTCAAAGCATTATATGGCAGAAGATGTTGATCTCCGATTGTCTGGTTTGAAGTAGGAGAATCGGCCATCCTTGGTCCCGAGATCATATATGAGGATGTGGAGAAGGCGAAGATGATTAGGGATAGATTGTCTACTGCTTACAGTTGTCAGAAATCCTACGCAGATAACCAAAAGAGAGCTCTTGAGTTTGAGGTGGGTGATCAAGTCTACCTGAAGATATCACCCATGAAAGGGGTGATGAGGTTTGGTAAGAAAGAAAAGTTGAGTCCGAGGTATATAGGTCCTTATGAGATCTTACAGCGAGTGAGAAACATTGCATACGAGATGAAATTACCTCAAGACTTGGCTTCTGTTCATCCACTGTTTCACGTTTCTATGCTTAAGTAATGTCTAGGCGATCCAGCATCCATCCTGCCTGTTGAGGGGTTAGGAGTTGATGAGAACCTTTCTTATAAAGAGGTTCCAATCGAAATTTTATATCGCCAAGTGAAGCGGCTGAGGAACAACGAGGTTGCCACCGTGAAGGTCCTATGGCGGAACCATCTTATTGAGGGAGCAACGTGGGAGGCCGAGGCTGATATGAGATCCCGCTACCCTCATTTGTTCAGTTCTTAAGGTTAGATATTCTCTTCCTAAGTCTGATTTCTGTTTAAGGAAACTCTAAGTTCAAGTGCTTTAGTCGATTTGGTGTGATAGGTCACTAATCATATGTCTTATAATAGCACTATATGAGTTAAAATTAAATCATGTTTGCATTTCATGTGTTTGTTTTTGTGTAGCATAGACATGATTTTTGTATTGCATGAGTTGTCATGTTTATTAAGTTAAGTGTTATTGAGAAGGAAATTCCTCAGTCTCAAATATGAAGCTTCAGATAATTTTGAATGTTATGCATCATCCAAATAAGTATGAGTCAGATATTCACAAAAGAGAAAAGTTTAAGCATGATAAAGTAACTTTTGAAAATCACCCTCTTTGTTTAAATGATGTGTAAGTGTCATTGGGGGACGAATGTTCCTAAGGGGGGATAATGTAACATTCCGGAAAATCATATGTCTAAAGAGGAGCACAGTATGCCCTTAGGATATCCTATTAGGGGTACATAGACACCTCAATGCCCAATATTGAGAAATATTGGGAATAGTGTAGAAAAATTGGCTAAGAAATGTTAGCCAATTTTCTATATACGAATATGAAATATACTTTTATGGATGCCATACCCAATATCCAAGATTCATTGACCAAGAAATGTACCTGCAAGGAAGACCCTAAGCTAAAAATCATGTTTCGTAATACTAATACAAAAGGTATGAGGCATCCAAGTGTCAAGCCTAGATACTGATGTACCGTGGTTTCACGGTACTTTTAATTCTTTTTCCTTAAGTTTAGTGTGTGTCTAAAGCCTTTTTGTATTGATTTTATGTAGGTTTCTCTTTATTTGTAGGATATCTGTCCAAAGGTGAATGCGGGAGTTTTTTAGCAAGAATTACAGAAGAGACCACCTACGGAATTCACGACGGTCCATCGCGACTGTGACGGTCCGTAGGTGGCATCGTAGTAAGAAGAGTAGCTGCTGAAGGAAGATGGGGAAGTCTGACCAAGTGTGGGACTACAGAAGTTCATGACGGACCTTCATAGACACGACGGTCCATCCTGCTTGTTCGTCATAATTATTAGAGAGTAGTCCCAGCACCCAAATTCCAAAAAGTTTAAATGTTGAGGAACGAAGCCCCCGACGGACCGTCGTGCTTACAACGGTCCGTCAGACCTGTCCGTCGAGGGTAATGAAGAAAGCAGAAGAAGAATTTGTGAAGTATGGGACAACGGAGGCCATGACGGTCCGTCATTCCCACGACAGTCCGTCACGAGGCCCGTCGACCCAGACGCGTTTGGACAGATTTTCATTAATTAGAATCCTTCTTTTATTAGGTTTTGTTTTTTTATAAATAGTTTGAAACACCTCATTTTTGGGGTTAGACTCTTGGATATTTTTTTCAGTACTCTTGTATTAGTGTTGAACTATTGATTTTGGTATTTGATATACTTTTTCTGGAATCGATTGTTGGTGTTTGTTGATTAATCAAGTGAATTTCAGGATTTTATTCATTCTCATTGAAGTAAGTGCATGAATTCTTACATTATAAATATGAATTGTGTGACTATGACTATGGGTAACTAAACTCCATAATTAGGGTTGTGGGAACAATGGGTGAATAACAAGGTAATATTTAACTAAAATAACAATTCTGGAATAGTGTCTTGCATGTATTGATAATTCTTTCGTGTAGAAGTCTTTTTAACGGATGGCCAACGTTAGAACTCCCCTTAATGCTACTTGCCGGACCAAGGAGGTAGATACAAGGAAAAGAATTATCAACATAGATTTAGTGTATACTATATAATAGGCTAGTATTGGTTGGTACGAGGTAATAATTGAGTCAAATATCAATTATGATGCTTAATATGAGGTAAAGATAAGGGTTAGTATAGCAACACACGTAGCCGGACCAAGGTGCAGAGTGAAATTTTCTAGATGCCGGACCAAGGGTTTAGAGATACATAACTTGTCGCTTTACATGCAAGATACTAGGAAAGAATTGTTATAGCTAGAATTACCGAGTTAGGAACCTATGGGGAACACTTAAGACATAGTTACTTTTATTAATTGATTAAATTCCAAGATTTGAATCTGTTAGTTGTTTATTCTAATTTAGTTAATCATTTTTATTAATTTAAGAAACCCCCCTTTTGTCATTTATTTTCTCAGGAAATAGTTGACTAAATAGTAGTAATAATCGAATAAAGTTAAGTCTGAACTATTTTCCTCCTGGGATCGACCCCAACCTCATTAGTTGGGTTCTCTACTTGATACGACCGCTTTTACTTCTTATTTGAGAAGTAAGTTTGAGCGTATCAAATTTTGGCGCCGCTGCCGGGGAAAGTGGCTTTGAGATTAACTTAAAACTTATTACTAAAGTTTAGTCATTATTTTCCTAATTTTACTTTATTTGTTGTTTTTGTCTCTTGCGAAACTAACTTCCTTGTATGCCAAATACGCGAAGAGGAAGAGAACCTTTGTTTCCCTACGACCACGAATTAGAGCGTACATTAAGAAATATGAATCAAAATTTGGGTATTAATGATGATGATCCCAACCAGAACATCCCTTCTCCAGTTGATGCTCATGGTCGATTATTAACCAAAATCATGGTGAAGATGAACAAAGGGGACAAAACCCTGCCACACGTCCTCAAGAGTACTACAGAGGCTATGATAACATGGCAGACTCTGATAGGCCACTTGTCTTGCCCCCTCTACCACATGTCACACCTTTGTGGTAACAAGTAGTCTAATGCAAATGCTCACTGCTAGAGGTTTGTTTTCAGGGCTACCATCTGAGGATCCACATGCCCACATTGCTAAAGTAAGGGCAGTGTGCAAAAGTTGCGTAGGGAGGCCCGATTTAAATATGGATGTAATAGGGCTAAGGGTATTTCCTCTCTCACTGACGAGAGAGGCTGCTATTTGGTTTACTGAGCTCCCTTATAACTCCATTGCACTTGGAATCAACTAAGGGACGCCTTCCTAGCACGTTACTACCCGATCTCTAAGAAACTAAATCACAAAGAAAGAGTGAACAACTTTGTGGCACTACCAGGAGAGTCAGTCAGCAGTTCTTGGGATAGGTTCACTTCATTTTTGAGAAGTGTCCCCAATCACCGCATTGATGATGAGTCACTGAAAGAATACTTCTATCGGGGACATGATGATAATAATAAAGCGGTATTGGATACTATAGCTAGCGGTTCTTATAGGGAGTGTCCTTATGCCGAGATTGCTGAAAAGTTAGAGAAAATCTCTCTGTATAATAAAGCTTGGAGTACTAGGAAGTCAGATACTGGAAGAAACACTTTTGCAGTGCAATCCGCACACAACCCAACCACAGACGAGATTCGTGAAGAAATGGCTCAAATGAGAACGGAGCTTGGATTGGTATTAAAATATGTCACTGGGAGTGCAGAAAAGATAAATGCAGTGAACTACTTGTCTAAATCACCACCACCAAATGATGAATATTATTATGAGGAGGACACCTATGCGGTGAATGAGCAGTCGGGGGGTTTCCGGCCGAATGCCCAAGGCTCCAATCAGGAAAATTGGCGCCAAGGTCAAGGAAACCAAGGTTGGAACTATGGTAATTATAATCGCGAGGATCATTATGTCCGAGATGGAAATAACAACCGTGACAACAACTTTAACAGGGTTAACTTGGTAACAGAAATGATAGGAGTGGGCCCTATGTTCCTCCTCAAAATTGTGAAGTTGCTCCTAGGGATGGTGGAGGAAGTATGGCGCGAGTTGAGGATATGTTGCACAAAATGATGAGGAGGTTCGATGCTAGTGATGAGCACACTAAAGAGTTAAGGAGTGATTTAGCAGGTATTGGGCAGAAAGTCGATACACATGCAATATCGATTAAGCAGCTTGAGTTACAAATGGCCCAATTATCTGCGACTGTGAATACACGGCAACCGGGCACTCTCCCTAGTAACACTGTCCAAAATCCAAAAAATGATGGACACTGCATGTCAATCACTACTCGTGGTGGTAAGCAAACCATTGACCCACCTATGCCGTCTGATGCAGAAAAGGTAATAAGAGATAAAGATAAAGTGGTGGAGGTTAGTAGTGAGTTAGAAGATAAAATGGGAAAAGATGCTGAAGTGCCCAATCTGGTTATTACATTTTGCGAAAGCATTATGTGATCTTGGGGCAAGCATAAATCTCATGCCCCTCTCAATTTACAAGAAGTTGGGTTTGGGTGACCCAAAGCCCACTGCGATGCGGCTACTGATGGCCTATCGAACAGTAAAAAGGCCTATTGGGATACTCCACGATGTGCTAGTAAAAGTGGAGTCGTTCATATTTCCGACTGATTTTGTTATTCTTGATTGTGAGGTCGATTTTGAGGTGCCTATTATTCTTGTGAGGCCATTCCTTGCTACGGGTAGAGCCTTGGTTGATATGGAAAAAGGGCAGATGAAATTTTGGTTGAACAATGAAGAAGTGACCTTCAACATTTGTAGATCCATGAGGCAGAGTGGTGAGCTCCAATCGGTGTCTGCGATATCCTACAAAGTTGAAAAGTCATTCGAATTACAAATTGAAGAACATCTGGGTGTTGAAGCACTAGCGGCAGTGATCATGAATTTTGATAACGATTGCATTGAAGAGTATGGGTCATTGGTAGCGGCACTTGATCGAGGTGATGTTCGGTTTAAACCGAAGAAATATGAGTTAGACATGAAGAACCACGAGTTTCCACCCGCAAAACCATCTATAGAGGAGGCTCCAAAGTTAGAAATAAAAGCTCTCCCACCTCATCTGAGGTATGAATTCTTAGGAAACGGTGATACTTTGCCGGTAATCATTGCATCAGATCTGAATGTACAACAAGTTGAGAGCTTGGTGAAAGTGTTAAAAAGGTTCAAAAGTGCTATTGGGTGGACTATTGCAGATATTATTGGGATCCCTCCCGGTATTTGTTCTCATAAAATCTAACTCATGCCCAATCATAAGCCAAGTATTGAGCATCAGAGACGCTTAGATCCACCTATGCAATAGGTAGTGAAGAAGGAAATTATTAAGTGGTTGGATGCCGGAGTAATATATCCGATCGCTGATAGTAGTTGGGTATGCCCTGTTCAGTGTGTACCTAAGAAAGGGGGAATGACTATGGTCCCCATTGAAAAAAATGAACTTGTTCCAATGAGACCGGTGACTGGATGGAGGGTGTGTATGGACTACCGGAAAATAAATGCATGGACCGAAAAAGACCATTTTTCTATGCCCTTCATGGATCAGATGTTGGATAGACTTGCTAGAAAAGGGTGGTACTATTTTCTTGATGGTTATTCGGGGTACAATCAGATTTCTATTGCACCGGAAGATCAAGAGAAAACCACCTTCACTTGCCCATATGGGACCTTTTCTTTCAAGAGAATGCCGTTTGGGTTGTGCAATGCACCTTCCACTTTTCAGAGATGTATGATGTCGATATTCTCCGATATGGTGGAGGACACTATTGAGGTGTTTATGGATGATTTTTCTGTGGTTGGTGACTCCTTTGAGCAGTGTTTGAGTCATTTATATTAGGTTCTTAAGAGATGTGAAGACTGCAATCTAGTACTATATTGGGAAAAATGCCACTTCATGGTGAAAGAAGGTATTGTTTTGGGTCATCACATTTCAGAGAAGGGTATAGAAGTTGATCGAGCTAAAGTCAAGGTAATAGAGAAACTTCCCCCACCTATCTCTGTAAAAGGTGTGAGAAGCTTTCTTGGACATGCAGGTTTTTATCGGAGGTTCATCAAAGATTTTTCAAAAATTGCGCATCCGTTGTGCAAACTGCTGGACAAAGAGTGTAAATTTTATTTTGATGAATCCTATCTTAAAGCATTCGGCGAGTTAAAAGAGAAGTTGGTGTCTGCACCTATCATTATTTCTCCGGATTGGAGCAGTCCATTTGAGGTGATGTGCGATGCTAGTGGGGTTTCTCTAGGTGTGGTATTAGGACAAAGAAGGGACAAAATCCTTCATCCCATTTACTATGCTAGTAAATCCCTCAATGAAGCCCAGAAGAACTACACAGTGACTGAGCAAGAGCTCCTTCCAGTAGTCTTTGCTTTTGAAAAATTTCGCTCCTATTTGCTAGGTACTAGAGTTCTAGTGCATACTGACCATTCAGCGTTGAGATATTTGATGGCAAAGAAGGATGCGATATCGAGGTTGATTCGTTGGGTTTTACTACTGCAAGAATTTGACTTTGAGGTGAGAGATAGAAAAGGGACACAAAATCAAGTTGCTGATCACTTGTCCCGTTTAGAAGATGAAGCAATGAGAGAGTTAGGAGATAAGACTGATATTGATGATACATTCCTCGATGAGCATGTATTGGCTGCCTCTCAAGACTTGATTCCATGGTTCGCAGATTTTGCAAATTATCTGGCGAGCGATATTGTTCCACCAGACTTGTCCTTTCATCAAAGGAAAAAGTTCATGTACGATGTGAAGAAGTTCTTTTGGGATGAACCATACTTATATAGGAGTTGTGCCGATGGGATTATTCAGCGTTGTGTGCCAGAAGTTGAGATGTTGAGTGTCTTGGAGGCATGTCATTCTTCACCCGTTGGTGGACATCATAGTGGTATCCGAACCGCTCATAAGATCTTACAATGTGGCTACTATTGGCCAACTATTCATCAAGATGTTCATGAGTTCTCCAAAGCATGTGATAGATGCCAACGAGATGGCGGCATTTCAAGAAAGCAAGAGCTCCCTTTAAATCCCATTCTTGTGATTGAGTTATTTGATGTTTGGGGCATTGACTTTATGGGTCCTTTTGTGAGTTCTCATGGGATGAAGTACATTCTGGTAGCAGTTGACTATGTGTCTAAATGGGTGGAAGCTGTCGCCCTCACAAATAATGAAGGGAAGAGTGTCACCGCGTTCTTGAAAAAGAAGATATTTTCTCGATTTGGTACCCCAAGGGCAATTATTAGTGATGGGGGATCCCACTTTTGCAACAAGTTGTTTAAGGGATTATTGGAAAAATATGGGGTTCGCCATAATGTGGCCACTCCTTACCATCCTCAAACTAGTGGGCAAGTTGAGGTGTCAAATCGGGAGATCAAGCAGATTTTGTCGAAAATAGTAAACGCTAGTAGAACGAACTGGTCAAGGAGGCTTGATGATGCTCTTTGGGCATACCGGACAGCATATAAGACTCCCATAGGTATGTCCCCATACCAACTTGTATATGGGAAAGCTTGTCACCTACCGGTTGAATTAGAGCATAAAGCCATGTGGGCTATGAAAAAGTTGAAAATGGATTGGAATGAAGCTGTAGAACAGAGGTTAAATGGGTTGCATGAACTCGATGAATTTTGGCTAAAAGCTTATGAAAGTTCAGCCCTCTACAAAGAAAAGATGAAGAAATACCATGACCAAAAGATTGAGAAACGCGATTTTATAGTTGGGGATTTGGTGCTTTTATTCAATTCTAGGTTGCGTTTGTTTCCGAGCAAGATCAAGTCCAAATGGACTGGCCCTTACTTGATCACCCAACTATTCCCTCACGGAGCGGTTGAGTTGGAAAACAAGGAGGGTGTGCGGTTTAAGGTGAATGGACAACGAATACAAATCTATTTGGGGCATGCTGAATCGGCGAATGAAGTGATCGAGGCATACCATCTTGATGAAGTCTGAGTAATCGAGTATCCTCCGTCGTGCCGCGACGTTAAACAAGCGCTGGTTGGGAGGCAACCCAATATGTATCCTCTAAGCCAATTATAGTTTTCTTTCTAGTAATAGTTGGATTTTCTTTGTTTTTCATTTTGTTAGAAGTGTTGGCTAGAGCGTAGTTTAGGGTCCGTGTCCACTAAGCCTCCAGTCAAACACATAGAGAATAGCTTAATGGGTGTTAACTTTGCAGGTAGCACATCACCAGAAAAATCTGTAGAAATTAGTCTGAAACACTCAGTGACGGATCCATCGACGGACCGTCATGCTTGCAACGGAACGTCACAAGAATCCGTCGTGCCAGGTAAGTTTGTCTATTTTTTTAAAAATTAGGGCACCCGCGACGGACCCCAAGACGGACCCCAAGACGGACCGTCACACTAGTGATGGACCATCGTCGGGGACTCGTTGCATCAGTAACCAACAACCCAACCCGACCCGGCCGGGTAATTTTAAAAGTTTTAAACATTTTAAACTCCCCACCCCTTCACTTCAACCGTTTTTTTCCCTCTTTCTCCCATTTCCTCTCTTTTCAACTTCCTTCCACTCTCATCCTCTTCCCAATCCACTGATCCACCATCATTTCCCCAATTCCCACAATCTCATTTCCCCCCCCCCCCTCAAATCTTCCTGCCTCTTCCAAGTATTTGCTGGTCGGAGTCTTCTGCTATTGTTCTTATCTACCTAGCTGTGTGCCTCACCTGCTTGTTTTCTCCTCTTCTCCAGTTCTTAGGTATGTGCTTCTGATCTCTACCCATTTACACTACATTATTGTTTTTTTAATTACTATTGGCCTGTTTCTTTTTGTTGTGTCTTTGGTTTTTTGACTAAAGACCTCATGTCATGCTTTAAAGTCCCACAATTAGAAATAACATTGATGTGGGTAGTGGGTTAACCGGATCAAAGAAGGGGTAAGATGTTTTGCAAACTTATTCTGACCTAGGTTGATAGTCCACTGAATTGACATGATAAAACTCGAGAAATTGATGCTTTAGCATTGCTAGTTTGCTGGATATTTGGGCTAGAACTATATGGATTAATATCGAGTCTTTCGGTTGGAATCTCAGGGGATGATTGTGGCTTCCCATTTCTATCACTGCATGACAGAACGAGACCCTGTCGACGGACCATCATGGGGTCCGTCCCAACAACCCACTATTTGTTTTCCCCAAGTGTCCACTAATGAAATGATGTGACAGACCGTCGTGCCCACGACGGTCAGTCCTGCACAACCGTCATGGTTGTCAGAGACCCCACTCCTAAGGGTCTCCATGTTTTTCTAAGTGTCCTATAACGAACTGATGCGACGGACCGTCGTGCCCACGATGGTCCATCCTGCACAACCGTCATGGTTGTGAGAGACCCCACTCCTAAGGGTCTCCAAGTTTTTCTAAGTGTCCTATGATAAATAGATGCAACGGACCGTCGTGCCTACGATGGTCCGTCCTGCACAACCGTCATGGTTGTCAGAGACCCTTCTCCTAAGGGTATCCTAATTTTTTCTAAGTATCTTATGATGGACAGATGCAACGGACCGTCGTGCCCACGACGGTCCGTCCTGCACAACCGTCATGGTTGTCCGAGACCCCACTCCTAAGGGTCACCATACTTTTTCCAAGTGTCCCATGACGGACCTCCACGACGGCCCGTCATAGCCATGACGGTCTGTCCTGCTTATCCGTCATGACTTTCAGAGACTTTCCTTCAGAGGTCTCAAAATAAAGAATGTTAAGTAATTCATGACGGACCCCCATGACGGTCCGTCATACTCACGGCGGGCCGTCAACTGGTCCGTCATGTTTCACAAATACTTCAGAGATATCATTACAGCTTTGGTCTTATATTTATTTTGTTTCATTTTTGCATGTATTATTTGCTCCTTCTAGTACTAATCATGATTCTTTACAGGTACTACCACTCATGGCACCGAAACAAGATCGAGTTCACGCGCGAGGACGTTCAATGTCCGTTGCTCCGTCTGCTCGACTGGTCATTGGCTCTGATTATGAGCATGACCCCGAGTACGTGCCCCCAGGCACTACCACTCCAGCACATGCTGTACGTGCAACCAGAGCCACGCCCAAGAAGGTGGCGTCCGGCGTAGTCACTGTCTCCCAGTCTGATGAGGAGTGCACACTGACCGGCACACCTTCTGGGTCAGCTGCACAGGATGAGGGAGCGTCTGATTCCTTAGGAGTATCCTGGTCCGAGGACGTCTCCGTGTCTGCTGAAGCCTCTGCGGCCGCCACAGCTTCACAGTCTGCCTCGTCTGATGAGGGCGATAGTTCTGATTCCACTCCATCTTCACCGACTAGAGTTCCCGCCCCGGTTGCCGACCAGCCCAACAGGTGGTGTGTCGAGGGGCAATACCAAGTGTATTCCTATGCCAAGCTGCTAAATGGTAAGGGTGTCATGACCCGGACCTTTACACTGGAGAGGCGGGTCCTTACAGGGAGTCTCCCCACCATGCCGGATATCAATACTCTCTTCACCAGACATCGGCTAGAGTGGACGGATCGTTCTTTGGGCCGATACAGTGAGGAGTTGGTCCGAGAGTTCTACGCCTCGTATGTGGCTAATCTCCGATCACAGATTGATAGGCTGGCTGCACCTGCCAAACAGGCCCCACTTGATCACATCAGAGTCCGCGGCAAGCGGGTAGACATCTCCTTGCCAGCCATCCGCCGGTATCTATACGGCGAGGATGTTGATGCCACCAGGACCCCTCTCACCGCCAAGTTTGACTACCGGTGGCAACTGGTTAAAGATGGACGGTTCTTGTGTGAGCCAGCACTGAGAGAGACCACCAAGAGGAGGATGGCCTAGCACTTATCTATTGATGGAGAGGCTGCTGACTGGGTTATGGAGCCAAAGGGAGCCATCAAGAATGCTAACTTGACCTTCACGGCCAAGTTTTTATGGTTGATAGTCCGCCACTGCCTTTCCCCCACTGCTGCAGATAATATAGTTACATGGGATCGCGCAGTTCTGATGGCGGCAATGATAGCAGGGTTTGAGGTTGACTTCGCTTGGCTTTTGCAGGCAGTCATGCACGAGAGGGCCTTCAAGGTCACTACTACTTACCCATTTCCGTGCATGGTTTTCTCTTTATGCAGGTCCGCAGGTGTGACCATTTGGCACATAGATCAGCTCAAGACCCCGTAGGGCAATGTTGATATCGGCCTCATCAGAGATGAGGCCAATGAGTTGGCTCCGCACAGAGGGACCCGCCTTGAGGTGCCTCTGCTTGTTGAGAACCTGGCGGATACTGTAGAGCATGCCCAAGCGGCTACTCAGGCTCCTTCTGCACCTACTGACACTACCCCGGTCGAGTCTATCACGGGTAGTAGCACTGCCCCGAGCTCCTCTCGCTCGGCTCCTTCCGCCACTCTGGTCCTACCTGCTAAGGTCCAGAAACTTGAGGCTCAGATGGCCACAATTCTGCATCACATCCAACCTTGGATGCAGAGGTCTATCGCTGAGGCGGAGGAGCGAATGGAGCGTAAGATGGCCCAGCACATGGAGTGGAAGATCCTGGAGGTTCATCAGCGCTTAGACGCCTTTGAGTTGCGGGTACTAGCCCGGCCAGCCCCTCCGGTGGACGTGTAGACCCTTTAGTCTGCGGTTGAGAGTTTGCGAGCGGATCTTGATACGATCCTAGAGGCTAGGGTGCCTGAGTCTGAGGCCCCTTCTGCAGAGCCTGCTGAGGACACAGTGATGGCTGCTTTATTCGCCACTTCTGATGTTCCACCACCTCCCCCACCAGAGCATGCCAAGAGGCGCAGGGGTCGAGAGGAGGATGAGGCTAGGGCGAGGAAGAAGGAGCGCCGTGAGATGGAGGCTGCGAGGAAAGCCTCGATTGCTGATGAGGAGGCCCGTACGTTGAGGGCTGTAGAGTTAGCTGCCGGGGCGTCTAGCTCCAGAGTTGTGGAGACAGTGAGAGGCACTACTGATAGTATTGTTGCTGCTGAGGACACTACTAAGGGTGTCCATACTACGGAGGGAGTGGGTTTCGGGAAACCGGACCCACCAGCTTGTTGATCGCCGGTGCTTTGCGCCTCAGGTTTGCTTCACCTACCACACACATATTTTAGTTTTTTTATCCATTGGGGACAATTGCATATCTTTTTGTTGGGGGTGGGGTAAATGAAAAGTGAGTGCTAGGGTGAAGTCTGAGTAGCCCAATTCACGATCCTCTTTTGGGGTTTTCTTGCCTGTGTTCTTTTTCCCCAAAAGACTGATTACGTTTATTGTTGAACCGGCATGTTATATCTTGTGTACATAGTATAACTTTGAAGCATGATGGCTAAAACAAAAAAGTTATCCCGATATAATGAAAATGATGCATGACTAGGCATAGTAATTGATAAATGTGTGGCTCTAAACATGACATAGAGATGCACTGCAGCATGACCCTGAATCTAAGACTTGAACTAGGTGTCTTTTAATCTGAGAATGTAATGAGATGTCAAGTGAGTGTGAGGGAAATTCGAATGATCCACCATTGATACTGAGCTAGAACTTTTCTGGTTAGTCTTGCTAAAAGTAAGCCAAAATAAATAATTACGAAAGGGTCATAGGCCTTTGTTCGAAATAGTCAATCTTGAGCCTAAAAATAATAGAAAACCAAATGAAGTTAATCCCTTATTGATCCAAATGATTTGACCGTAAAAATAGATCTTTCTTTTTCACCCCAACTGATCTTCTCTTGGAACAAAGTGTTGGCCCTGGTCCCTCCTTGGACATGTGCACCTCAGTTTATGCCAAAAGCATAAGTTGAGGGTGGCTAATGCAGAAAGCAACCTTGTTGTGGCCCTGACCCAACCATGGGTATTGTGAACCCTGACTCATAGCAAAGTCATGAGTTGAGGATGGCTGTTATAAGGAATACTCCAGAAAGTGGGGTTGAAAGAATAAAGAGGAAGAAAGAACAAAACAGAAGTGACTAAAAAATAATAATAATAATAATAATATACGTATAAAACAAAATAAACACAATAAAAGAGAAAAGTCACTTACACATAAGGATAAGAAAGGGGAAACAACAAGTTGAAAGAAAATTGAGAAATAGGGCAAAATAAAAATGATGAAAAGGTGGTACGCTTAGCCGATATGTCAAGGAGGGCAATAAGTCACTAAAGTATACCTAAATATACCCCACCTAAACCTGAGCCTATGTTGCAAGCTAAGAAAGTCCTATCGTGATCCTAAGAGTTGTTATGGCAAACTTAAAGCAGTGAAAATAAGGGGAAGCTTATGGCAATATGTATAAATGAGTTGAGAAGTTGTTCTGAGAGCGAGTGTTGAAAAGTAATCCTTAGCATAATTTTCAGCTATCACTCTAGTATTGGAATGGCACCGTTTGAGGCACTATATGGTAGGAGGTGTAGGTCTCCAACGAGTGGTTCAAGGTTGGAGAGTCATCCATTTTGGGTCCAGAGATCATTCATGAGGCCTTAGAGAAGGTCAGGGTGATTAGGGACAGGTTGGCTGCTGCTTATAGTCGGCAGAAGTCATACGCAGATAACAGAAAATGAACCTTAGAGTTTGATGTTGGTGACCAGGTCTATTTGAAGATATCACCTATAAAGGGGGTCTAGTTGAGTCCGAGGTATGTTGGTCCATATGAGATCCTACAATGTGTGGGCGAGGTGGCCTATGAGTTAGCATTGCCTCTGGAGCTAGCTTCTGTCCATCTAGTCTTTCATGTATCCATGTTAAAGAAGTGCCTAGGTGATCCAGCATCGATTCTACCTATGGAAGGTTTGGGGGTTGATGAAGACTTGTCCTATGAGGAGGTACCAGTTGAGATCTTAGACAGACAGGTCAAGCGGCTGAGAAATAAGCAGATTGCCACGGTGAAGGTATTGTGGAGGAATCATCTTGTTGAGGGTGCTACGTGGGAGGCCGAGGCCGATATGAGATCCCGCTACCCTCATCTTTTCAGCTCTTGAGGTTAGACTTCCTACTCTTCATTCTATGTTTCCTTATCTCTCCATTCTTTGTTGTTACTGCTTGACTGTGCATGGTGGTTATGTTACGATGTGACTGAAGTTGTGCTATATAATAAGAAGTGTCATTCGGGGACGAATGTTTCTAAAGGGGGGATAATGTAACAACCCCCAAAAAATGAATATGCTAAGTAATGTTTAGTGTGTCTAGAATGCCTACGATTAGACCGGGTTCACACGGATTGATGTACGTAGAACCTGACCTCTGAACCTCTACAACATCCAAGCCAACTAACTTGGTGAGTTAGTTGATCTAGGAAAGTTTGGGTCCAGCCATGTAGGGCACCCGAATATGAAGATTTACCCGGATGAGTCTTTACCGGACTTAAAAAGGGGAAATCTTAAGTTTGGAAGGTCTAGGGGTAAAATGGTCTTTTTCTAGGCTAAGGGTAGTATCGTAATTATTTAATTAATATGGTAGAGGGGCATTTTGGGGAGAAAGGTCCGAAATTGGCCTTGGAGCAAAATCTTGCTCCACCCGGGTTCGAACCTAAGTGGGAGAAATGATTTAATTTGATTATTTTAATTTGGTGAATTAATTTAATTAATTAATATTTAATAGCTGATTTAAGAAAAAGGAAAATCAGATTTTTATTATTAATTATTATTTACTAATTAAGATATTCTATTTGACTAAGTCTTGCCTAAGTGTCCTAGTTCTAAGAGAACACTACCTCACACTTCTCTCTTTCACGCCTATCTATCCATCTCTCACGTCTGCTTCTCTCTCAACTTCACGTTTTCTCTCTACTTTACAAAGCAGAAAAAAAAAACAAAAGTTCTTCACACTTGAAGAACTTACAAAATAAAAACGAATAAACTAATCTAGGAAACGAAAAGTTAACAAAATTTCTAGTCGGGTAAGGTGTGAGATTTGTTGGTGGACGTGAATTGGTGGTGGGTTTTGGGCTGCATGTTCAAGTGTTGAACAACGTTAAAAATCAGGTATGGGTTTCTTACTCTTGGTCCCTTTCCCAAGAGACCCTTAAGTCTCAGATGAATCTACTCCGAAAACTAGGGTTGTTCCCCATTATATGTCCCTGTCACTAGCTCCTAATGATGTTAGGTTGGTATGTCTGCAGGTAGATTAGGCGTGTAATATGATGTTTGTGATGAATATGTTCATGAAACTGTGTTCGGAATTGTATGACTGATAATTTGTGTCTTCCGAAATTATGTGAAAAATTATGTGCAAACCGTGACTTATACTTTTGGTTTGAAGTTTGAAAATGACATGTTTTATGGTTGTATTTGACGTACACAAACTTGTATTAATCATGTTCATATGAGGTGTAATGTGGCTGATTGGAGTGGAAAACCTCTTAGCTAAATATAACTACGAAACTACACCTAAAAACATACTAAATGATCCATGAATTACCCTAAGAACTAATGTATACATGTTGATAAAAAGGAGTTGAAAAACATGACCAAATTTCCAGCATATTATAATCCTGGTTTTGTCCAAACAAGGATGAACAAATTTGAAATTTTAAGTGAGTATGAAATAGGTGAGGTCGCTAGGGATTGAACTCGAGACCTCACACAAAAAAATCATTAAACAAATAAATGAGGAAATGGGGTTAAGGGGAATCGAAGTTGGGTGCCCTTAGCCGAATCTCTCCTAATTTAAACACAAAAAAAATGAGAGGAGTAGGATTCGAACCTACATCCTCTCATCCAAATAAGAGAGCAAAGAGATAAAAATTTAAATTAATAATAAGATGGGAGGAGTTGGATTCGAACCCACAACCTTTCGTCCAAATGAGGAGACAAGTAGAGGATAAACAAAAAAGAAAATTAATAAAATGAGAGGAGTGGGGTTCGAACCCACATCCTCTCGGCCAACATGGAAATAAGCTGAGGGAAAATAAAAATAAAGAAACGTGATTGTGGGGGTTCGATCTCGGATCTCCTAAGTCTAAACATCTACGGAAAAGTGAAGAAAAGAAAAAAAAAGAAAGAAGGAAGGTGTGGTGTGGGGATTCAATCGTGAGTCGCCCCAAGCCGAAATGTAAATAATAAAAAGTAAGTGTAAAAGAAACAAAGTGTTGTCCAAGAGGTTCGAAATCGGGTTCTCTTGCCCAATTCCGTATTTACACATAAGTCATATGTAAGTAAATATTTAATGAATGCTGCCTCTAAAGATCGAACTCAATATCTTTGCATATCTACAAGATACATAAGTCTTCTACCACATAATCTTGGGTAAACATGAATCACTTAGACAAACAATGAATGAAGCCTCATGGCTTGTATGTGTGGACTCATAAGTCTAGCATACGTTTAAAAGTAGGTGAGCCTAAGATGGATGTGTTAAAATGATGTAACCCTAGAAGGGTTAAGTAAGAGTGTGTAACAGACTACATGGCCAAGTGCATTGGCATATGATGATATGAACATTCACGTTAAGGGGTGAGTAATTATGAAAAGCAAATGTGCTAAAGTTAATGAATGAGGCGACAATATGATAAGAGGCTAATGTGAAATATGAGAGAAATCTCAAATGAGCCTAAGTAAATGTTACCAAAACGTACTCACCTATGAGAGTGTAAAGCTAATAAAGAGACCAGTCTCTATGAATACTCTAATGAAAGTATTGAAGTTACTCCATACTTAGTACTAATGATAAGATGAGAAATCATCTAATGAGCTATGATGTCCTCATGCTAGAAGCCAGCTTCCATGATGTATGAGTTGAATGTAATGGAACTTTATACTGAGCACCGATAGGCTAGCTATGAGCGGTGATGCCTTCCTTCGAGAAGGGCGGAGGTTCACGTAACTCTCTTGAGATAAGACTGTCCGGCATGCCAGTTATGGGTCTCCTTATATCTCCTAGTCTTTGAACCTATACTGCCAATATTGGGATCTAGCAGGGTTCGACTCGCTATATACGCTAGCATGTTTTGGTTCACTTTGGCCGGTGATTCCACCTCTTTTCGGTGTGGGGATTACACACCAGATTTCATGATGCTCACATGATCTATGTCGGTTAAGGTTAAAGTTCCCAAAGAAAGAATGAGGCCAGCCTCAAATGATGCACATAATGAAATGAACGATACCAAAGGTGTTAGGGTAGGATAATCAAGAGGTGAGCTAGACTTAAGTAATGACACTAGGTTATTCTTGGTCATTGCACAGCAAACCCGATGAGAGTCTTAAACTACATCCTAGGTATGACTAGTAATTGCACTAGTATATGAATGAATGAAAATGAAGTACGTATGAACGAACGAAGCAGACTCTGTGTTTGCTGAAGAAGGCTCCTTAGTTGAGGTCCCATATGTTGAGCACTCATTTTGGGAATTCCTAATGTCAAGTCCATGATTCCAAGGTCTCATGTCATATGAAAGAATGATATGAACTAAGTGATATGATATGTGCAATATGTTATGTGCTGCTTGCAAAAATGATAAGTATGATGATGCATGTTACTTTCATGGCATGACTTTCCTAATCCAAATTTGGCAAGTCCACTGACTTTCCTATTCCAAATTTGGCAAGTCCACTGACTTGACTTTCCATAAATCATGTTGTTAGGAAAGAGCTATTCTTACTCATGTATGTCCTTGATGTGTGCTTGCATATACCCATACTTAGTACAAGTGTGTACTAATCTCATACAAATATCTATTTTTAGGTGCAGGCACAGGTGGACGTTAGAGCTTACAGTACGACGTTACAACTATCCGGACGTGGAGCTTTCATCCGGATTTGGTAGGCCCTCATTGTTTCGAGGATGTCTATTGTTATTATCTAGCTTAGATGTAGGCTTTAGCTAGTGGGGCATGTCCCACTAGTGTTTCATTTCCCATTTCATTTCAGTCTTTGTATTGGTGCCGTTTTGGCAAGGATACGTTTTAATGCAATTATGAACTGCTTCGTTCATTTGATTATTTCTATATTAGATGGTTGATTTGTGAATGCCTATGATGTTAAAAATAATATGTTTCACATGTAATAAGAAAACAAAAAGTTTAAATTTTCTGCTAAAATTAACCTAGATTAAGTAACGATGACGTATATAGGCTTGTCTGCGACCTCTGAGAGGTCAACGACACCGGTCTCATCTGGGATCTAGATTCCAGTCGTGACAAAGTTGGTATCAGAGCACTAGGTTAAATTCCGAGGATAATAAGTTCACATCAACCACATTGAGTAGTTTCTCAATCACGGTAGTGAAGTGCACCACTATCCTGAATTAGAGACTGCATGATGCGTAGGAAAGTTTCCCTTCTTCTGATCTTATCGTGCCTTTTCCTAATGTCTGATTTCTTGGTGTTATGAGCGTGTCTAACATCAATTCTTATTGTTTTCAGAGAATGAATACTAGGAGGAACGTTGGTCAGAGGAGAGGAGGAGCAGCTGATGGGGGCAAGCAGGTTCCACCCCAGGCTCCAGCTGAAGGAGTGGCTATGCCAGTTAACCCAACTGGGTTGACTGATGCGGAGGTGCGGGCATCTCTGGCCCAGATGGCCCAGGAAATCACTATGAAGGCCCAGGCCATGACTGCCCAGGTTAACCGGTAGAATGTTCAGAGGGATAACCCACCATTACGTAGTATGGCTGACAGTCTACGAGACTTCACAAGGATGAATCCTCCTATTTTCACAGGGTCCAAGACTTCAAAGGATCCCCAGGAGTTCATGGATGAGGTACACAAGATTTTGGTGGCCATGGGGGCCACAGATACTCAGAAGGTTGAGCTGGCTTCCTATCAGCTCAAGGATGTTGCACAGACTTGGTGCAAGATCTGGCAGGATAGCCGAGCTTTGGGCGGAGTTCCGGTTACTTGGGAGCTGTTTAAGACAGCCTTCATGGAGAGATTCAACCCCAGGAAGACTGAGGCTGTGAAGAACTGGCAAAAACCTATTACTCCCACCGATATCTGTAGCTTTCTGGGATTGGATGGTTAGTACGGCAGGTTCGTGGAGGGTTTTTCTTCCATTGCTGCCCCACTGACAGCTTTGACTAAGAAGAACGCCAAGTTTGAATGGACGGAGACTTTTGAGAAGAGTTTCCAGGAGCTCAAGTACAGACTCACTTCAGCCCCAGTGCTTACTTTGCCTAAGTGTGGAGAGAATTACACTGTTTATTGTGATGCATCTAGCGTTGGTTTGGGTTGTGTTCTTATGCAGGGTGGTAAGGTTATAGCTTATGCGTCCTGACAGCTCAAGGTTCATGAGAAGAATTATCCCACTCATGACCTGGAGTAGGCAGCTGTGGTGTTTGCACTCAAGCTGTGGAGGCACTACTTGTATGGAGTGCATGTGGATATGTTCACAGACCACAAGAGTCTCCAGTACGTGTTTACGCAAAGAGAGTTAAATCTACGTCAGCGGAGATGGTTGGAGCTGTTGAAGGACTATGATATGCGTGTTCACTACCATCAAGGTAAAGCAAATGTTGTAGTTGATGCTTTGAGAAGGTTGAGCATGGGGAGTACAGCCCACGTTGATGATGAGAAGAAAGAGTTAGTGAAGGATGTACACAGACTGGACAGACTGGGTGTGCGGTTGATGGCTTCTACTAGCGGGGGTGTTTCAGTTCATCCTAGTTCTGAATCATCCTTGGTAGTTGAGGTCAAGAAGTGTCAGAATCTTGATCCTGTTTTGATGGAGTTAAAGGACTCATTGCAGATAAAGATGAATGCGTCTTTTGCTTTGGGAGGTGAAGGCATACATAGGTACCAGGACAGGCTGTGTGTACCAGATGTGGATGATTTATGAACCAGGATTGTTGCAGAGGCCCATGGTTCTAGATATTCCATAGATCCAGGTTCAACCAAGATGTATCATTATCTTAAGCAGATCTATTGGTGTGATGGCATGAAGAAGTACATTGCAGAATATGTGGCCAAGTGTCCTAATTGTCAGCAGGTTAAGGCAGAACATCTTAAGCCTGGCGGTCTTACTAAGATTATTGAGGTTCCGACTTGGAAGTGGGAGGACATTAATATGGACTTCGTGGTTGGTCTTTCGAGGACTAGGAGACAACATGAATCCATATGGGTTATTGTGGACAGGATGACTAAGTGTGCCCACTTTGTCCCTGTGAAGTCTACTTACCGAGCCGAGGATTAAGCGAGACTCTACATTGATGAGATTGTGAGATAGCATGGGATTCCTTTGTCTATCATTTCAGATAGAGAAGCTCAGTTCACTTCACATTTCTGGAGATCCTTCCAGAAGAGATTAGGCACGCAGGTAAAGGTTAGTACTGCCTTTCATACTCAGACTGATGGGCAGGCAGAGCGCACCATTTAGACATTGGAGGACATATTGAGAGCGTGTGTGATTGACTTCAGAGGTTGTTGGGACGACCATCTGCCTTTGATAGAGTTCTCGTATAATAACAGCTATCACTCCAGTATTGGAATGGCACCGTTCGAGGCACTATATGGTAGGAGGTGTAGGTCTCCAACGGGTGGTTCGAGGTTGGAGAGTCATCCATTTTGGGTCCAGAGATCATTCATGAGGCCTTAGAGAAGGTCAGGGTGATTAGGGACAGGTTGGCTGCTGCTTACAGTCGGCAGAAGTCATATGCAGATAATAGAAAATGAACCTTAGAGTTTGATGTTGGTGACCAGGTCTATTTGAAGATATCACCTATGAAGGGGGTCTAGTTGAGTCCGAGGTATGTTGGTCCATATGAGATCCTACAACGTGTGGGCGAGGTGGCCTATGAGTTAGCATTGCCTCTGGAGCTAGATTTTGTCCATCCAGTCTTTCATGTATCTATGTTAAAGAAGTTCCTAGGTGATCCAGCATCGATTCTACCTGTGGAAGGTTTGGGGGTTGATGAAGACTTGTCCTATGAGGAGGTACGTGTTGAGATCTTAGATAGACAGGTCAAACAGCTGAGAAACAAGCAGATTGCCACAGTGAAGGTATTGTGGAGGAATCATCTTGTTGAGGGTCCTACGTGGGAGGCCGAGGCCGATATGAGATCCCGCTACCCTCATCTTTTCAGGTCTTGAGGTTAGACTTCCTACTCTTCAATCTAAGTTTCCTTATCTCTCCATTCTTTGTTATTACTGCTTGACTGTACATGGTGGTTATGTTACGATATGACTAAAGTTGTGCTATATTATAACAAGTGTCATTCGGGGACGAATGTTTCTAAAGGGTGGATAATGTAACAACCCCCAAAAAATGAATATGCTAAGTTATGTTTAGTGTATCTAGAATGCCTACGATTAGACCGGGTTCACACAGATTGATGCGCGTAGAACCTGACCTCTGAACCTCTGCAACAGCCAAGTCAACTAACTTGGTGAGTTAGTTGAGCTAGGAAAGTTTGGGTCCAGCCATGTAGGGCACCCGAATATGAAGATTTACCCGGATGAGTCTTTACCAGACTTAAAAAGGGGAAATCATAAGTTTGGAAGGTCTAGGGGTAAAATTGTCTTTTTCCAGGCTAAGGGTAGTATTGTAATTATATAATTAATATGGTGGAGGGGCATTTTGGGGAGAAAGGGCCAAAATTGGCCTTGGAGCAAAATCTTGCTCCACCCGGGTTCGAACCTAAGTGGGAGAAATGATTTAATTTGATTATATTTAATTTGGTGAATTAATTTAATTAATTAATATTTAATAGCTGATTTAAGAAAAAGGAAAATCAGATTTTTATTATTAATTATTATTTATTAATTAAGATATTCTATTTGACTAAGTCTTGCCTAAGTGTCCTAGTTCTAAGAGAACACTACCTCACACTTCTCTCTTTCACGCCTTTCTATCCATTTCTCACGTCTGCTTCTCTCTCAACTTTACGTTTTCTCTCTACTTTACAAAGCAGAAAACAAAACAAAAGTTCTTCACACTTGAAGAACTTACAAAATAAAAATGAACAAACTAATCTAAGAAACGAAAAGTTAACGAAATTTCTAGTCGGGTAAGGTGTGAGATTTGTTGGTGGACGTGAATTGGGTGTGGGTTTTGGGCAGCATGTTCAAGTGTTGAACAACGTTAAAAATCAGGTATGGGTTTCTTACTCTTGGTCCCTTTCCCATGAGACCCTTAAGTCTCAGATGAATCTACTCCGAAAACTAGGGTTGTTCCCCATTACATGTCCCTGTCACTAGCTCCTAATGATGTTAGGTTGGTATGTCTGCTGGTAGATTAGGCGTGTAATATGATGTTTGTGATGAATATGTTCATGAAACTGTGTTCGGAATTGTATGACTGATAATTTATGTCTTCCAAAATTATGTGAAAAATTATGTGTAAACGGTGACTTATACTTTTAGTTTGAAGTTTGAAAATGACATGTTTTATGGTTGTATTTGACGTGCACAAACTTGTATAAATCATGTTCATATGAGGTGTAATGTGGCTGATTGGAGTGTAAAAACTCTTAGCTAAATATAACTACGAAACTACACCTAAAAACATACTAAATGATCCATGAATTACCCTAAGAACTAATGTATAAATGTTGATAAAAAGGAGTTGAAAAACATGACCAAATTTCCAGCATTTTGTAAGCCTGGTTTCGGCCAAACAAGGATGAACAAATCTAAAATTTTAAATGAGTATGAAATAGGTGAGGTCGCTAGGGCTTGAACTCGAGACCTCACATAAAAAAATCATTAAACAAATAAATGATGAAATGGGGTTAAACACAAAAAAAATGAGATGAGTGGGATTCGAACCCATATCCTCTCGGCGAAATAAGAGAGAAAAGAGATAAAAATTTAAATTAATAATAAAATGAGAGGAGTGGGATTCGAACCCACAACCTTTCTGCCAAATGAGGAGACAAGGAGCGAGTAAACAAAAAAAAATTATAAAATGAGAGGAGTGGGGTTCGAACCCACATCCTCTTGGACAACATGGAAATAAGCTAAGGGAAAAGAAAAATAAACAAACGTTTTTGTGGGGGTTCGATCTCGGATCTCCTAAGTCTAAACATCTAAGGAAAACTGAAGAAAAGAAAAAAACAAAAAAGAAAGAAGGAAGGTGTGGTGTGGGGATTCGATCTTGAGTCGCCCCAAGCCGAAATGTAAATCAAAAAAATTAAGTGTAAAAGAAACTAAGTGTTTTCCAAGAGATTCGAAATCGGGTTCCCTTTCCCAATTCCGTAAGTAAATATTTAATGAGTGATACCTCTAAAGATCGAACTCAATATCTTGGCATATCTACAAGATGCATAAGTCTTGTACCACATAATCTTGGGTAAACATGAATCACTTAGACAAACAATGAATGAAGCCTCATGGCTTGTATGTGTGGACCTATAAGTCTAGCATACGTTTAAAAATAGGTGAGCGTAAGATGTATGTGATAAAATGATGTAACCCTAGAAGGGTTAAGTAAGAGTGTGTAACACACTAAATGGCCAAGTGCATTGGCATATGATGAGATGAACATTCACGTTAAGGGGTGAGTAATTATGAAAAGCAAATGTGCTAAAGATAATGAATGAGGCGACAATATGATAAGAGGCTAATGTGAAATATGAGAGCAATCTCAAATGAGCCTAAGTAAATGTTACCAAAACGTACTCACCTATGAGAGTGTAAAGCTAATGAAGAAACAAGTCTCTATGAACACTCTAATGAAAGTATCGAAGTTAATGCATACTTAATACTAATGCTAAGATGAGAAATCATCTAATGAGTTATGATATCCTCATGCTAGAAGCCAGCTTCTATGATGTATGAGTTGAATGTAATGGAACTTTATATTGATCAATGATAGGCTAGCTATGAGCGGTGATGCCTTCCTTCGGGAAGGGCGGAGGTTCACGTAACCCTCATGAGATGAGACTGTCCGGCATGCCGGGAATGGGTCTCCTTATATCTCCTAGTCTTTGTACCTATACTGCCAAAATAGGGATCTAGCAGGGTTCGACTCCCTATATACGCTAGCATGTTTTGGTTCACTTTGGCTGGTGATTCCACCTCTTTTCGGTGTGGGGATTACACACTGTATTTCATGATGCTCACATGATCTATGTCGGTTAAGGTTAAAGTTCCCAAAGAAAGAATGAGGCAAGCCTCAAATGATGCACATAATGAAATAAACGATACCAAAGGTGTTAGGATAGGATAATCAAGAGGTAAGCTAGACTTAAGTAATGACACTAGGTTATTCTTGGTCATTGCACAGCAAACCCGATGAGAGTCTTAAACTACATCCTAGGTATGACTAGTAATTGCACTAGTATATGAATGAATGAAAATGAAGTACATATGAACGAACGAAGCAGACTCTGTGTTTGCTAAAGAAGGCTCCCTAGTTGAGGTCCCATATGTTGAGCCCTCATTTTGGGAAGTCCTAATGTCAAGTCCATGATTCCAAGGTCTCATGGCATATGAAAGAATGATATGAACTACGTGATATGATATGTGCAATATGTTATGTGCTGCTTGCAAAAATGATAAGTATGATGATGCATGTTACTTCCATGGCATGATTTTCCTAATCCAAATTTGGCAAGTCCACTGACTTTCCTAATCCAAATTTGGCAAGTCCACTGACTTTCCTATTCCAAATTTGGCAAGTCCACTGACTTGACTTTCGATAAATCATGTTGTTAGGAAAGAGTTATTCTTACTCATGCATGTCCATTGTATGTTCTTTCATATACCCATACCTAGTACAAGTGTGTACTAATCCCATACAAATATCTACTTTTAGGTGCGGGCATAGGTGGACGTTAGAGCTTACAGTACGACGTTGCAGCTATCCGGACGTGGATCTTTCATCCGGATTTGGTAGGCCCTCATGCTTTCTAGGATGTCTACTGTTATTATCTATCTTAGATGTAGGCTTTAGCTAGTGGGGCATGTCCCACTAGTGTTTCATTTCCCATTTCATTTCAGACTTTCAATTGGTGCCGTTTTGGCAAGGATACGCTTAATGCAATTATGAACTGCTTCTTTCATTTGATTATTTCTATATTAGATGGTTGATTTGTGAACGTCTATGATGTTAAGAATAATATGTTTCATATGAAATAAGAAAACAAAAATTTCAAATTTTTCGCTAAAATTAACCTAGATGAAGTAACGATGACATATGTAGGCTTGTCTGCGACCTCTGAGAGGTCAACGACGTCGGTATCAGCTGGGGTATAGATTCAAGTCGTGACAGTCCGATTTCCTTGTCTAATAGAGTTACATTAGTTAACTTGATAAAACTAGATATGCTAGATTTTGATGTCATGTTGTGAATGGGTTGGTTGCATACTTGCTTTGCCTTTATTGATTGTAGGAAAAGGGTAGTCAAATTTCCATTTCCAAACAAACCCATTTTTGAATGGAGTAGAGTAAACTCAAACAGTAGCGGTAAGATCATTTCGTGTATAAAAGCTTGCAAGATGATTGCAAGGGGTTGTCTATACCACATAGTTAGAGTTAGGGATCTTGAATCTGAGGTCCCTCCTATAGAGTCGGTACCAGTAGTGAAGGAATTTATGAAGGTCTTTCCCCATAAACTGCCCGGAATTTCTCCTGAACGGGAGATTGACTTTGTCACAGATTTATTGTCACAACCTATTTCTATCCCTCCTTATTGGATAGCCCCTGCCGAGTTTAAAGAAATAAAGGCTCAATTCACAGATTTTCTAGATAAGGGTTTTATTCAATCAAGCATATCTCCATGGGGTGCCTTGGTATTGTTTGTGAAGAAGAAGGATGTGTCTTTGAAAATGTGTATCGACTATCGTCAATTGAACAAAGTCACCACAAAGAATAAGTATTCACTCCCGAGGATTGATGATTTATTTGATCAACTCCACGGAGTGAGTTACTTTTCAAAGATTGACTTGAGATCGGTTTATCACGATCTTAGAGTGAGGGAGGTTGATATTTCGAAAATGACATTCTGAACAAGATATGGTAAATTTAAATTCCTAGTTATGTCCTTTGGTCTAACCAATGCCCCAACGACTTTCATGGACCTTATGAATTGTGTTTTTAGAAAGTATCTTGATCTGTTTGTGATTGTCTTCATTGATGACATTGTGATACACTCTAGGAGTGAGAATGATAATAATATCCATTTAAGGATATTTTTGCATGTTCTCAAGGATAACAAACTTTTTGCTAAGTTTAGTAAGTTTGAATTTTAATTGAGATCAATTGCATTCCTTGGTCACATTGTTTCTAGTGAACGGGGAGAGGTTCATCTGAGGAAGATAGAAGTGATCAAAAGTTGTCTTAGACCTTTGAGTCCTACTGACATCCGAAATTTTCTTGGGTTTGCCGGGTATTATAGGAGGTTTGTTGAGGGATTTTCATCTATCGCATGTCCATTATCATCCTTAAACCTGAATGAATCCATTTTTTAATGGACAAAATCTTGTGAAAGAGCTTCAAATTATTTAAAGATAGACTTACCTCCACTCCGGTGTTGACTCTACTAGAGGGTTTGTTTTATATTGTCATGCCTCCAAATTGGGTCTAGGATGTGTGCTCAGGAACATGGAAAAGTGATTGTGTATGACTCTAGGCAACTCAAGCAACATGAGAAAAATTATCCAAATCATGACCTTGAACTTGGGGCCGTAGTGTTTGCCTTGAAAATTCGGAGGCACAATATCTATTGGGTACATGTTGATGTGTTCACCAATCACGAGAGTATATAATATGTATTCACTTAAAAAGACTTGAATATACACCAAAGAAGATGGTTAGAACTTACAAAGGATTATGAAATGAGTGTCTTTTACCATCCTGGAAAAGCTAATGTGGTTGTGGATGCGCTAAGCCGAGTGTCCATGGGTAGTGTGGCTCATGTGGTTGATGAGAAGAAAGAATTAGTGAAGGAGGTTCATTGGTTGGACCGGTAGGGTGTCCGACTAGAAGAATCTTCAAATGGTTGTTTCATGGTCCGTCATAACTCCGATTCATCTCTAGTGGTTGATGTAAAGTTCAAGAAATATCTTGATCCTCTGTTGATGGAGTTGAAGAATTGGTCGTTAAAAATAATAATGAACCAATGGGAGGATGGGGCACTTAGGTACCAAGGGAGGTTATGCGTGTCGGATGTGGATGGTTTAAGGGAGAAAATCATAGAAGAGGTACATCGTTCTCGATACTCCATCCATTTGGGAGACACCAATATGTATCATGATTTGCGCGATATGTATTGGTGGAATGGAATGAAAAGAGGGATAGCTAATTTTGTGACTAGGTGCTCAAATTGCCAACAAGTCAAAGCCGAGCATCAACGTCTGGAGGTCTAACCCAAGATATTTACATCCTCACTTGGAAGTAGGAAGATGTCAACATGGACTTTGTGGTAGGTTTGCCTCGCACACGTCAATAACATGACTCTATTTGGTTCGTAGTGGATATGTTGACCAAGTCAGCCATATCCTTCCCGTAAAAGTTTCTTACTCGACGGAAGAGTATGATAAATTGTATTTTATGGATATTATGAGATTCCATGGGGGTCCCTCTTTGATAATTCCGGATAGAGGAGCCCAATTCACTTCACATTTTTTGAGATCATTCCACAGTGGGCTTGGTAGCCTAGTAAAACTTCGCACAGCTTTCCACCCCAAAACGGATTGAAAAGCAGAGCGCACTATTAAAACCCTAGAAGACATGTTAAGAGCTTTGTGTGATTGATTTGAAAGGTAATTGGGATGATCACCTACCTTTGATAGAATTCTCCTTCAACAATAGCTACCGTGCGAGTATCGGTATGGCACCTTTTGAAGCACTTTATGGTAGGAGGTGCCGGTCCCAGATTGGATGGCTTAAAGTGGGTAAGTTTTCTCTTCTTGGACCCGAGATAATGTATGAGGCCACAGAGAAGGTTTTGACTCATAAGAGAGAGCTTTACAACGACTTATAGTCGGCAAAAATTGCATGTCGACAATAGTAAGAGGGACCTTGAATTCAAAGTAGGAGATTGGGTCTATTTGAAATTTCACCCATGAAAGGGGTGATGAGGTTTTGAATAAAGGAGAAACTTAGTCCCCGTTATGTGGCCCTTATGAGATTTCTAAAAGGGTTGGGGAAGTGGCATATGAGTTAGAGTTTTCAATGGAATTGGCCTCGGTTCATCCAGTGTTCCATGTGTCTATGCTCAAGAAGTGTATAGGTGATCCGGTGTCGATTCACCCTCTAGAAGGTTTAGGGGTAAAAGAGGACCTTTTATTTATGAAGAGGACCCGATTGAGATCTTGGATCGTAAAATTAAGAAATTGAGGAATAAGGAGGTTGGCTCCGTAAAAGTTCTATGGAGGAACAACCTTGTTGAAGGTGCAATATGGGAGGACGAGGCCGACATGAAATTCCGATATCCTCATATTTTTCCTCCTAATCCTCGCCAAAGTTCAGGTTAGTATTTTTCTCTTAAATGAGTCCTACGAATTATGTTGAACGTACCATGTTTTCTAATATTTGCATGCTTTTTGTAGAAATTCCTGCCTAAATTGAGTTTTCATAAGTATGATTCTCATGGCTAGTTTTCACTTAAATATGTAGAGTTGTATATTCCTTTCATAAGAGTTATGTCGAACATGTTTAATGTTGTCTTGTTAAGAAATTTGCATGTCAACTCTTTGAAGGTGTTCTTATTGAGCTTATGTTAATATGGGGAAGGTAGTTCATCCTTATGTGAAGTAAATGATAAGCTCTTATGTGTTATGAAATCGGGAGTAAGGTTCTATACGTTTATGTTATGTTATGTGTGGAAGGTAGCTGAAATTCCTCCTATGAGCAGTTACTCAATATGATATTTTTTGTTGTTGGGCTGCTAGTCTTGAGTCTACTCTTTTTTCCGAATAGAATGTTTAAGGTGTCATTCGGGACGAATGTTCCTTAGAGGGAGGGGGGGGGGCTTTCGTAACACCCAAAAATTTCCATTACATGTACTAGAGAATCATATGTTAAATAATGATTTTTTACACCTAAATAACAGTAGTAAACCTAATTAGGATGTATCGCTAAGAAACAACCTTCACATCCAGGAACTAGTGCAAGTTGAACTAGTAAACATCCATGAGTCTTGTGAAGGTCTGGGAGTGTTATATGAAGTCTAAAACTTGTAAAAAGACTCTAAAAGGTAAAAGGAGGTATATAGGGTCAAAACTTCCTAGTCCAACCCCCAAGGATTGCCCTAGGAGTCTACGAATGGACCCCACATTTTGCCGAGCAAACGCCCAATAGGCATCAAGCAATTGCTCATGGAGGGAGACAGTCCGTGTCGCGGACTTATCATACCCGTCAAAACCTTTGGTCTGCGATGCGGACACGTTACAGACTGGTCTGGTTCAAAAATTAATTTTTGAAATTTTGCGGGAACAACTCCGCAACGCGGACTTGTTTTCGGACGAAAATCTAAAATTTTAAATTAAAATTTTACTTCATTAAAAGGACAATTTAAGTGAGGGGTCTTTTGTGTATTTTAGGGGAGGGTTATATATTGATTTTAAATCAGCTTCTCACCACATTTTCCCACAAAAACCAAATCCCCAAATCAAAACCCAAAAGATCTCACCTCTCTCTACTTTCTCTCTCTATTCATCCTCCATTGAAGAAGCTTCGAAGGTTGGAGAAGAAGAAAAAATCCTCCAAGGTTCTACTGAAATTTCGTGGTTATTCATCTTTAAGGTGTGGTTTCTTTTACTTCTTGGATTCTTTTCCACAAGAGGTCCCTCCATAAGATGATTTCTAAATCTCCCAAAACTAGGGTTTTATTCCATAAATGGGTATTCTTTGAAAAACAAAATTGTGAATCAATTGTGTTGAATTATGATGAGTTATTGTTGTTTAAGTATGTATTGATGGTTAATTGACGATTTACTATGACTTTACCCTAGACCAATGTCTTTTCCCCAATTTCATGAAAACCTTTAATTGATGTGGTGAGTTGTGAAGATTATGAATATGTAAACTGACTACATTGTTGCTAATTATGTAATTGATTCTTGAATTTACCTTGTTTATGTAATTGGTTATGTATTCTTGGTAATGGAAGTATGAAGGATCATGAAAGAGAGAAGAAGGTTAGTTGATTTAATCTTCTTGGATTCAATTATGAAGTATGAGTTACTTAGATTGTAATGCTTTTGTGTCTAATGTGTGGTTGTGATGTTGACAACAAGTATTCCTCATCCTAATCACTAGACTATTGAATTAGTTATGAAGTATGCAATTATGTTGTGGTATGATTATTATATGAATGAAAGTAGTTTCTCATCATTACAATAAAGTGTTAAAGTGAAAGGTTTACTCACTTGTATGTGGTTTCAAAAGTGAAAGGATAGTTCTCACTTTTAAATACCTATGAGATATTATTATGAGATGTTCACATAGGTGTCTATTAGAGACTAATGTGATCTTGTATGATAAGTATGATAATTACTAAAAGGAATAAATTCTTAGCACCGAAAGGGCATGTTAATGAGATGGGGTCTCATGTTTAGTAAGTTCGGCCTCCCACATGGGTTTCTTCACGTTTAGAAAGTCTGGATATACACAATATGTGTTTTATCATGAGATGGAAACCTCCACATTAGTAATTAAAGGTTTCTAGTAACAATCTCATGAACCCTTAACTATGTGACCACACAGGACACTAGCTAAATGGATCCACCCAGATAGCTATGTACGAAAGGTTACACCTTAGGGAAGTGTTAACCCCTTCTTTTAGGTGTGGGAGTAGATCAAAGGATTCCATGGATCTCACATGGTATTATGTCGGTTATTGCACTTCTTTCCCTAATGTAAGAGTAAATGATCAATTTAAGTGTATGAACTCTTATTAAGGTTGTCTTAAAGGCTAATACATAGTGTGACAGAGGGTGTGGGACTTATCTTACACATTGCACATGTGGGATCCTAAGGAATGGTTCTAGTAGTGTTATTTTATAATTATAATTATGATTATGATTATGATTATGTTTATAAGCTATGAGTAGTATTGATGTATTAAGCATGTCATAATGAATTATTAGAATATGTTGTAAGTATCAAGTGGGTTGCTTAATGTGATCGTTAGCCTTGGATAGGATTATGGGATTTAATCTTTGGCATTGCACAAGTATTGCTTAGGTGGTCGACATATTGGGTTGATGTTATGTTGAATTCACTTACTATGCTTATTGTATAAGCATGTTGAGTTAAGCTGATAGAAAGCATGATTTTGACAAAAATGTCCCTTTCTAATGCATTGATAATTGTTGACCATGGAAGCTATACTTAGTATCTGTGATGTACAATCCCATATTTCTCCCTTTTCCCCAAACATTTTAGGTTCCGTTCGTTGAAGAGTTCATGGCCAATTTGCAAGAAACACTTGGATCTTTTCCCAAGTCATTGGTGAGTCCTTATGATCGGGTATGTTCCCATGTTCCACTCTAGAAATGATGTTGTTTACGTTTACAAACACTATTCTTTCTCTTATCATTGAGACCATTGACATAAGCCTATAATGGTGTATTGTTTTTTTGGATGCTAAGTCAACACGTTTGTACTCTTGTAGATGGTTCTATCGACAAAGTATTAGACTAATGTCTTATTATAACATCCCGGAATGAACTAAGGTGAACTAGAGACTCATGATTGTTTCTTGAGTTTAATTTAAGTTAAACGGAGTTAGTTTAGTGTCCTTAGGTAGTGCGCAAAGTTTCGTGAAGTTTGGAGGTCAAACGACCAAGAACGTCCAAGGCATTCGAAAGATATGCCTTCAGTCGACCTTGTACGTCTAGACGAGTTTCGTCGAGTTTTATGTGTTTGTTTTGGATGAAATTCATGTGACAGGTGTTAAACTTATAGATGATCATATTCGTGTTGGAAACGTCCGGCAAATTATCCCCAAGGACCATCGAAGGGTCCTTGATGAAGGACCCAAAACCTGGTAAGCAGGCTAACCCAGGCAGCCTTGGCGACGAAGCAGTCGACAGACAGTCATGGCTGTGACACCCCGTCACAAGGTTCCGTCGTGGGGGACTTGTTCAAGGGTGTAGAGAGGACCCTTTGCAAGCCTCTGAAGTTTGCAACGGATGGTCAGGACGGGCCGTTGCACCCGTGATGCCCCGTCACAAGCAGGTCGTCGCAAGTCTGTCCCTGTGCGCAGATTTTTCTGCCAAGTAAGGGGTGAACTTGTAAATTCACCCCACGTCTAAATAAGAGTTTGGACTGCTTGTTAAGGGATTTTTGGGTATATTAAATGAGTTTTAAACCCTATACCTAGACAATACCCCCTCACTTCAACATTCAAACTCTCTCTCAAAAAAGAAAACTCTCTCAAAGTCACCATTGAAGCCAAGGCTCAAGGAGGGAAAGGAGGGCTGCTTTGGACTTGTTTCTTCATCAAAATTAGTGGGTTTCCTTATCTTAAAGGTATGGTATCCATTCTTGAATATCTTTTCATTCAAGAAGCCAATTTCCAAAATGGTTTTCAAAAGGGTTTCTAAACTCAAACTTCTTCTAACTTTGATTTCTAGTATGGGTCTTCTTATATTTAAGTTCTAATGGTTTAAATGTATTTATCATGGTTTGAATTGATGATTTTGATGTTAAAACTCCATGAAACTCTTGTATATGCATACTCCAACTTTTGGCTTGGAAATGGGTTATGTGAGCATGATTTGAGTAAGGTATGAACTTGGGTCGTCTTGTGTATGTCATGTTGGTGTAGCTACTTCCCTAAGGGCTTTAATATGGTGAAATATTGATAAATTGCTTATGGGTGATGATGGTTTGATTTGTTGATGGGTTGCTCTCATTGTATATTTCTTATTATGAATTGCTATTTGAGTGGTATGGTCCACCTTATGGGTGGCGGTGCTAATTGATGAACTTGATGTTACTTAGTATGTTTTGAGTATGTGATCTTAAAGGTCTAATATTTGAAATGAAGATATATGGGAAATGGGTCTTGTATTGTGTTTGATGTAGCTTGAATTGCGTGTTTGACCTAGTTTATGTCTAAATGAAGTGTATGATTATGAGAAGCATGTAGAGTGTGTAACTTGATGAATTAAGGTTAAAGTACGTGTAGAAATTTATGATAATGAAGCGATGCTTATATGCAAGGTGTGCACATGTACACACACACACTCTTTTAAGATTTGTATTATGCCAAGTTGAGCAAAAAGGGGAATCTTGAGGTGGACATACTTCGTGAGTTGAGATGTAGTGTCTAGTAGCAACCTCTCCATTCCTAGTGAGCTTTCTAAGATAGACTATTATGTTGAGAACTCCGTGGGGATTTATGCCTATCACCGAGAGGATATGAAGGGGAGGTGGATTGCACTTCGTGAGTTGAGATGTTGTAATCCAAAGTACCTCTTGAGATAAGTACTCCTCGTTAGTAGAGATTGAGTTACTTAGTAGCAATCTCCTTATCCCTTAACTATGTGCCCACATAGGTGTAGCTATTGTAAAAGCCATGTAAACGCTAAGAAGCATGACCTTACACTAGGCAAGTAAGGATCCCTCATCCGATAGGGGTTAATATCGGGATTCCATGTCTAGCTCTCATGGTCTTTGTCGGTTAAGCTAACTCCCACAAAGAATTGATTTGAAACTAATTATCTTGTATATTGTTGAATTTTTGTATGTATGTCGTGAAGTGATCAATCCACATTAGTTACCGAGTAGGAGCATTGAGTGGGAGTAGTAGTATGGGATGCTATTCTCACATTGCACTTGGTGTGACCTATACCTCCTATGGGAGAAGAGTACCTTCATGAAATCCATGTGAATGAGTACTATGGTGTAGTGTTATGGATGATTATTATGGAGTACTTGAGTAAATGGAATCCATTAGGAGTAATAAGTTGGAGTGGTAGTATGGGATGCTACTCTCACATTGCACTTGGTATAGCCTATATTTTCCGTGAGTGTTTTGTATATGTTAGCCAAGGGCGTGGATTTGATTTCCAACGAAGTAAGCCTAAGATTTGGTAGTTTTAAGGGTCGCTTTGGTGTGCTTTGAAGGGAGGTGTAATGAAAATCCCTTCTTAGCTCACCTTAGGGAGTCTTAGGATAACCCTGGGTTAGGGAAACTTCAAAGGAAAAGAGTTCATATGACTTGGACCGTGCCATTCACTGTAAGGTCTCCATTGTAAGAATCCAATATATTCACTGTGATGCTTTATTCAATTGTTATTGTAAGTTTAGTAAGTTCATTGAAATGTTCCTTTTGATTACTCTAAGTTTTGGTAAAGTTGCCATAAAGTGTTGATGGTCGATTCTTATGTTTGTTTCTAGTTTCATGAATAATGCTTTAATTGCATGACACGTTATTTTTACTAAAATGTCCCTTTTTGTATGTGTTTTTGCATTGCCATGCTTAGTACATTGTTGTACTAACCCCATACTTTTATATACCTTATGAGTATAGGTTGGAAGACTTTTTGGAGGATCGGAGTTGAAGCTTGAGAATTCTATCTCTCAAGAATTGGGTATGTCCTCATATATTCGAGGACATAGTTTTATGTTTCTTAGTTTCTTAATTAAGACTTAAAAATGTATTTACTTTTATTGTAAAGGGTCGTGTCCCTAAGATTCCAAGTTGTGAGTTTAAGTTGGCTTGTGACGATAAGATTTCCTAGTATTTATGAAAAGACTCCTTTTATTATTATTATCGTGAAAAGTTTTAATTCCGCACTACTTTTCATGCTTTATGTTACGAATGCTAGTTAGAGGGCTTGTACGAGACCCCAAAGGGGTCAAGTACACCCGGTCATGATTCGAAGGTTTCCCTAACTTTTAGGGGGTGCTTTCGGGTCGTGACAGACTTGATATCAGAGCATAAGGTTTTGGGAAATGTTTAATGTCTAAAAGTCTCACAAGCCACATCTAGTAGTATCTTGGTCATTGGTGTTAGTCGCGACACATCCATGGACAAGAGGCTATAGGATGCTAGAAGTTTCACTTTCTTCTCTATTCTAGTATCGTGCCTTAGTGTTGAGTATATATGGTATCTATTCTCAACCTCTTCTTTTTGTGTTTTTAGGACATGAATATGAGGAGATCGACCGCTAGAAGGGAGGAGGGAGGTGTACCAAATGAGAGAGTCCTTCCCCGTCTTGACCAAGTTCCTATTGTTGGCTTAGGGTAGGAAAATGACGAGGTTCCTCTTCAAGAACCTCAAGTGCCTCCGGAACCTCAAGGACCTCAAGTGCCTCCTATGCCTCAAGATCCTTTTGTTGAGGGTGATATGACTAATGCGGAGTTGAGGTCTGCCCTAATGAACTTGACCCAACTCATGACGGCTCAAGCTCAAGTTGTCAACAATCACTTTGTGGGCCAAGCTAACCTAGGAGATAGGCCCCAACCAAATGCTAGTACTCCCGCTTCTAGGATTCGGGATTTTATGAGGATGAACCCTCCTACTTTTCATGGAACTAAGGTGGATGAAGATCCACAAGGCTTCATAGATGAGGTTTTCAAGGTGGTAGATGCTATGGGTGTGACCCCTAGGGAGAAAGCAGAATTGGCCGCTTACCAACTTAAGGATGTTGCTCAAGTGTGGTATGAGCAATGGAGGGGTGAGAGACCCTTAGAAAGAGGACCGGTTGATTGGGAGGAATTCAAAGAGGCTTTCCTAGATAGATTCTTTCCTTTAGAGTGAAGGGAGAAGAGGATGGTAGAATTCATGAACCTCCGTCAAGGGGGAATGAGTGTTCAAGAGTACTCTCTCAAATTCACCCAACTCTCTAAGTATGCCCCAACCATGGTAGCCAACCCTAGGGCTAGGATGAACATGTTTGTGATGGGCGTATCTAGCTTGGTGGAAAAAGAGTGTCGTACGGCTATGCTTCTTAATGACATGGATATCTCTAGGATCATGGTTTATGCGCAACAAATTGAGGAGTCCAAAATTAGGGAGATAAGGCAAGAGGGTAAGAGACCTAGGTCGGATGATTATAGTCACCAAAGGCCTAAGAAGAGGTTTTATCCCCAAGATTCTTCTATGGGAAACAAGGATAGGGCTCCAAATCAATCTTCTCAAGGTGGTGGTCATTCCTATGAAAGGGCTAGGTGCCCTACTTGTGGCAAGCAACATGGGGGTAAGTGTCTTGCCGGATCGGATGGTTGTTTTGCATGTGGTAATAAAGGCCACAAGATGAGGGACTGCCCAAACCTTAAATCAAGGGGGAGAGATGTCAATCAAGCTTCCCTAGATCCTAATGCTCCCAAGAAGAACCCTTCCTATGGGATGGGGTCTAGAAAGGATAATTAATCCGAATTGATGGTTTTGGTAAGTCTCAACTCTTTGTTATTGTTGCTTTTGTGTTACGAGATGAGTTTATATGGTTGTATAGTTCATATGATCATGTCATCTTGATAAATAGCTCAAAGATGGAATTTTGAAAGTTTTATATGTTTGACAGTGTTACAGTGAATGTTCACTGTAAAAAATTCGCAATTTGAGAAAAATTTGCCTTGCTTTAATTGAAGTTTAAATATGTGCAAAATTTTTGTATATGAGAATGTTTAATGTTGGAGAAGGTAGTTCCTGCATAAAAGAAGTTTAAGGTTAAGTTTTGACTTTGTGAAGTTTGGCAAAGGTTGTCTATGTTGATAAGTGTTGAAAGTGTGAAATGATGTTCCTTGCTAATTGATGCTTTTATTGTTGATGTTTTGATCATGATCTAAGTGAATTATAATGATGCTAAGAGAGTCCTTGTTGTTCTTAAAAAAATTTAAGTGTCATTCGAGGAGGAATGTTATTCCAAGTGGGGGAGAATATAACGCCCCGAAATAAACTAAGGTGAACTAGAGCCACATGATTTTTCTTGAGTTGACTTTAAGTTAAACGGAGTTAGTTTAGTGTCCTTAGGCAGTGCGCAAAGTTTTGTGATGTTTGGAGGTCAAACGACCAAGAACGTCCAAGGCATTCGAAAGATATGCCTTGAGTCGACCTTGCACGTCTAGACGAGTTTTGTCGAGTCTTATGTGTTCATTTTGGATGAAATTCATGTGAGAGGTGTCAAACTTATAGATGATCATATTTGTGTTGTAAACGTCCGGGAAATTATCCCCAAGGACCATCGAAGGGTCCTTGAGGAAGGACCCAAAACCTGGTAAGCAGGCTGTCCCAGGCAGCCTTGGCGATGGAGCAGTCGACGGCCAGTCATGGCTGTGACGCCCTGTCACAAGGTTCCGTCGTGGGGGACTTGTTCAAGGGTGTAGAGGGGACCCTTGGCAATCCTCTAAAGTTTTCAACGGACGGTCAGGACGGGCCGTTGCACCCGTGACGCCCCGTCACAAGCAGGTCGTCGCAAGTCTATCCCTGTGTGCAGATTTTTCTGCCAAGTTAGGGGTGAACTTGTAAATTCACCCCACGTCTAAATAAGAGTTTGGACGGTTTGTTAAGGGATTTTTGGGTATATTAAATGAGTTTTAAACCCTATACCTAGACAAGACCCCCTCACTTCAACATTCAAACTCTCTCTCTCTAAAAAGAAAACTCTCTCAAAGTCACCATTGAAGCCAAGGCTAAAGGGAGGGAAAGGAGGGCTGCTTTGGACTTGTTTCATC